>ML179109.1:89434-128373 GCA_004369135.1 Dendrothele bispora CBS 962.96 | reverse complement strand
GCAAGCGAACCGAACCGATTGCTCGGCCGAACTTCGTCGATCTCGGTTTATATATTATTTATACGCAAGGTATGGTTTACTCCTTTTAATGCACCTCTTTTCAACACACTGGCCGTTTCTAAAATTGCTTCACAGTGCCCTTTCAATACCCTCTAGAGCCCATTCTGGAGTTGCCGAAATCGACTACCGATTCGAGTTCGGTCGGGTCGGCTCAGTATCGACTTGTGGAATTGAGCCGATCCGTTCGGTCGTAATCGGTTCGGTTCGGATCGGCTCGGTTCGGCAACCTTGTGATGAAGTGACCAACGTAGTCTAGTATCCCCAATCAGGGCACAAGTTCTACTATGGTCTTGCATGGTTCGGAATGTTAAATTCCTCCCATATACTTATTTCTACCCCTTTTGAACTTTGTCATCTCTCGGTGCTATAATCATGTCTTCGCCACACTTCTACTCGTGACCCTCCTCCTTAGATCTGAGCAAGGGTCGGCCAGGCCAAGTTGGAGGGTAGTCGCCTCAAACTTACCTCCCTCCTAGTGGATGGCTGACCATCTTAAGCCGCAGTAAAACACTCCGGGGCGGTTCGCACTGTCCCTGAATCTTTTAAAGTCGGAGATGTGGAGTGTTTTTTTTCCAAAAAAAGTATGAATACAGATGACCTAATAAAAATGTCCTATAAAACTAATGTAATCTTCAGTTTTTTAACTTTTAAATTATTCTACACCTGCAACATCTCCATGTGCTTTCCCATGTCTCATCTGCGCGGTATAACCCAGACAAACTCACAAAGATACATGAAGGTAGAACATAACATTTTTTAGTATAGAAACTGTATATATGTATGGTTGGCGAGAGCTACTCATGATAGGTTTTTAATATTGCAGGTTCTCTGCTAAAAAAACTTCACCCCAGCAGCAAGGTTACCGATTCAGGGCGTAGTGTCGACACTGTAGCTGAACACTGCGGCTTAAGATGGTCGGCAAGACAGCTTGCTGAACAGCCTCAAACTTGTCTTGCCGACCTTGGCTCGGATCTCCCTTAGATAATTGACCCGTTCCAACGTCTTAGTACAAGTTCGAGGTTCCACAATCACCTTAGCCCGAGTCTCAACTTGAGCAAAAGACTGACCTATTGAAGAAAACGACCCGCCAAAGAGACTTTTTTACTTCTTAACCGATTCATAGATACAATATACTAAAGGTATCGGAACACCAACTTATTTTCCCGCCTGTGGTTGCTGGTGTCACCAGTTCCTTCGCCTTCGGCGCGTCAGGTAGAGTTACAAAAGACTACGTGTCTTTGCAGCAATGTTGCTTCCGTACGCAGTTCTGATATTATCTTCGGTAAGGTCAAGCGGCTAGTGAAGCCTGACCTTACCGTCGTGAAGCTTTGCAACGAAACGAACGGCACATACGGGCTTGAGGCGGCAGCGGACGAGAAAACCTCGGGAGCCGAGGTAGATAGCACTCTATGATATTATGAAAGCCAACAAGCCGAATAAATGGCTCGGCTTGTCACAGCTTGGCTCTAGCCTGCTTTTTTAGCCGGCTTCAGCCGCGCCGTTAGAACACTACAGTGAAGTCACCATAGTCCCCATCGCCGTCTTGTGTACTGCTTTCGCGCCGTCTTATTCTCGAGTATGTCACATAGAAATATTATGTAGGACCAATAGGCGGGTTTGGTTTGGTCATATCCTTCATCAGCACATCTTTCCCAGTTTTGTCCCTATTTTTGGGCACAAGAGAGCCCTTCTAATCTTCCTGTCAATTAATCGGTCAATAGAAGGCTGATTAGAATGTCCAGATTTTGATTCCCCACTCTCCTTTACCACATTTATAAGACCCATCTTCTTGTCTTCTGCAAGGGATTGAACTGGCTAGTATTTGTTTCTGAGTGTAGTTGTCGGGCACCCCGTCCATTCACGTTGTTGTCTTGTGGCAGTCAAGGCGTTTGAAACGCACTACTCTACAAAGAAGTCCGAAGTTTTGTACGTATCGGGCGGACGACAATAAAGACTCTATGTGTGGTGGTATGTTTGATTTTCTTTCGTCTTGATATCTTCAAGCCATTGTATAGTAGACTGACGAAAGGGTCGATGCTGCCTCTCCATGCCTAATACCTATGGTACTTACACAAGGAAGATCTGTTTCTGGACCAATTTGAAATATCAGTTTGTCTAGGTTCTAAGCTGTTTGATCGATGTTCACGTGCAACCTTTGAGTCTCCAATATTGGCATACTTTTATGGCCCAGTTTCTATATAGTGCCGAGTGTTTTTAATTTAGTGCGGGTACGTACTGGTTTAAGTCTAATAGACCCATTTTGATCCACCGACTCGCTCTGTGAAACTCCATAGTTAGTACTGGACTCCAGTCCTTTGTGTTTTAGACAATTGGTTTCAGAGTACTGGATCTAGATTTGTCGGCCTTCTGTAGAATCATAAAACACACTTAGATTACTAGTTCGAGAATTCAATAAATAAATAAATACGACACCCAGGCCTTATTAAAGAAAAGGTATTGAAGAAGAACAACTACAGTCATGCGAGACAACAGCTAATACGATTAAAAATAGTTCTCATATGGAAAGAGAGACTATGTCATACAAGTCAAGTTAGATTTCCTTCTGTATGCTCTGTGGCCTCTGCTTCCAATAATGTTGTAGTTCCAGGTGCATTATATTGAGATTCTGTAATTGACCTGTGCCCCTCAGAACTACTTGCTTGAGCTGAAGCAAATCGAATTGATTGTGATAAAGACATTTCATCAATGGTGGCAGGCTTGGCATTCTCAGCTGCTGCTATGACGATAATTAGAACTGGGTATAAAGCCTGTGAATTTCAGCATTAAAACATATTTCTACAAAAGGGAGCATATATAGAACTCACTGAAAGTTCTGGTCCTGCTACAGTCCAGCACTGGAAAATAGTGCTACCTTCATCATATTTGAACTGTATTATGATATTAACTATCTGCACTTCATGTTGGTCAAAATAAAAACAATGACGATTATTCTTTTACTTACCCAAAAAATGCAATACATTGATCCAGATTCAACCAACAGTAATAGAATTTTTTGTACCCTGCATGATGATGCACTATTATTCAGATTCTTTTTAACATCTTGGTAATGATACCTGTAGAATTACTCATTATGCAAGTGTTATCTCAGATCTTGCTTTGAATTTGATAGCCTCACCATGTCTTATGCCCAATGAGCAGAGTGGCAATCATATTTGTGAAAAAAAGTGGAAGGGCCAAGATCAAGGCATTGGATTTTGAGATATCTCCTCCTTTGACTAATTCTGCTGCATCAATCCCTGCATCTACAAAACCTGCAGCTGATTGTATTGAAGTTAAAACTTGTGATAATACACCTAGGGCATATACTCACCTAACGAACCAACCATGCAGAACAATAGTGTCAGTTTGACAGCATGACTTTCTGGGAACATGATCCATGCTCTCCACACCACAATCCCATCACTAATGATATACTAACAAGTCAATGAGCGATCAACGATGGAACATACTTTGAACAAAGGATCCTACATTGAGCCTGTCCATAAAAATTATGATAATGTTCATCCTTGTTGATACTGTGTTTAACTTTTCGGAGTCTGGTGGATTAAAACTCAGTGATGAGAGCTGCACAATGAAATACTCTAAGTTGAGGACAGTATCAACTAAGCTGGTCACAAGCATAAGTCCTGTGAGAAGGGGCAATACAGTCATGGTATTTGATCCGGAGGCCTTTTTCAATCTAATTGGGGTCATTGTAATGTGGAAGCATATTAGGACATGATGTCTTGATCGAAGGAATGGGCTCTAAGTCTACGCACAGTACTAAACAGATGGCTGTAAGAGTGAGTGTTGCATAAATGCCGTACAATAGAAAAGATATTGCCACTACTCCAAAGTAAGTTTTGATAGTTGTGAGATAGGCTTCAGAGAGAGGTCCAGACTGCATCAAAGACATAAACAGCTAGATAGAGGTGTTTGTGGGTGTGGGAGGGAAGTCTATGTGAATAAGTATGTCCTTTATACTTTGGACTTTCGAACTACGCTACTTCGCGAACATTTCAATCCAATCATTACTATTAACTCTGAGTTTTAAATTTAAGTTCAAAACAAATGTGTACCTCCATAATAGTGAGCTGAACATGGACCAGAGGTTAAAAGGCAAGTTGTGGAGAGTGTACTCATGTGGGCGAAGACTGAATGCATGGTAAACATCTCTGTTGGTGAACAAATAGAGACGGGCTCGTACTTTCCATATGGCTTCAAGACAATCTTCAATAATAACAGAATAGATAGGTTCCGAACACCTGCCCAAGCTCAACTGCCAAGCTTGATACCAAAGCCCCATACTTATGTATTTACAACTTAAATCTAAAGAAAGATCAAACAGGCAATTAACACCGTGAAGGAAATGAACCGATTGAAAGATAAAATGGTCAATGCAATGTACATCAGAGTACACTACTAATACTATAACCAGACGTAGATCAACCAGCTTCCCAGCATTTTTTCGAACACCCGAAGCGACATATGGCCCCGACAGTTTATCATCACATACATGATTTGCAACAATGCAAATACTAAAAATGAGATGAAGTGGGATCTTCGTTGCTCACCTCACTTCCGAGACTGGTCACTGGTATCCCGTAACTGATATTCTTCCTACACATGTTCCCCCTTCCCTCTAACTCCTATAAATCATTCTCATCAATCTCATCATCAGTCAACTCCTCTCCTCTTCTGACTCCGCGATGTCTTTCGAAACCTTCCCTTCGAGCCCATGATCGTCCGTCAGTGTATGGTAAAATACGGAATGGTATGAAAAGTGTGTATATTGGACTATGTTTGTAGCGAGAAGGGGTGCAATCGAAAAGGGAGATCATCACAGGCGATGATTCGACGAAGATGAGGAGAAGGGATACAATCAAAGAAAAGGAAGTCTCTTCACAGGCGAGGATTCAAACGAAGGAGATGAGAAGGTGACGTTGATGAGTATGGGTTATAGATACACAACAATAGGGTAACGGTAACTCCCTATCCTCCTTCCCCGATATTAAAAAACAACTTCAAATTATGCGTCTTTCCCAAGTGGTACGAGTTGATAAATGCCTGATTATATCAAATCAGCTTCTTAGTTATGAAACAAGAACAAGGGGAGAGAGCGCGCTCAAGGATTTGAATTCTCACCTCACCCCTACTCAACGCAACTTTCCTGTAGATCTCATGAACCTGCGCTTCCACCGATGTTTCACCTTTCATAACGCTCCACAATGTAACGATTAGCATGATGCCTACTGCGAAACACAAGACGCAGGAGAGGATAAATGTGAGTAGGTAAGCGATGACGGGGACGTGATATGGCCATAAAATCTGTCAATGGTAGGTTAGTTATGTTTTTGAACCGTAGCGTGAAGAGTGAGGCAGACCTGGAATGATAACCCGAGGGCGTTGAGGAATTGTTGATAGCCTAGTAAGACGTAGAGTGCGGTGGAAAGACAGAGGTACATCCTATTGGTTATAATATAGTCAGAGATAGGACTAAGGCTCACGAGCGGAGGAGGAGGAAGAAGAGTTTAGGAAGAACATACATAAACATGACAAAGTGCCGCTCATTGTCGACTCCAACACATTGGTTTATCCCCAAACTATAAGGATAGAAACGGCGAAGTGGATAGTAAGACTCACACTATAGAAAACGTGAGCTCAGAACAAGAAAAAAAGCGCAAAAAAGGACTCACAGGAGAATGGTGATCATACTTCATCACGTAGCGGTTACATATCCTACAATGATGCGCTCTCTCCGTTGTATCGTCTTATTAGGCGCCAACTCTTTCGTTCGGTTTAACAGGACAATGCGACTCACCTCGGGCCTCATTTTCCCCCATTTCCTACACTTGGTAATCTCGGCTCTCGTAATGTTTAACCTCCCTGCCCTCTCATCCCCTCTGAAACCATTTTCTAAGGGCGAAAATGCCCTGTACGCGTAGTCATCTGTCGGCCGTTCGTCAGAAGCCCATAAAAGATGATCGGGAGATGTTTTGGGTGGTTGTGGACCTTCTGCATCGACAAATCCAGGTGGTATCGTACAAACGAGGTAATAGTGGGTAAACATGTTGAGTGTGATGAGAGTACATATGGGTCCGGCGAGGAACTTGAAGGGAAGAGTTGGGTAGATTACATCGACTGTAAGTACGGACCTTCAGTGAAAACCTCAAAGAGAAATCGGATAATGAAGCTTACAGGAACACGCCATCTCAGCAAATATCATAACCACCACAAAAGTAATGAAAAGGGGACCAGCAACACCGGTGATGGCGAGAGAACCGGCTATTCTTGTCCATAGGTAATGGAATGTGGATGAATGTCGCCAAGAGAAGATAGCTGGAACGAAATGAACATTGAAGTGAATCATGAGCGAGTAGCTGTAACGCGCTGGGACCAGTCAACTGAGATTTAGCGACATTCCCACGGCACTTCTAACGGCTCGACACGTCCTCGACGCTCACTTCTACACGAATTTTTCATGTCTCTACTATCTCTCAATACCCCTTCAATACATTATGATTTACTCTCAAAACCCTCTATGTCATATACATCGATTCAGCAGAGGGTTGATGCGCTCTTCTGGTTTCTCCAGGTGACAACTGGATTGGAGCTACGGAGAAATGCTTTGGTTCACCGTACTCAGAGCGGAACCAGGCTTGACCACTGCCGGTCATGTGAGTCTTCATGGATCTTTTTCGTGCAGAATAGTTCTGCATAATGCTCGCCCTTTGTCTGAAGAGAATGTGAAGACTCCACCTCAGTCAATGAAAAACTCTGAATGAGCACTTTTCAATCCCACCTTCTTGTCTCGTAACCAGTTTCGCTCTAACCAAAATTAAATACAAAATACAGTCTCGGCGGCACAAACATATATAAAATAAGCACTATTTATACAATAGCACATAAGCATACCACCGATTCCGAGTCCGAGACAGTACTCAGGTACATCTTGAGAGCGGTACAACAAAAGGGCCTATAGCTAATAGTCAAACAAACCGTTATAATGTCCATCCACATGAGCTTAAAGTTCCTCTCTTTTGGAGGATCCTCCAACCAAGGGCGAAAGAAAAGGAACCGCTAATGTTCTCCATGCATATATGCAAGCCCCGACGCAAATGAATCCACTCGTCGACTCTACTTCTTACGTTTGGAGTGTCGTATTGCTCGTGATTGAACTCAAGTCTAGAACAAACGATGCTTGGTATGATCCAGTCGGATCAGTCTATCAGCGGAAGCGTGTTGAGGAGTGAGCAGGAAACCAAGTTGGGTGTTCCAGCGGGATTGGAGAGCATAAAGAGGATACAGACATACATGTAGGGCAAATGACTGTATCTCACCTTCTCGTCTCGTAATAACTGATTTGCTTTCACAGAATATCATCTTAGCAGTATAAGGATAAGCAAGTCTGTACGAGATTGTCACCGATCCCGAGCTGATACTCAGTTGCATTATAAGAAGAGTAGACCTAGAGAAGGGCTTGATAGTGAAAACCTGCTTATATTTCCAACTCGATAAATCACCTCTTATATGGCTAACCATATGACCCAACAGCCCACCACTCGCAAGTTCGAGCCCATTTGTGAAGTATCAAGTAGATATGCGAGGAGGTTACTTGAAATGTTCATGGAAGAGTCTATTAAACATGGAGCATAGCGATTGACATTAACCTGAAAGGGATCCACTTGATCGAGCGGAAGGTTGACATGGGAGAGACGATCCATACGCTACAACTTCGAAAGCAACTTGAGAATATACGAGACACAGTGAATTCCGCACAATTAAAAAAACTGGCTTGTGCCCTGCAAGTGCAGGCTTCGTCAGAGACCTTTGTTATGATTAGGGGAGAAGAGGCGCATACATCAAGAGCAAAAGAAACCCCCACAGTAGATGGAGTGATAGCTTATCGAAGCTATTTGTGCACAAGCAGCTTGGAAAGTAGACCCCACACGAGGTAAAAAGGAGGATAACCAGCGAAAATGTGTGTCAACGGATATATGACTGCCATTTAGAAGGTAATACTGACTTCGACGGGTACAAGAATGCACTGCCGGTACTCAGAAGTGGAGATATCGAACAGCTTTGGTACCAAATATCGCAGCGGAAACCAGAGTCGTTTTGTCGACATACTAAGAGGAGCATATGATGGATAGGTGGCTTTCTAGGGAGTATAGGTTTGACACAGATGGGAAATGTAAACATATGGCCAGAAACCGCGTTAAACACTGACGCAATGAGGAATATACAACTAGAACGCACCAAGGTATCACCAACCTATCGATCTTTCCAACCAGCCTCCTCTCTGCTTCGGGATTGACAGCGTCTTCATCGGCGTAGTTCTACAAAGCCTCCCACATAAGACTCATCCAACGGGGCTCTATTCCATGACGTATTGAGGAAAAAAGATGCGTTCCAAAAACTGCTGTCAGACACGCTGGGTTCGAAATTACGTCATATAAAACGCACTTGGTGTAGGAGATCTGTGTGGAGTTTGAGAGACCAGGTATCTCTGGCACGACGGGGAGCAGAATCGGACGGGAAGGTTCAGAAGTGGGCAGACGAAGAAACGTACTCGGCAAATTTCAAAATCCGATGATTTGTTTGTTTGTTTGTTTGTTTGTCCCACCCTTGGCACTGCCGCATCCCCTCCTTCGACTCGGCATTGACTCAAGTCAAGAGCCAAGTAGCACACGTTGAGTGTATATGTTTATATCGTCTGTCTGCTTACAGGAGACTAAGAGCCAAGCGCATGAGATCATTCAGAACTGGCCTCTTCCACCGACTCTCCGTATGTTGTAATGATATACTTGACCACTTTTTGTACCATGTATCAAATGAATTTACTTGTAAGTATAGACGACGGATATCAACGGCGGAGTTCTCACAGAATTGCCGGCCAGCAAAGAGCCATCGTTCCATTCCGATTTGACCGGTGAATTGGAATGGCTTCTGTTTATATTGCATTCAAGCCTTGATGTGTGCCTTCGTTGTAACGGCGTTATTTCTGTGCATCAAACAACGTTGAGATGGACTGTGCGGCTTCCTCGACCACTGTGATCGCTAGTGTCCGCCCTTTTATTCAATCGCAAGACTATGGGAATCATATAACATACTAGATACTTAGGCAATTCTTCATTTTTTCATAGAAACCGCCCAGCGAAAGATGTTATCCAGTCAGAAAACGAGTTCAATGCTGAGCCCGATTCCACTAACGCCTTGGAGCTTGAACATGATTCTGCAACCTTGTCCGGTTAATACATTCCTCCCCGGTGCTCATCTTCACACCGCTTCTGGACTAGAATCGTGGCTCTACCGTTTCGAGTTATTTATATACTCCCTCCTTAAATAAGTTTCAAGGCTTATTCGAGTACTTTCTGGTATATGATCTGATGCGACAGCGAAGTCACCATGGTCCCCATCGCGGTCTTGAATACTGCTTTCGCGCCGACTTGTTCTTGAGGATATCACATAGAAATAATATGTAAGGTTTGGTTTGGTCGTATCCTCCATCAGCTTACCCAATTTTGTCCCTATTTTTGGACACAAGATGGTCCTTCTAATTCTCCTGTCAATTAATCGGTCAATAGAAAGCCGATTAGAACGTCCAGTTTTGATTCCACACTGTCCTTAACCGCATTTAGAAGACCCATCTTCTTGTCTTCTGCAAAGGATTGAACCGGCTAGAATTTGTTTCTGAGTGTAGTTGTCGCCGGTCGCGCACCCCGTCAATTCACGTTGTTGTCTTGTGGCAGTCACGGCAGACACACTACCCCTAACGATAAAGTCTTCTCCATTAAGAAGTCCGAAGTTTTGTACGTATCGGCGGACAACAATAAAGACTCTATGTGTGGTGGTATGTTTGATTTTTCTTTTGTCTTGATATCTTGCAATTGTATAGACTGATGAAAGGATCGATGCTGCCTCTCCACACCTAATACCTATGGTACTTACACAAGGAAGATCTGTTTCTGGACCAAAGAAATATCGGTTTGTCTAGGTTCTAAGTTGTTTGATCGATGTTCACGTTCAACCTTTGAGTCTCCAATATTGTCGCAATGCTATGCCCCAGTCTCTATGTGCCGAGTGTTAATTGAGTGTGGGTACATCAGGAAAAAATATATGGCTACGTCATACTACATAGCCTATATAGTTTGAATAGCAAATTAAGCGAAACGTTCCGATCTCCGCTTTATAGCCTATGGAGCGCTCCATAGGCTACGATAGCCGTTCATAGTGAATGTAGTAAGGTCCCTGAGTTTTTCCTGATGTACGTACTGGTTCAAGTCCAATAGACCGATTTTGATCCACTGAGCTCAGTGAAACTCCATAGTTAGTACTGGACTCCAGTCCTTTGTGTGTTAAACAATTGGTTTGAGAGTACTGGATATGGATTTGTCGGCCTTCTGTAAAATCATAAAACACACTTAGATTACTAGTTCAAGAATTGAATAAATAAATATAAAACCTAGGCCTTATTAAAGAAACACTGGATGCAAAAACCTGTATTTCCCCAAGAATTACAGTGAGTTTACACTGGAATTATGAATTGCCGATATGTCTGTAATTTCTTTCACTTTACAGTAATGTATTTTCATTGTATTTATGCAATTACAGGCTATGTACCTTGTAATTTCACTGTAAATCACCCTTGTAATTCCAGTAGAAATACAAACATGTTTCCAATCCATAATTCCTGTGTAAAGTCACTGTAATTCTTGAGGAGTTACAGGCTTTTGCGAACAGTGAAAAGGTATTTAAGAAGAAAAAAATACAGTCATGCAAGAGAACAGCTAATACAATTAAAAATAGTCCTCATATAGAAAGAGAGACTATGTCATACAAGTCAAGTTAAATCCTCTCCAGTGTGCTCTGCTTCTAATGTGGTAGTTGCAGGCGCATTAGATTGGGATTCTGTCATTGATCTGTGCCCTTCAGAGCCACTTGCTTGACCTGAAGCAAATCGAATCGATTGTGATAAAGACATCTCTTCAATAGTAGCAGGTTTGGCATTTTCAGCTGCTGCGATGACAACAATAAGAACTGGGTATATAGCCTGTGAACTCTGGGATTAATACATATTCTTAGAAAAGAGTGCATATAACTCACTGAGAGTCCTGGTAATGCTACACCCCAGCATTCGACCATAGTACTTTCTCCATCATATGTGAGTTGTATTATGATATTAACTATCTGCACTTCATGTTGGTCAAAATAAAAACAATCACAATTGTTCTTTTACTTACCCACAAAATACAATACATTGATCCAGATTCAATCAACAGTAGTAGAACTTTCTGTACCCTGCTCGATGATGTCCTACTCTTACCCAGATTCTTCTTAACATCTTGATAATAATACCTGTAGAATTACTCATTATCCAAGTGTTATCTAAGATGTTGCTTTGAATTTGATGGTCTCACCATGTCTTGTGCCCAATGAGCAGAGTAGCAATCGTATTTGTGAACAACAGTGGAAGGCTCAAGATCAAGACATTGAATTTTGAGATATTGGTAACTTCCCCATTTTTCACTAATTGTGCAGCATCAAGCCCTGCATCTACAAAACCTGCAGCTGATTGTAATGAAGTTAAAACTTGTGATAATACACCTGGGTCATATACTCACCTAAGGAACCGACCATGCAGAACAATAGTGTCAGTTTGACAACACGACTCTCTGGAAACATGATCCATGCTCTCCACACCACAATCCCATCACTGATGATATACTAACAGGTCAATGAGTGATCAACTATGGAATGTACTTTGAACAAAGGATTCTACATTGAGCCTGTCCATAAAAGCCTGAATGATGTTCATCCTTGTTAATACTATAATTAACTTTTCAGGGTCTGGTGGTGGACTAAAACTCATTGATGGGTTTTGCACAATGAAAAGCTCTAAGTTGAAGACAGTATCAAGTAAGCTGGTCAAAAGCATAAGCCCTGTGAGAAGGGGCAATACAGTCATGGTATTTGATCCAGAGGCCTTTTTCAATCTAATTGGAGTCATGGTAATGTGGAAGCATATTAGGCATAACTTGATTGAAGGAATGGGGTTTCAGTCTACGCACAGTAATAAACAGATGGCCGTGAGGGAGAGTGTTGCATAAACGCCATACAATAGAAAAGATATTGCCACTTGTCCAAAGGATTGCTTGATAACTGTGAGATCGGCTTCAGAGAGAGGTCGAGACTGCATCAAAGACATAAATGGCTAGGTAGAGGGGTTTATGGGAGAAAAGCCTACCCGGATAAGTTTGTCCTTTATATTTTGGACTTTCAAACTACACTACTTAAACAAACAGTTCAATCAAATATTAACTACTATTAATTCTTAACTTCAAAACAAACATGTACCCCCATGATAGTGAGTTGAACATGGAACAGAGATTTGAAGACACGTTGCTGAGAGTGTACTCATGTGGGCGAAGACTGAATGCATGGTAGAAATCTCTGTTGGTGAATGAATCGAGACGGGCTCGTACTTTCCATATGGTTTCAAGACAATCTTCAATAGTAACAGAATAGATAGTTCACGAAAGCCTGCCCAAGCTCAACTGCCAACCCCAACACCATACCTATTTCCAACTTGAATCTAAAGAAAGATCAAACAGGTAGTTAGCGCCGCAGAAAACGCGAAGAAAATAAAACGATCGAAAGATAAAATCAGGTCAACGCAATATACAACAGAATACACTGCTGATATTATAGCCGGACGGAGATCAATCAGCTTCCCAGCATCTTGTTGAACACTCGAAGCGTCATATGGCCCCGGCAGATTATCATCACATACATGATTTGCGACAATGCGAATATTAAATTAGAAGTGGGATCTTCGTTGCTCACCTCATTTCCGAGACTGATATCCCGTAACGGATCTTCTCCCTACACATGTTCCCCCCTCCCTCCAACTCCTATAAATTATTCTCGTCAATCTCAATATCAGTCAACTCCTCTCCTCTTCTAAATCCACGATGTCTTTCGAAACCTTCTCTTTGAGCCCATGATTGTCCATCAGTGTATGGTAGTATACAGAATGGTATGAAAAGTGTGTATATGGGGCTATTGTCATAGTGAGAAGGGTACAATCAATGAAAAGGGAGATCATCACGGGCGATGATTCGACGAAAATGATGAGAAGGGATACAATCAACGCAAAGGGAGATCATCACGGGCGATGATTCAAAGAAAGGAGAAAGAAAGGAGAGGAGAAGGTAACGTTCATGAGTATGGGTTATTGACCCGAGATGCACGACAAAGGGTTACTCACTATGTTCCTTCCCCGATATTAAAAAACAACTTTAGATTCTGCGTCTTTCCCAAGTCGTACGAGTTGATAAACGCCTTGGTACATCAAGTCAGTTTCCCTTACTACATCAAAAAAGGAAATGGAACAAAGGACAACAAGGGCAGAGCGCGCGGAAGGATTTGAATTCTCACCTCACCCCTACTCAACGCAACTTTCCTGTAAATCTCATGATCCTGCGCTTCGACTGAGGTTTCGCCTTTCATAACGCTCCATAATGCAACAATCAGTATGACGCCTACTGCAAAACATAAGACGCAAGAAAGAATAAATGTGAGTAGGTAAGCGATGACGGGGACGTGATATGGCCATGAAATCTGTCAACGAGGCAGGATGGTAGGTTATCTATGTTTTTGACCGGTAGCGTGTAGAGCAGGGCCGACCTGGAATGATAAACCGAGGGCGTTGAGGAATTGTTGATGGCCTAGTAAGATGTAGAGTGCGGTGGAAAGACAGAAGTACATCCTATGGGTTATAATAGAGTGAGAGAAAGGACCAAGGCTCACGAGCGGAGGAGGAAGAAGAAGAGTTTAGAAAGAACATACATAAACATGACAAAGTGCCGCCATTCATCGCATACTCCAACACATTGGTTTATCCCTTACAATCCGTAAGGACAGAAAGGGCGAAGCAGACAGCAAGACTCACACTGCAGAAAACATGAGCTCAGAACAAGAAAACAAGCGTAATATAAGACTTATAGGACCAATGGTGATCATACTTCATCACGCAGCGGTTACATATCCTACAGTGATGTGCCCTCTCCGTTGTATCGTCTTATTAGGCGCCAACTCATTCATTCGAATAGGACAATGCGACTCACCTCGGGCCTCATTTGCCCACACTTCCTGCACTCTCGGCTCTCATAATGTTTAACCTCCCTGTCCTCTCATCCCCTCTGAAACCATTTTTTAAGGGCGACAATGGCCTGTACGCATAGTTGTCTGTCGACCGTTTCAGTGAAGCCCAAAGGAGGCGCTTGGGAAACGTTTTGGGTGGTTGTGGACCTTCTGCATCGACAAAAGTGCAGGAGATGTCCGTGTCGAGTTTGGGAGACCAGGTATCTCCGGCACGAAGGGGAGCAGAATCGGACGGGAAGGCTCAGAAGGGGGGCAGACGAAGAAACGTACTCGGCAAATTTCAAAATCCGATGATTGTTTGTTTGTCCCAAGGGCAAAAGCCAACCCTTGACACAGCCGCATCCTGTACCTTTCTTTGACCGGGCATCGACTCAAGTCAAGGGCCAAGCGCATGATCATTCAGGAACTGCCTTCACCTCTTTCACCGACTGTTTATGAATTGGAATGATATACTTGACCACTTTTTGTACCATGTATATGAAGTTACTTGTATACACGACGGATATTGATATTGATCTTACTACAGTAGGTAGTGTTACTAGCCAGATTCAGCGTCTAGATGGAAGCACGACCTTTTCTGAGTTGTATGTAGGGGGCCCGCCAGTTATTCCTTCTGCACTTGCTACATGTATCCCAACCCAAGTCTCCTATTCGTATTTGTTGATGTCGACCCATATGGAGACATTCGCAAATCCTACGAAAGGTGTATATTTCTTGATCACCAGTGTCAGACACGCTGGAAGTAAACCTCCAACAACATTCATTTCGATCCCTCTCACCCGTCCATGATTTGACATCCTCTTGAATAAGATATGCACATAGCCATGAACTTGGTTTGCAGCCCGTAGTTAAGGCTGATCCCAAAGACGGATTTAACCCAAGAGCCTGCGAAGTTGAATCATCCCACTCTTCATTAAAAGAGAAATCTCCTTCGCAGCTTCCCGGGTCCGAGTCATCTGAAATTTGCGGAGTAGTCCAATTCAGTTTTTGCTCAGCACTAGGGTTCGGAAACGGAACTGCTCAACACACCCATTAATTACTAGCATACTCGTACACTGATTCCGAATCTGACCTGTCGCTCAACGTTTCTTCAGCATCATACCACGCATCTAATGCTTCTTGATCTTCTTCAGCTGAATTTACCATCATTAAATCATTCAACATTTAGAGAATTCTTCTCGATCAAATAGTGTTACACGTACCATTTGAATGGAAATCTTCTGATGGAGAGAGCATCTCAACCAGTGGGAGTCCACGGGCTCTGGCATAATCCTGTGTCAAAGGATCAAATCCTTGAATCTCTTGCATATAATTAGCGGCTTCATGCTGGTAATCGGGAAAATAGTAGGATTCCTCAGCACTAACATGCATTCCGTAGTTCGGAAGTCCTAAAATATCGCAGACTTTCCTTGATAACGGAGTAGACCCAGACAGGTCAAAGGACCAGAAATAATCTCTTCCATTTGTCAACCATCTTACTTCAGCTGAACCACTTTCAGGGCACCTATTGAGGGTCACTGGTGCAATGAATAGATAAAGATTCCTTGGCATGACTACCGGATGTCCGACCACACGGGTGTCAATGCTATCTTCGAGGTGGAAAGTCAATGAGGTAATTACATCTGTGTTTGGCTGAATCAAAACCAATCCGTTTCAAGAACGAAATTTGTTTACCAAATTTGTCGAATGCATCTTCCTTGACCGCATTGTGACAATATTGTTTCTGTTGAAGCCAAGCATTCCCTATCCTTTCTGTGGACTCAGGGCTGCAATCGACATGAAGCTGAAATGCCTTTCCAATGTAACTCTCATAGTGAAACCTAAACCATAATTTTGGTGTCCCAATTAAAAAGTGAGTTTTAATTCTAATTCTCACCCATACTATTTTATTGACCCACCGAGTCCACCCAGTTCCAAGTAATTTTCCATTGTTATCATAATCATAATCACATAGCCACGGTTCCAATGTGTATGAATATGACTGATCCAGATTTTTGAAAGATCCAATAAGCTTTTCTCTGAGCCCATTGCAACATTGCTGTAGTACTGAGGGAAGAGGTATAACCTCAGTTGATGTGAAATCATTGAGAGAATGTGGAAAATGTATCCTCATGAATGGTGGACCCAATACTAGGGGGTTCTTCTGTCCCATCATCCCCAATAAATATTTTCTGAGACCGGCTTCATCATGATACAAGCTGAAAGGCAATGTTATGCGTGAAGTTCTGCTGAAAGATGGATAATCTTTAAAATCTAATGGCATCTCTTTGGATGGTCCTTGTGAACCAAAACAAATGTCTCCTGTATCACATCGGATGAATACAGCATTTTTCTAGAAACAATAATAGTATTAAGCAATGAACACAATTTGCAGCAAAAAAAACCCTCAAGTCTGACATTAAGACTTTCACTTATGAGTTCATAAAGTTCATCTCCAGTTCCCCATCTTGCTAAGTCCTAAGGGATCTAACTTGAGATATAAAAGGCTGAATTTGCAGGGAGAAAATAGCACACAAAGTTGTAGTGAATATACGACTTGACAATTGGGGAGCAATCTTCCCAGACTTGCATCAATGGAACAACATCTACAATTTTAGATTGAAAGGTCAATCAATACCACTCTAGTAATCAATATAAATCCCACTGACCATCACAGAAAATCAAAGATGGATTTGACTTCTGTCTATTAAATCCATACAGATGAACAAGATTTGGATGTCTAGAGTATTTCAACAAGGGGTTTGTAAACAAGATGAAAGGAAAGTGAAATAAGAACTGTACTGGTTGGAATATTGCACAAAATCGTGTTCCCATGCCTGCAAAAGCATTGTTATTTTCGGTGTTCATTTATCTTGCATGAAAGGCATACAGGATAAGCATCTTTTCCAGTGTAACGCACAGCTATGCAGTGAGTTAAAGCACCAGCCGCACAACCAATCAAGTCAATCTTGTAGGCGGTTGTTGTATACTTCAATCTCTCTGGTTCCCATAGTTGTGGCTCCTTATTGACCTCTGATAGCTGTTGCAAAAGTCGCATATCACACTGGCGTACATTCTCATACTGCGAGTGAGGACCATATAGGCTACTCTTAAGTGAACTACATATAAATATTCAAGAGTGTGAACCCGACCTCGTCAAAAATTGGCTCTCCGCGTGCACCGTGTGAGATAATTTGATCCTCGGATCCGGAATCGCCCATAAAATTCAAGCTACCGGCAACATTGAATACCTTTCCGTTAAAAGTGCAGTTTGTGGCATTCTTGTAGAAGGAACTGGACATTATTTGGGTATGCCTAGGCTGAGATGTAAGGGAAGGTGGAAAGGAAGATGAGCGTTAAGATTTGCAGGTAAACATGTTGATATAAGTACCTCACAACAACGGGGAACTCGCACTGCCATTGTATGTTCCAACTTTGGAACGAGCGCCTCAGATTGTATCAAACAAGTCAGCTGGCTTCATACAGTACTTGTACTTTTTGATAAAAGCTGTGAAAGAGTTATTATTATCTTTAGATCCCTGAGATTACTAGTAACGCCATTCCAGAGTCTATGCAACAAGCAACAAAAGCCTTCAAGGTCTCAGTTCCCCAGGAAACTTCGATTCATTGAGTTTTCAAAGAATTCTGAGGCTCAAGATATGTACACAAAAGAAAAGGAGTCCAGATAAGATGCTGTGATTCATCAAATGGATCGTATACACGTTACTTCACAGCATCTGCATCATTTAATGATATGTTCAATTATAGAACCTATTAGAAGTTGGCGGTCTTGATCCAATTGTTCCACATGTATGTTCTAAGAGAATTTTCTTCAGTCCATCTTTCTTTGAGAACAAACGGTATGCACGTGGCCGACAGAGCAACTCGGGCCACCAACGGGCCACCAGTCATGAAACTGAAAGGTACGGGCCAGTTGAACTCCAATGAATTGTGTTGGCCCGGGCAGCGAGCGGCCCAAAGTCTAAACCTTTCAAAATGCTCATGCAGCACTGTTCCACTGATGGGAAAAAACAAAATCAATCATTACTGATCTAATACGTCGAAAGCTACTAGACCCTGTAATTCTCAGAGCATTTCTCTAACTAATTCTCGGATAGTAAGTGGGTAAATGGTAATTCTTAGATTATCGTTTCTCTGCTCGGCATTGTGCTCTGAAGTAGTATTAGCACTGGGAATCACAGGCTATTTTAAGACAATGATTACAATAAGTATCACATTGAAGTCGGAAAGTAACAGAAAAATCAATAATCTAACAAATCAATCAGATTCTGTGCATTGGTCAAATCCATAAATGCGCCTTACCGTCTGATTCAGACCAACTCGTTCAACAGCTGGCAGTATTTCATTCCCCCATCTCAGTCATCAAAAAACTTCGATGAGCGTTTTTTAATCTCGCCTTCTCGTTTCGTTCCCATTTGCTCTAATGTTTAAAAAATCCATTCTCAGCGGTACAAGAATAAAATGAGCACATATACAATTGCACACGAGCATAACACCGATTCCAAGACGGTTACTCAGGTGCATCTTGGGAGCAGTAGAACAAAAGGGCTTATTAGTCAAAACAAACAAACAGTTGTGATATCCACGTCAGTTTCAAGTTTCTCTCCTTTCGAGTCTCCTCCAAAAGAGAAAAAAAGAAAGAAATGAACTGGACCAGACCACTCATGTTCTGCACGTAAGCCCCAGCGCAAATCAATCTTATCGACTGCTTTTTCCTGGCTTATTGCTCATGATGAAACTGAACCCTGGAATAAATGACATCTGATAGGATACGGTCAGCTAATAACGAACCGGTCTCTCAATGGAAGCATGTTGGGAAGCAAGTAGGAAATCAAGTTTTCCGGTGATGGTACCGGTGGGAAGTATGAAAAGGATGTATGCATACTATATGCGAGAAAAACGAGCGCCTCTTAATCCCGCCTTCTGATTAACCGATTTGCTCTGATAGAATACATTCTTGACGCAAAGATATGCACTTCTTTAAGTTTTACACAATTGTACTGTTTCGCACAGAGACACACTGCCGATCTCGAGCTGGTACTCAGTTGCATCTTGAGAATGTTACATCTAGAAAAGCGGCCTATGAATAAGAACCTCACTCATATTTCGATTCATGATCACCTTGAATATGATCGCATAGCTCACCAACCCACTAGTGGTAACCCCGAGCTCATTTGCAGAGTGTCAAGCATATATCCAGGAATATTGCTCGAAACATTATAAACCTTTGTAGTGAATTAGCATAAGCGTGAAAGGGATCCACTTAATTGAGGGAAAGGTCAAACAAGAAGCTATGATCCATCAGCTTGAACTTTGGAACTTTGCAAAGTACCTGAGAGTATATGGAGTACAGCAAGTTCCACCAAATCACCAGAAGCAGGTTTTGCCCTGCAAGCGGCGGCTTCGTGAGAGACCTTTGTTATGATGAGCAAAGAAGAGATATATCAAGAGGAGCCCATGTAATGATAGCTGGATCCTATCTCGTGCTCGTACTTTTTGCATAAGTAATTTGGAAAGTGGTACCCACACGAGTGAAGATGGAGGAAAACCAAATAAATGTGTCAGAGACAGATATAATACTGCTATTTAGGAGGAATAATGACTCCGACGGTACAAGGACGCACCCGTACTCGAGCTGTTTTTTCAATATACTGAAGCGTGCATATGACGAATAGGTGGCCTTCGAAGACGTACAGGTTCGATGCACATAGAATACATGAACATAATAGCCAGATTGGTAGCGAATCGTGCTGCTCACCAATGTAATGAGGAATGCGAAAGACTAGAACGCACCGAAGCATAACCAACTTATCAATCTTTCTACCCAGCTTCGGGATCGATAAGGTTCTCATCGTCAGAATTCCCAAAGCCTCCGCATAAAACACATCCAATGGGGCTCTACTCCACAGTCTATTGAAGAAAACAGAAGCTTCCAGACAACCGTTGGTCACTCGGACACGGGTGGGATTAGAATCAGACGGGAAGGTTCAGGAGTGGAAGAACGCGAAAGGAGTGACCTGGGCTCTGGACCCTGAGCTGAAGGTTCGGAAAAAGGGAAGCAAGCGACGGCGGAGTTCTCATAGAACCGCCGGCGAGCGAAGCAGCGTTTTGCTGCCATCGTTCCATTCCGTTTTGACCGGTGAATTGGAATGGCTTCTTCTGGACGTATTACATTCAAGCCTTGACGTGTGCCTTCGTTGTAACGGCGTTCTTTCTGTGCATCAGACAACGTTGAGAGTGCGCGGCTTCCTCGACCACTGTGTTCGTTGGTGTCCGCCCTTTTATTCAATTACAAGACTATGGAAATCATATAACATCGATGCTTAGTCAATTCTTCATTTTTCATAGAAACCGCCCAGCGAAAGAAGTTATCCAGTCAGAAAACGAGTTGAAATTCTGAGCCCGATTCCACTAATGCCTTGGAGCTTGAACATGATTCTGCAACCTTGCCCGGTTAATAGATTCCTCCTCCATTGGTCATCCCTACACCGCTTCTGGACTAGAATCGTAGCTCTCTACCATTTCAAGTTTTCCCCATCTTTTGTAATATACTCCCTCCTTAAGTTTTAAGGCTTATTCGAGTACTTTCTGGTATCATCTTGCACACCGTGGGACCAACCCGTATGATCTGATGCGACAGCGAAGTCACCATAGTCCCTATCGCGGTGTTGTATACTGCTTTCGCGCCGACTTGTCCTTGAGTATATTACATAAAAATCATATGTAGGACCAATAGGTGGGTTTGGGTTGGTCATATCCTTGATTAGCACATCTTTCCCAATTTTGTCCCTATTTTTGGACACAAGAGAGCCCTTCTAATCTTCCTGTCAATTAATCGGTCAATGGAAGTATTAAAACGTCCAGATTTTGATTCCCCGCTGTCCTTAACCACATTAAGAAGACCCATCTTCTTGTCTTCTGCAAAGGACTGAATCAGCTAGTATTTGTTTCTGAGTGTAGTTGGAAGGCACCCTGTCCATTCACGTTATTGTCTTGTGGCAGTCACAGCAAACGCACTACCCCTTACAATAAACTCTTCTCTACAAAGACGTCCGAGGTTTTGTACATATCGGGCGGACGACAATAAAGACTCTATGTGTGGTGGTATGTTTGATTTTCTTTCGTCTTGATATCTTGCAATTGTGTAGACTGACGAAAGAGTCGATGCTGCCTCTCCACGTCTATGGCACTTACACAAGGAAGATCCACCAAGAAATATTGGTTTGTCTAGGTTCTAAGTTGTTTGATCGATGTTCACGTTCAACCTTTGGGTCTTTAATATCGTCGTACTGCTATGACCCAATCTCTGTGTAGTGCCGAGTGTTGTGAATTTAGTGCAGGTACGTACTGGTACAAGTCCAATAGATCCATTTTTATCCACTGAGCTCTGTGAAGCTCCATAGTTAGTACTGGGCTCCAGTCCTTTGTATTTTAGACAAGTTGTTTCAGAGTACTGGATCTAAATTTGTCGGCCTTCTGTAGAACCATAAAACACACTTAGATTACTAGTTCGAGAATTAAATAAATAAATAAATAAAACATCCCGATTCCCGGCCTTATTAAAGAAAAGGTATTGAAGAAGAACAGAATACAGTCATGCAAAACAACAGCTCATATAATTAGGAATAGTCCTATGTCATATAGGTTAAGTTGAATTTCCTCCTGTATGCTCTGCAGCCTCTGCTTCTACCATTGTAGTTTCAGGTGCATTAGATTGAGATTCTGTCATTGACCTGTGCCCTTCAGAACTACTTGCTTGACCTGAAGCAAATCGAATTGATTGTGATAAAGATGTTTCATCAATGGTGGCAGGCTTGGCATTTTCAGCTGCTGCTATGACAATGATAAGAACTGGGTATAAAGCCTGTGAACTCAGAGTTAATATTAAACATTTTTGAAAAGAGAGCATAGAACTCACTGAAAGACCTGGTAGTGCTGCACCCCAGCATACGTTTATAGTACTTTCTCCACCATATTTGAATATTATTATCAGATTGACTATCTGCACTTCATGTTGGTCAAAATCAAAACAACCACAATTATCCTATCCTTTTACTTACCCACAAAATGCAATACATTGACCCAGATTCAACCAACAGTAATAGAATTTTCTGCACCCTGCTGGATGATGTGCCACTATTACTCAGATTCTTTTTAACATCTTGGTAATGATACCTGTAGGATTACTCATTATCCAAGTGTTATCTATGATCTTGCCTTGAATTTGATGGCCTCACCATGTCTTATGCCCAATGAGCAGAGTAGCAATCATATTTGTGAACAAAAGTGGAAGGCTCAAGATCAAGACATTGAATTTTGAGGGAAAAATATCCAGATTTTTCACTGTTTGTGCTGTGGAAAGCCCTGCATCTACAAAACCTGCAGCTGATTGTATTGAAGTTAAAACTTGTGATAATACCCCTAGGGCATATACTCACCTAAGGAACCAACCATGCAGAGAAATAGTGTCAGTTTGACAGCACGACTCTCTGGGAACATAATCCATGCTCTCCACACCACAATCCCATCACTGATAATATACTAACAGGTCAATGAGTGATCAACTATGGAACATACTTTGAACAAAGGATCCTACATTGAGCCTGTCAATAAAAGTTTGAATAATTGTCATTGTTCTTAATGCTGTGTTTAACTTTTCGGAGTCTGGTGGTGGACTAAAACTCAGTGATGGGAGCTGGATGGTGAAAGTCTCCAAGTTGACGACAGCGGAAACTAAGCTGGTCAAAAACGTAAGTCCTGTGAGAAGGGGCAGTACAGTCGTGATATTTGATCCAGAGGCCTTTTTCAACCTAATTGGGGCCATTGCAATGTGGAAGCATATTAAGGCATAACTTAATTGAAGGAATGGGTTTTCAGTCTACGCACAGTACTAAACAGATGGCTGTAAGGGAGAGTGTTGCATAAACGCCGAACAATAGAAAAGATATTGCTACCTCTCCGAAGAAATTTTTGATAACCGTCAGATCGGCTTCAGAGAGAGGTCGAGACTGCATCGAAGACATAAATAGCTAGGTAGAAGTGTTTGTGGAAGAGAAACCTATGTGCATAAGTAGGTCCTTTATATCTTGGACTGTCGAACTACACTGCTTCGCAAGCAGTTCGATCAAATCATAAGTATTCATTACTATTAAATCGAGACAAGATTGTTCTTTATATGTTTCAAGACAATCTTCCATAATAACAGAATGAATAGATTCCGAAAGCTTGCCTGAGCTCAACTGCCAAGCTGCACACTCATACTTACTTCCAAAAGAAAGATCAAACAGGCACCATGGAGAATAGAATGATCGAAGGACAAAATCAGGTCAGCGCAATGTACAACAGAGTACACTACCAAAGGTATAGCCAGACATAGATCAACTGGCTTCCCAGCATCTTTTCAAATATGCATCATATCATGATAGACCCGGCAGATATCATCATGACATACATGATTTGCAACAATTCAAATATCAAAGATGAGATGAGGTGGGATCTTGGTTATCCCGTGTCGATCTTCTCCCTACTCGTGTTCCCCTTCTCCCAACTCCTATAAATCATTTTCATTAATCTCATCATCTGTTAACACCTCCCCTCTTCTGACCACAATGTCTTTTGAAACCTTCTCTTCTCTTCGAGCCCATGATCATCCATCAGCGTATAGTAGTATACAAAATGGCATGAAGAGGGTGTATATTATCATAGTGAGAACGGTTACAATCAACGAAAAGGGAGATCATCACGGGCGATGATTCAGACGAAGGAGTTGAGAAGGTAACGTTGATAAGTATTGGGTTATTGACTCGGGATACACTACAATGGGTTACTCACTATCCTCCTTCCCTGATATTGAAAAAAATAACTTTAGATTCTGCACCTTTCCCAAGCCGTACAAGTTGATAAATGCCTGGTTGCATCAAATCAGTTTCCCTCGACACAATGTGGGTTTACCATAAAGAGAACGCGGTAGCTATACCGAAACACAGCCAAAAAACAAAAAAAGAACGGAAAAAGGCGAATGGAGCAAGGGACAATAAGGGGAGAGTGTGTGTGCAGAAGGATCTGAACTCTCACCTCACCTCTACTCAACGCAACTTTCTTGTAAGTCTCTTGATCCTGCGCTATGACCGACGCTTCATCTTTCATAACGCTCCACAATGCAGCGATTAACATGATGCGCATTGCAAAACATAAGACACAGAAGAGAATAAATGTGAGGAGATAAACGATGCCGGAGACGTGATATGGCCATAAAATCTGTCATCGAAGTTTGATCGAAGTAGGATGGTAGGTTTTAGTTATGTTTGTGGTCAGTAGCTCGAAAATAAGTCAAACCTAGAATGATGACCTGGGAGCGTTAAGGGATAGTGCGCTGGAAAGACAGAGGTACATTCTATTGAGAGAGGGATAAGACACGTGAGCGGAGGAGGAAGAGGAGTTCAGGATGAACATACATAAACATGCCAAAGTGCCGCTCGTTGTGTATTCCAACTACAACCACCATCATCCACACGAGCGAACTCGCATCCAGCCCGTTCTAGCGGTCGTATTCTCCCCAAAGTTGGTGAAAAGACTCCTTCAACCTACCTGGCATCACTAGCTAAGGCTAGGAGTGATTGGATCATTACTGCCTCGCCTGCGCTACCCGCAACATCGACCACAGCCCATTTTTCTTTGTTCTGAAGCCCCGACGCGTGGCACAGCCACATAATTACTCCCACGGGTACTACTGATACACAACCTCCGCGCACCGTCATATGCCTTTACCCTGCCTTCCCGCTCGGTACTTGGCCTACGTCGCTGTCAGCCGTCGTTCTTGTCATCTCTAGTTCTACGTCCGAGATTTACACCGAGAATTACATAGCTTTTCACTATAATCATACTATATTTTCATCTATATTAACTGAGCCTATTCTCGACAGCTCCTCTCCTCTCATCCATTCCTCGTTCCTGCCAAACGAGAGTGTTGGATAAGTGAACGGTTGGATACTGTCCATATCCTCACGACGAACTCCTCTGATACTAATCATCTCCTATTGTAAATCCTGGTCCCACTCCTAAGTGCTAGCCTACTCCCATACATTGTACTACCCATCGTAGGTCCCCTCTGGAGGATCCTACTGCTCCCGTACTATTTTTCGCTCCACTAATCGTTTTTCAAAACACACGGTCATTTCGGTCACAATCGCAACCCTCCGTCTGTCTTAGAGTCTCCACGCGCTTATCCTTCTTTATCAAGGTGTAACACCGGTTGTAGAGTTTGTCTACCTGAGTAACCGCGCGCTCGTTCTTCCTTATTGAGGTACTACTCCGGTTCTGGACCACCCTATGATGTTCAGATCAACTTCTTTCGGCGCCTACTGGGTCTATCACGCCGCTCTGTAATTGCAGTTTTATACTCGGAAACAGGTATTGCACCTATCTTGTACCGTCGTCTTGAGCTTGCCTTCAGATATCTCATCTATGCCCTGGGACGTCCAACTGATACCTATGTTTATGATGTGGCCTTACAAGAGAGCATCACTCTCCATCAGAATGGCTTTCATTCCTGGGTTTCAGACCTCCTACAGGTTCTCAGAGATAATCTACCACCGTCTACTCTTCCTATCCCTGAGACTGAAGATTTCAGAAATTTGGATAAGATCTCTGTCTTTTATGAGAGGCTCAGAAAGGGTATGACTGATTGGGTGGAATGTGAGGTAAAAGACAAACACCGTAAAAATTATCTACTGCTACACAGGAAAGAACCCAATGACAAGGGAACAAACTACTGCTACAAAACAAGGTGCATGCGACAATATCTGGATGATATCCATAATCCCAGACATCGCAAGGCATACACTAAGTTAATCTGCGGTGATCATCCCCTTGCTATCGAACGGCTTCGCTGGACTGACAACCATAGAGTTTCTGTACCCCCTGAGGATCGATTGTGCCGCTTTTGTCTTGGAAATGTTGAAACTCCTGAACATGCTTTACTGGCCTGTACTCACAGACCACTGGTTGAGCTACGTGATATCTTTTTCACAGCCTTCTACAGTCTATATCCAGATGTGCCAAGTTTTGTCTGTGATGGACCTGAGAGGGTTACCTTTCTGGGAAACCTAATCTCTTGTAAACCAACTTATTCCTTGACCGCGAAATACATCTTCGAAGTCCTCAGTTTGTATGACTCCTCACCTCTCTATGTCCCTCCAGCCTACCGACGATAGTTATTGTGTTCTATAATAGTAGCTAGTAGATATTTACGGAATATGTACTTAGTGCTTTTCCTGTATCCGATGCGGCCTTTCGTTATTGTATGAATCTACCACGGACGTACGAGCCGTGAGCTCGTTCATATGATAATGATATGGTCCCGGGATCAATGATGTACTGCCATCGGGATGCATCCCGGAACCCGGCGTTCAGCTCTTGGACCTGTCCGGTTAATAAACTCCTCCTCCTCCTCCTCCTCCATAACATTGGTTTACCCCTTATAATCTGTAAGGATAAAAAGAGCGACGTGGACAGCAAGAATCACATTATAGAAGATATGAGCTCTCTGAACAAAAAAAAAAGCGCAAAAAAAGACTCACAGGACAATGATGATCATACTTCACGCAGCGGTTGCATATCCTAAAGTGATATTTTCTCTCCGTTGTATCGTCATCCTCCAGGGTGTTGATACGTCGATTCTTTTGTTCGACGTGAAAATGCGACTCACTATTTGTCCACATTTCCTATACCTCGGGCCTGGTACCGATTAACTTTTTCGTTCTTTTATCCCCTTCTGACACCGTTTTGCAAAGGGGACAACGCAGCCGCTTTGATGATGCCCATCGGAGACGTTGAAGAAACGACTTGTAAAGCTTTTAAATCGACAAAACAGGCGCATGCAACGAGGCGATAGTGGGTAAATGCGACCGTACAGAATATTCAAGGTCCTGAATCTGAGCCGAAAGCTCCGGAAATGGGATTCCATAAGCAATCTCATGATTGGATGGACCCCTGGGGCTCCCGAAAGAGGAGAAGCGAAGCAACGTTTGCCGCCATTCCATTCCGAATTGATCGGCGAACTGGAATCTTCTATTCAAACTTTGACGCCTGCCTTCGTTGTAACGGCGTTGTTTCTGTTCATCAGCCAACGTTGGGATGGACTGTGCGGGTTCCCCGACCACTGCGGTCGTGGCTCTCTGCCCTTTCATTCAATCACAAGACTTTCCTGAATGAAATTAGATACTTAGTAGCCAATTTTTCATTTTTCATAGAAACCGACCAGCGAAAGAAAATGTTCAGTCAGAAAACGAGTTCAATTCTGACCCCGAATCCACTAACGCGTTGAACATCATATTCCTCGCCCTCGCCTCGTCAATAGATTCTCCCTCCGGCGCTCATCTTCACACCGTTTCGGGGCTAGAATCATCATGATGGCTCTCTACTGTTTCCATTTCAAAATTTCTCCATCTTTATTCGTATACTCTCTCCTTAAGGCTTGTTCAAGTACTTTCTGATTGAAAAAAAAACTCGCCTCCTATGGCCTGATGTAATGGCAAAGAGACCACAGCTCCCATCGCTGTCTTATATACTACTGCTTTCCCGTCGACTTGTTCTTGCTAAATATATCCCACGAAATGACACAATAGGTTTGATTTGGTCGTATCGTTCATCAGCACAATTTAGTCCCCATTTTTGGACACAAGAGAGCCCTTCCGGCCGTCCTATCGATCAATCGGGTCAACAGAAAACGGAATAGAAGTGGTAAATTGACCAGATTTTAATTCCCCACTGTCCTTAACCACATTTGGAATATCCATCTTCTCGTCCTCTGCCAAGAATTGAACTAGCTCTTCTGAATGTAGATGTCAGACACCTCACCTATTCATGTTGTTGTCTAGCAAATTTGGCAGTCACGACAAACGCGCTGCCCCTGACAAACTCTTCTCCATCAAGAAATCCGAAGTTTTGCACGTATTGGGCGGACGGCAACAAAGATCCCACATCTGATATGTTAAATTTTGTTTCGTCTTGTTGCGATTGCATAGACTGAGGAAAGAGTCGATCCTGCCTCTCTACTCTTATGGTACTTACACAAGGGGGATCCGTATCCGGACTGAAAGATATTGGTTTGTTTGTTTAGGTTCCAAGTTGACTGATCAATGTTTAAACTTTGAGTCTCCAATATTCTCGCATTGCTATGGCCCGGTCTCCGAGTGTTGTTGATTTAGAGTGTACTGCCAGTGCTTTAAGTTCAATAGACCCATTTGATCCACTGAGCCCTGCGGAAGTCCATGGTTAGTACTGGATAGCAACATCGAAGTCACCTTTCAGTCCTTTATATTCCAGACAATTGGTTTCAGAGTACTGCATCAAGATTAGTTGGCCTTCTGTAGAACCATCAAACACACTCAGATTACTAGTTCAAGGATTGAATAAATAAATAAATATAACACCCAGGCCTTATTAAAGAAAAAGTATTTAAGAAGAACAAAGTACAGTCACACAAGACAACAGCTAATACAATTAAAAATAGTTCTCATAGAGAAAAAGAGACTACATTATACAAGTCAAGTTAGATTTCCTTCTGTATTCTCTGTGGCCTCTGCTTCCAATAATGTTGTAGTTCCAGGTGCATTAGATTGAGATTCTGTCATTGACCTGTGCCCTTCAGATCTACTTGCTTGACCTGAAGCAAATCGAATTGATTGTGATAAAGACATCTCATCAATGGTGGCAGGCTTGGCATTTTCAGCTGCTGCTATGACAACAATAAGAACTGGGTATAATGCCTAGTGAACTTCAGCATTGATATTATATATGTTTGGAAAGAGAGTATAGAGCTCACTGAAAGCTCTGGGACTGCTGCACCCCAGCATTGGGTTATAGTACTTTCTGTATCATATTTGAATATTATTATAAGATCAACTATCTGCACTTCATGCTGGTCAAAATAAAAACCTTCACATTTATCTTTTTACTTACCCACAAAATGCAATACATTGATCCAGATTCAACCAACAGTAATAGAACTTTCTGCACCCTCCTGGATGATGTGCCACTATTATTCAGAATCTTTTTAACATCTTGGTAATGATACCTGTAGAATTACTCATTATCAAAGTGTTATCTAAGACCTTGCTTTGAACTTGATGGCCTCACCATGTCTTATACCCAATGAGCAGAGTAGCAATCATATTTGTGAACAAAAGTGGAAGCCTCAAGATCAAGCTGTAGAACTTTGAGGCATCACTACCCAGATTTTTTACTTCTTGAGCTGCTCCATTCCCTGCATCTACAAAACCTGCAACTGATTATAATGAAGTTAAAAGTTGTGATCATAACCTGGGGCATATACTCACCTAAGGAACCAACCATACAGAACAATAGTGTCAGTTTGACAACATGACTCCTTGGGAACATGATCCATGCTCTCCACACTACAATCCCATCACTGATGATATACTATTGCATTATCGAGTGTGATCAACCATGGAACATACTTTGAACAAATGATCCTACATTGAGCCTTTCCATGAAAATTTCAATAATCTCCATCCTTGCTAATACTGTGTTTGACTCTTCAGAGTCTGGTGGATTGAAACTCAGTGATGGGAGCTGCACGATGAAAAGCTCTAAGTTGAAGAGAGTGTAAACTAAGCTGGTCAAAAACATAAGTCCCGTGAGAAGGGGCAGTGCAGTTGTGATATTTGATCCAGAGGCCTTTTTCAACCTAATTGGGGCCATTTTAATGTGGAAGCATGTTAGGGCATAACTTGATTGAAGGAATGGGTTCTCAGTCTACGCACAGTACTAAACAGATGGCTGTAAGGGAGAGTGTTGCATAAACACCATATAATAGAAAAGATATTGCCACCATTCCGAAGTAATTTTTGTCAACCGTGAGATCGGCTTCGGAGAGAGGTCGAGACTGCATCGAAGAGGTAAACAGCCTGAGCTAGTAGAGAGTTTGTGGGAGAAAAGCCTATGTAGATAAGTATGTTCTTTATATTTTGGACTTTCAAACTACGCTGATTGACACAAACAGTTTGATCAAACATTAAGTACTATTTTTGAATCTTAAACCTAAGTTCGAAACAAATGTGTACTTCCATGATAGTGAGCTGAACATGGATCGGAGGTCAAAAGACACGTTGCGGAGGGTGCTCATGCAGGCGAAAACTAAATGCATGGTAGACATCTCTGTTGGTGAACAAATCAAGATGGGCTCGTAATTTCCATATGGTTTCAAGACAATCTTCAATAATAGCAGAATAGATAGGTTCTGAAAGCCTGCCCAAGCTCAACTGCCAAACTCCACACCATACTTATTTCCAACTTGAATCTAAAGAAAGATCAAACAGGCAATTAACACCGATGAAGAAAATAAAATGATCAGAAGACAAAATCAGGTTAACGCAATGTATACAGAGTAAACTGCTAATACTATAGCCGCACGTAGCTCAACCAGCTTCCCAGCATCTTTTCGAATACTCGAAGCAGCATATGGCCCCGGCAATTTATCATCACATACATAATTTGCGACAATAGGAATATCGAAAATGAGGATCCTTGTTGCTCACCTGAGTTTCGAGACAATATCCCGTACTGATCTTCTTGCTACACGTGTTCCCCTTTCCCGCCAACTCCTATAAATCATTCTTGTCAATCTGATCATCAGTCAGCTCCTACCCTCCTCTGACTCTGCAATGTCTTTCGAAACCTTCTCTTCGAGCCCATGCTCGTCTGTCAGTGTATAGTGGTATACAAAACGGTATGAAGAGGGTGTATATCGGACTATTATCATGGTGGGAAGGTTTACAAATCAATGAAAAGGGAGATCATCACGGGCGATGATTTGACCGAGGTGATGAGAAGGGGTACAATCAACGAAAAGAGAGATCATCACGGGCGACTCCTCGAACGAAGGAGATGAGAAGGTAACGTTGATGAGTATGGGTTATTGAGCCGAGAAACACAACAATGGGTTACTCACTATCCTCCTTCTCCGATATTAAAAAACAACTTTATATTCTGCATCTTTCCCAAGTCATACGAGTTGATAAATGCCTGATTATATCAAATGAGTTTCCCTAGCCATAAAATAAGGACAACGAGAGGAGAGCGTGCTCAAGGATTTGAATTCTCACCTCACCCGTACTCAAAGCAACTTTCCTGTAAATCTCATGATCCTGCGCTTCGACTGAGGTTTTGCCTTTCATAACGCTCCACAACGCAACGATCAGCATGATTCCTACGGCGAAACACAAGACGCAAGACAGGATGAATGTGAGCAGGTAAGCAATGACGGGGACGTGATATGGCCATAAAATCTGTCATCGAGGTAGGATGGTAGGTCAGTTATGTCTTTGACCGGTAGCGTGAAGAGTAAGGCGGACCTGGAATGATAACCCGAGGGCGTTGAGGAATTGTTGATAGCCTAGTAGAATGTCGAATGCGGTGGAGAGACAAAGGTACGTCCTATTGGTTATAATAGGGTCAGAGAGAGAACTAAGGCTCACGAGAAGAGGAGGAAGAGCGTAGGAGAAACATACATAAAAATGACAAAGTGCCGCTCGTTCTATATTCCAACACATTGGTTTATCTGTTATAACCCATAAGGACAGAAAGGGCGAAGTGGACAGTAAGACTCACACTGCAGAAAACATGAGCTCAGAACAAGAAAACAAGCGTAATATAAGACTTATAGGACAATGGTGATCATACTTCATCACGCAGCGGTTACATATCCTACAGTGATGTGCTCTCTCCGTTGTATCGTCTTATTAGGCGCCAACTCTTTCGTTCGACAGGACAATGTGACTCACCTCGAGCCTCATTTGCCCACACTTCCTACACTTGGTAATCTCGGCCCTCGTAATGTTTAACCTCCCTGCCCTCTCATCCCCTCTGAAACCATTTTCTAAGGGCGAAAATGCCCTGTACGCATAGTCATCTGTCGGCCGTTTGTGCGAAGCCCATAGAAGATGATCGGGAGATGTCTTGGACGGTTGTGGACCTTCTGCATCGACAAATCCAGGTGGTATTGTACAAACGAGGTACTAGCGGGTCAACATGTTGAGTGCGATGAGAGTACATATGGGTCCGGTGAGGAGCTCGAAGGGAAGAGTTGGGTAGATTACATCAACTATAAGTACGGACCTTCAGTGAAAAGCTCAAAGAGAAATCTGATAATGAAGCTCACAGGAACACGCCATCTCACCAGATATCAGAACCACCACAAAAGTCATGAAAAAGGGACCAGCAGCACCGGTGATGGCGAGAGAACCAGCTGTCCTTGTCCATAGGTAATGGAATGTGGATAAGGGACCAGATGAATGTCGCCAAGAGAAGAGAGCTGGAACGAAATGAACATTGAAGTGGAGACCATCGTGTTGAGTCATGAGTAGCTGTAACGCGCGTGGGAGCGGGGACCAGTCATTTAGCGACATTCCCACGGCACTTCTAACGGATGCTGTACTACCTCGACACGTCCTCGACGCTCACTTCTACACGAATTTTTTATGTCTCTACTATCTCTCAATACTCTTTCAATACATTATGATTTCTCTCAAAACCCTCTATGTCGTATACATCGATCCAGCAGAGAGTTGATGCGTTCTTCTGGTTTCTCCAGGTGACACTGGATTGGAGCTACGGAGAAACTTGAATGCTTTGGTACACCGTACTCAGAGCGGAACCAGGCTTGACCACTGTTGGTCGTGTGAGTCCTCATGTATCTTTTTCGTGCAGAATAGTTCTGCATAATGCTCGCCCTTTGTCTGAAGAGAATGTGAAGACTCCATCTCAGTCAATGAAAAACTCTGAATGAGCACTCTGCAATCCCGCCTTCTTGTCGTGTAGCCAGTTTGCTCTGACCAAAATTGAATACAAGATACAGTCTCGGCGGCACAAACATAAAATAAGGACTACTGATACAATAGCACACAAGCATACCACCGATTCTGAGTCCAAGACAGTACTCAGGTGCATCTTGAGAGCGGTACGAAAAAAGGGCCTAAGAGTCAAAACAAACCGTTGTGATGTCCATCTACATTAGTTTGAAGTTCCTCTCCTTTTGAGGATCTTCCAACCAAAGGCGAAAGAAAAGGGACCACTAATGTTCACCATGCATATATGCAAGCCCCGAGCCAGTATGAATCCACTCGTCGGCTCGACTTCTTACGTTTGGAGTATTGTAGTGATTAAACTGAACTGTAGAATAAACGATGCTTGGTATGATCCAGTCGGATCAGTTTATCAGCGGAAGCGTGTTGAGAAGAGAGCAGAAAAGCAAGTTGAGTGTTCCGGTGATAGTGAAGAGCGTAAAGAGGATGCAGATATACTTGTGAGACAAATGAGCGTTCTTTAATCCCACCTCTCGTCCCGTGATAACCAATTTGGTCTAACAGAATATAGTCTCAGCAGTATAAGAATAAGGAAGTCTGTATGATTCCACACTGGCACAAGCTTGTTACCAATCCTGAGCTGGTATCCGGTGCATTTTGAGAATAGTAAATCTAAAAAAGGGTCTGATAGTGAAACTGCACTCATATTTGCAACTCGATAAGTCACCTCTGATATAGCTAATCATGACCCAACAGCCCACCGCTGGCAAGTTCGAGCCCATTTGCGAGGTATCAAGCAGATATATGCATATGTGAGAAGGCTACTTGAAACGTTCATGACGGCGATTGACAAGGATCCACTCGATTCAGAGGAAGTAACATGGGAGAGACGATCCGGATCAGCTACAACTTCGAAAGCAACTTGGGAATATACAGCGGGTTCTGGACAATTACAAGAACTGGCTTGTGCCCTGCAAGTCCGGAGACCTTTGTTATGATGAGTCGAGAAGAGAAACACGCATATATCAAGAAAAAACCTACACAGTAGATGTAGTGATAGCACATCGAAGGAGTCTTTTGCATAAGCAAGTTGGAAAATAGACCCCACACGAGGGTAGAAAGAAGATAACCAGGGGAATGTGTCCACGGATATAAGACTGTCATTCAAGAGGTAGTACTGACCTCGACGGGTACAAGAACGCACTGGCGGTACTCGGAATTGGAGATGTAGATCGGCTTTGGTCCCAAATATCGCAGCGGAAACCAGAGTCGTTTTGCTGACATACTAAAGTGTGCATATGACGGATAGGTGGCCTTTTAGGGATTATAGGTTTGACGCACATAGGACATATAAACATACGGCCAGAAATCGTGTTAACCACTAACGCAACGAGGAATATACAACTAAAACGCACCAAGGTATCATCAACCTATCAATCCTTCTTCCCAGCTTCCTCTCTGCTTCGGGATTGATAGCATTCTCATCGGCGTACTTCTCCAAGCTTCCACGTAAAACTCATCCAATGGGGCTCTATTCCACCGCTTCATGAGGAAAACAGATACATTCCGACAACTGTTGTCAGACACGTCGGGTTCGAAATGACGCCATATGGAACGCACTTAGTGTAGGAGATCCGTGTTGAGCTTGGGAGATCAGGTATCTCTGGCACGATGAGGAGCAGAATCGGACGGCTAAGGTTCAGAAGTGGGCAGACGAAGAAACGTTACTCGGCAAATTTCAAAATCCGATGATTACAAAGTGAAGTGGCTCGGGCCGGTCCTGATTTTGAGTCACGTTCACACTGGAGGCGAGGTCATGGGAAGCCGGGTGGTTGGCTTCCTTACAGGAAGCCAGTCATAAAGCCAGTCTAGAAGCTGATTGTTAAGTTGAGTATAAAGGGAGTGGCACAATACAGATCTCCATGTTCGGGCTGCCTGACCTAAGTATAGATTTTCTTTATGCTACTTCAGTGACCCGTTAATCGACAAAAGTGACTAGGACCTCCAGGCTCCCATCTAGATTCTGCTGAGAGAAACAATAAGTAGATATAACAATCTCCTCCGTAGCTACTTGCTACTTATTAAAGTTACCTGCTTATTTCATAATCTCTCTTACTTACTTACAACTGTCACTTGTTACTCCAAGTGTATATCTCATACTTATTTCTTACAAGTCTCAATCTCTTATTACTGTGAAATGTATCAGAATTGATTGTAGTATACATTATTCAATCTTTAAGGTCTTATTACTGTGACATGTATTAGAACTGATCATAGTATTTACTATTCAATCTTTAACTATGCTCAGTATCTACTCCTGATAGAGTACAGCGTCTAATCAACTCTAATTCCTCAGTCATCAAGTTTGAGTGCATTCCCCTAACAGTTGAGTCAGTATAAAACTGGCATTCAGGTCCATTCTTAATTATTCATCATTGTATTGAGTGAATCATAGGTTCTACTACTAGCCCTACCAAATTAACACTCACATCAATGACTGTGGTCCTTATTCCAGTTACAACATCTGTACTTCAACCACCAAAGGTACCAGTCAGTGTGCTAAACCACATACACCAGCCATCTCAATGGCCCTTCCCAATCTTCATTTATTTTACACCAAAAAAAAAAAACTGATGTTCAATGGCAGTCTTACCTATCTAAGTACTTCATCTGACATAGAACTCAACTGTGTAGTTGCTCCTGCCCAACCCAACAAAACTATTGGCAAAACCCAAGGGCGAAGGAATCACTTCCTTAGAAGTTGAAAGATGTCTAACTCATCCAAAGTCCAGGTTAAATTGTCAGTATTGTCGGTCAAGAAAAATTGATATTGAATATCTAAAAATACAATTTCAGTGGTGAACTTGGCTCAGGGGGACAGGAAGTTTTTGGGGTCATTAGTGGCCTAGTCTACTCTGATAATTTCTTAAGTAAGTAATTGTAATAGCACTAGCACTACAAAATAGGTGGCAGACTTGATAAGAGACTATTATCAATATTGCAAACTTACCAACTTCATCTCTTACAATGAAATGGATCCTGAACAGTTGATCTCCTGATAATTTCACTTGGCATTTCTCAACTGTCATTTTTTGCCCAACAACCTCTGTCCAACTTCAAGTTCCATTGGCCTTGAAAACCCCTAGTAAAAATTCAAAACACATCTGACATGTACACAAAACATGGTTTTTATTTTGATCATCCCCTCCCTCCTCACAAAAGATACCTTCTTGAATTGTGAATTACGTCTGGCAAAATTTTCAGAGCTGTTTAAGCCAGCCGAAGTGAGCCGACACAAGGGGAATCTATATTTAGTAATACAAACTTTACAAAGAGTACTTATTGATCCCTTTATACTTCGAGCCACTCGAACTGGCTTCCTGGCTGGTTTCTCGACCGGCTTCCTGTCAGGAAGCCAACCACCTGGCTTCCCATGACCTCGCCTCCGGTGTCATGTACACGTTTTCTGTCACTTCAACTTGTCTGCTATGTCTGGAGTCTATCGATATTCGACCTCCTCACCTCTGTCCTACCCAACTCGGAATTTCCGAAAAGGGTCCCTCAAGGTATAGAGAGGATTCATTTATACTTTCATAATCATGCCAAAGCACAACATACGATTATTCCATTCGCATCTGTGTGAATAGATGAGGGACTTTCTGCGACATTCATGCGTGAGTGCTAGGCAGAATCGATTCCACCATACCGTTCCGATGCTTGTTCTGACTACACAGTACACAGTCTCGGAGTTCACCACCGTGACTGTGACAGCATGAAGAGAAATTGTCTGACCTTCATCAACGGTCTCTTCTGCACATGATGCGATAGTGCGGGTGCTGAACCTGGACCCGCTTGTTATACGTTTGTTTCATACCGCTTCCTACAACTCATATCAATATTCTAAACACTAAACACATTTCCGCGATTTTACAATTCCCGTCGAAATTTCTTTTTCGACAATTGATGGAAACGGTGGTCCTTTAGTTCTCACAGACGCTAACATTCTCCTTGGTCGACTTATTCCGGATTTCTTCCTCAAGGTCTTTGATAAAACGGAGAAGAAACCGTTGGATGAGGAGGCGAGTAAGAAGGCTTTTGAAAAGGTTGCTAGGAGGTTTGATTAGAAGTATCTCCATGAAATCTCAAGAAGTAGATGGTCAGGGTGACGTGAAGGATCGCGGTTTTGATTATGGGTGAGAATGATACAATTCTTCCTTCTGTCACTCTTTCCTTTTTTGTGTGTACATCTATACTAATGTCGTGCGTGTTTTCTTTCGGGTTCATTGAACTTGATTGAAGTCGCAAATGTGACTATATATGGCGAGACCTACCAGGACTCTGACAGAAGCTGGGTATGCAATGAGTAAGCATGTGTAAGTGCTTTTTTTCATCCTTTTTCTTTTTGATAGACGAGATGAGTATGAGCTTATTGGCTGAATAGGCACAGACTTGCTTCGTTTAAAGGACCAGAAGTTTGGCATGCTTGCGAAATTGCTGAGTTGCTGGGGATTAAGGTGATTCTTATCACCAGTACCAGTTCTATTCTAAGCGCATATAGGTTGGCTCTAGCTGAATGGTATCATATTTTATGTGCACATAGACTCGGAGCCTCAAGTTTCTTACTCACACTGTCACCGACGTGACTAGTGTTTTGCTATTACAAAACTTCTTCCCTATTCTACGAGTCCGAGTAGGGCCGAATTTCGCGGTTCGGACGCCTGATACCCACTTACACATACTACGGTGGACTAAGAAACTTTCGGAATTTTTCTGTCGGGTCTTCCTCTGTCACACCAACATTACCGATGTTTTCATCATACTCTAAAATGCTTACCTGATTTTTTATGATATTTTTCCAGGTCATGTAGAAAGTGTCACACTTTTTTTTGTGTTACATTTCAGCTTTATATCGACCACCATTCTTGTCTGTCATCAGCTATTCCACTTAAACCTAGGTGGTATGTATTTTACAGACAGTGTTTTACTTACAAAAAAATTGGAGAGCAGAAGGACTCAGAGGAAGACCTTAAAAAAAAGTGATTTTTCATTTCACTGTCATTTTCATTTCTTTGTCGACCATAGTAGAACACATTTTCATGCATAAACTTGAACAAGAAGGTACATTACTATTCGGCTATTCACCTGAAGAGGCACCATGTCATATCACCTCCAAAATATGTCGTACAGACATAAAGTTGTTCCATATCAATATCAAGATAAATTGGTTGTTCCACTTCCGCGGTAATGTGCGCACTTCGGGCATGTCATCCAACATTGCAACCAGTGGGTGGTGGTCTACTAATTAGGCACTCACTCCACTCATATTTGACTGATCAATGTTCAACCTTTGAGTCACCAATATACTTGCATTGGCTATGGCCCAATCCCTGAGAAGTGCTGAGTGTTGTTAATATAGTGTGGGTATGACCTGATCTAAGTTCAATAGATTCATTTGATTCACTGAGCACTCAACTGTTTACTGTACCCTCTGAAACCCCCATATTTAGTACATGACAGCAACATCACAGTGATCTTTCAGTCCTTTGTATACTAAACAATCGTTTTCAGAGTACTGGATCTATATTAGTTGGCCTTCTGTAGAATCATCAAACACACTTAGATTACTAGTTCAAGAATTGAATAAATAAATAAATATAACACCCAGGCCTTATTAAAGAAAAGGTATTTAAGAAGAACAAAATACAGTCATGCAAGACAACAGCTTGTACAATAAAATAGTTCTTATATGCAAAGAGAGACTAAGTATGTCATATGAGTCAAGTGACATTTCCTCTGGTATGCTCTGCAGCTTCTGCCTCTAATGTTGTACTAGCTGCACACACATTAGACTGAGGTTCAGCCATTGACCTGTGCCCTTCAGAACCACCT
>ML179109.1:69337-88315 GCA_004369135.1 Dendrothele bispora CBS 962.96 | reverse complement strand
ACAGAGGAAACTAAGCTGGTCAAAAACATAAGTCCTGTGAGAAAGGGCAGTACACTTGTCATATTTGATCCAGAGGCCCTTTTCAACCTAATTGAGGTCATTTTAATGTGAAAGCATTGAAGAAACAGGGTTCCAACCTACGTACAGTACTAAATAGATGGCTGTAAGGGCGAATGTTGCATAAATGCCATACAATAGAAAAGATATTGCGACTGCTCCGAAATAATTTTTGGTGATCATGAGATCAGCTTGAGAGAGAGGTCGAGACTGCATCGAAGACATAGATAGCTAGGTAGGTTGAAGTGTTTGTGGGAGAGAAGCCTATGTGGATAAGTATGTCCTTTATATTTTGGCCCACTTTCGAACTCCGCAGACAGTTTGATCAAATCATCACTATTAATCCTGGGTCATGAGTTTCAATTTGAAATGTATCTTCCTAGTGACCCGTTGAACATGGATCAGTGGGTTAAAAGACACGCTTTGTAGAGTGTAATTGGGTGGACGAAGACTAAACTCATGGCAGACATCTCCGTTAGTGAGCGAATCGAGACGAGATCTTTCTATACTGTTTCAAGACAATCTTTCATAATAACAAAATAGATAGATTCCGAAAGCTTGTTCGAGCTCAACTGCCATGAACCCCACACCCCATACTTATTTCCAACTTGAATCTAAAGAAAGATAAAACAGGCAGTTCACACCGTAGGAAAAGTGAAGAGAATAGAACGATCAAAAGACAAAATCAGGTCAGCGCAATGTACAACAGAGTGCACTGTCCATAATATAGCCAGGCATAGATCAAACAGCTTCCCAGCATCTTTTCGGATACTCGAAGCATCATGTCACAAATCATGATAGACCCGGCAGGTATCATCATGATTTGCAACAATTCAAATATCAGAAAATGAGATGAGGTGGGATCTTGGTTATCCCGTACTGATCTTCTCCCTACTTGTGTTCCCCTTCCCAACTCCTATAAATCATTCTCATCATCTGTAAACCCCTCTCCTCTTCTGACTGCGTGATGTCTTTCAAAACCTTCTCTTTGAGCCCATGAGCGCCTGTGAGTGTATAGTAGTATACAAAATGGTATGAAGAGTGAGTATATCGGATTATTATTGTAGTGTGAAGGGGTGGAATCAACAAAAAGGGAGATCATCATGGGCGATGATTCGAGTCATTTGACAAAGGTGATGAGAATGGGTACAATCAACGAAAAGGGAGATCATCACGGGTGATGATTTGACAAAGGAGATGCGAAGGTGATGTTGATGAGTATGTGTTATTGACCCGAGATACACGGCAATGGGTGACTCACTATCCTCCTTCCCTGGTATTGAAAATTAAATTTAGATTCTGCATCTTTCCCAAGTCATAGGAGTTGATAAATGCCTGCTTACATCAAATCAGTTTCCCTTACTACTAAAAACAAAAGGAAATGGAACAAGGGACGACAAGGGGAGAGAGAGCGTGCACGAAAGTATTTGAATTCTCACCTACTCAACGCAACTTTCTTGTAAATCTCATGATCCTGCGCTTCGACCAATGCTTTACCTTTCATAATGCTCCAAAACTAGATGATTAGCGTCATGCCTACTACGACACATGAGACGTAGGAGAGAATGAATGTGAGGAGAAAAGCGGTGAGGGAGACGTAGCCATGAAATCTGTCATCGAAGTAGGATGGTTGGTAAGTGATGTTTGTGGTCGGTAGCATGCAGAGTAGGTCGAACCTGTAATGATAACACGAGGTCGTAAAGGAAGTGCCGATACCCTATTGAGACGTAGAGTGCGGTGGAAAGAGAGAAACTTTACATCCTATTGAGAGAGGACTAAGGCTCACGAGCAGAGGAGGAAGAGGAGTTTAGGAGGCACCTACATAGACATGACAAAGTGCTGCTCCTTGTGTATCCTAATACATTGAGTTATCCCCTATAATCTTGAAGGAAAAAGGAGAAAAGTTGTGATGGGACACACTATTCTGAGTCATAAACCTCGGCATTCTTCCTCTTGCCCGAATCTTCTCTTATATTCCCTTACATTCCGGATATTTCTACGATATTCCTCTTATTTCTTCAGGAATGACTCACTTCTTAAGATACATATATAAGTAGTCTACGTAGTACCATCCTGTATCATCTATCCTATCACTTTGCAATACAATCAACAGTATTTGACCCAGCTACTTGTCTGTGGTTTCGGCGAGCCTCAGCCTGATGCGCTAGCATCACTGAACTCAACGGCTTCGAGGATTTATGTGTGCTAGCACATAGAACTTGAAGGAATGCTAGATTATTAAAATCAAAATCTATTCTCGTGTGAACTAAAGCAACTTTGCGTTCTCGAACCCTCGAATCTAGACCAGGTTCATTACAAAAGTGCACAGCAAGACTCACAGTACAGAATACATGAGCTCAGAACAAGGAAAAAAAGCGCAAAAAAAGACTCACAGGACAACCATGATCATACTTCTTCATGCAGCGCTTGCATATCCTACAGTGATTACGAGGCCCTTTAGGGAATCGTCCTTACTAACTCTAGCTGGCTAGGATTCTTTGTGCATCCCCATTTAGTAAATCCTTATCTTATCCTATTCAAATTACGAGACCAGATGGTAAAAATGTTCTCATGAGGTAAGCATTATTACAAGACAATTCTATTACGGCTGCCGTTATTCAGTCTCTTATTGAATGACCATGGCATCGGGAAGGGCACCAGACACTGGCACTTTAAGCCGGCAACACTTAGTCATACCCGTCTGCTTAATATTGTTTCGGAAAAGTCTGGCAGGGTTTGAAAATCAACGGCTTGTAAGTAGGTAGATTATATGGGTACTGTAATATGTGTGGTGCCGGAAATGGCACAGCCAAAATGAATAGGCAAGATTCTACATAAGTGACTGGCCTCGTACTTGCCATGCAAAGCGATGGCCCACTTCCTGTTGATAATATGCTCTCTCCATTGTATTGTCATGCTCCAGGCGTTAACACATCGACTTATTTCTTCGAAGTGAAAATGCAACTCACCACTTTGTCCACATTTCCTATAGCTCGGGCCCCGTACTGGTTAACTTTTTTGTCCCGGTTTTATCCCCTTCTGACACCGTTTTCAAAGGCGACGACGCAGCCGTTTTGATGATGCCCATTGGAGACGTTGAAAAAATGACTTGTGGAGCTTCCAAATTGACAAACCAGGTGGCATCGCATGGAACGAGGTGATAGTGGGTAAACACGACGAGTACACCTTACAGAAGGTCTGACTCCTGAGCCGGAAATGACATAAGCGATCTTACATTGGATGCTGAGGGCTCCCGAAAGAGAAGAGCAGGCGACGGCGGAGTTCGGGCACAGAATCACGGCAAGCGAACTTCGAAGCAATGTTTTGTTACCAAATCGATCGGCGAACTGGAATGGCTTCTATTCAAGCCTTGACGCATGCCTTCGTTATAATGACGTTGTTTCTGTGCATCAAATGCCGTTGAGAATGAGATGGACTGCGCGGCTGTCCTGACCACTGTGATCGTGGGTCTCTGCCCTTTATTCAATCACAAGACTCCGCTGAATGGAATTCAGCATAGAATAACAGATATTTTAGCCAATTCTTCATTTTGCATAGAAACCGCCCAGCGAAAGAAGTAATCCAGTCAGAAAACGAGTTCAATTCTGAGCCCGATTCCACTAATGCCTTGGAGCTTGAACATGGTTCTGCAACCTTGCCCGGCCGATAGATTCCTCCTCCAGTGCTCATCCCCACACTGCTTCTGGACTATAATTGTGGCTCTTTACCGTTTCAAGTTTTTCCATCTTTATTCATATACTCCCTCCTTAATTTTTAAGGCTTATTCGAGTACTTTCTGGTATCATCTTGGACACGGGCCTACTAATCCCTATGATCTGATGTGACAGCAAAGTCACCATACTTCCCCATTGCCATCTTGTATACTGTTTTCGCGCCGACTTGTTTTTGAGTATATCACACAGAAATAATATTTAAGACCAATAGGCGGGTTTGGTTTGGTCGTATCCATCTTTCTCCTCCTCCCATTTTTGTCCCTATTTTTAGACACAAGAGAGCCCTTCTAATCTTCATGTCAATTAAAAGACTCCTCCTCCTCCTCCTCCTCCCCACTGTCCTTAACCGCATTTAGAAGACCCATCTTCTTGTCTTCTGCAAAGGATCGATCCGGCTAGTATTTGTTTCTGAGTGACGTAGTTGTCTTGTGGCAGTCACGGCAAATGCACTACCCCCCTACGATATACTCTTCTCCATAAAGAAGTCCGAAGCTTTATACGTATCAGGCGGACGACAATAAAGACTCTATGTATGGCGCATCAGCAAAAGCCAAAAGACCAGTACCGTCCTGGGCTCCTACCCAGATGGAGGAATTCTGAATGAGCATGTACAGATAAAATTCATTTTGAATTGGGCTGTAGCAGGTCATATCATAGTTTTATTATGAATCCAGATTGTAGTTGTCTGTTACAGGTTACATCCAGGATGTTTTGTCTTGTTACAGGTTGATGCAGAATGTTCTTTTCTGCTACAGGTCACATCCAGAGTGATTCCTTCTGTTACACTTAATACATTATCCCTGCATAGTACATTTGCTACATACTTGCAAGTTTCAAGTGTCTGAAGCTCTACCTACAAACAAAAAGAACAATGAGCTACTGAACAATTGAGTATATTTTCATAAAGATTAAAATGTAATAAATGATCTCTATTAGTTCAAAAGCCCCTGTACGAATTTCTAGAATTTTTGACCGTGCTGTTTATAAGAACATACAGCAACAAGACGGCCTTTGGAATCAGCATGGGCATGTGGAAATGGTCACATGCCTGTAACGTAGGTAGTCGGTTACCAGTTTCAACCGGTCGGACACTACGGATACTGGTAATAACCGGCTGCAAACATTAGTCATGTGACTGTTTTACTTATTTTCCACGGGCTGTTTGTTTGCGCAAATAATCATTCTTGTCCTCGTACCACCACCTTCTACTTGCCTCGGTGAGCCTCATCTTTAACTTTGTCAACATATCTAGGTTCCCTGGCCCATGTACTGTTACACCCAGCTCCCACTGTCTGAGTCTGGACTCCACTCCCATGTCCTGTTGGTGATCACATGACCTTGGTTGAACTTTACTTCACCATGTAAGTTTATTACTATTCTTTCCTACCTTCTCAGGATGTTCGACTGTAGATTGGCTTTTCATAGTCTGAATACACTGCTTTGATTTGGCTGAGGGATTGTCTAGGATAGAGGTATGTGTATCTTTCTATGTGACTTGGACTTCACTGATTTCAGCTCCTATGAAGGTTTTCTTTTTTCTTTTGGTTGGACCCTCTTATCTCATAGATGTATTTGTGTACTGTAGTTATAATACATGCATGTTGGTCTTATATGTATTTCTATGATGAATTAATGTGAAATTCACCCAATCAAAAAATGTAAGATTGAGGTACTTGATACAGGTTGTACAGAGTGTAGTGTCAATCACAGGTTATACATAATATCAGGAGTATACAGAATGCAAAGCTTGCACAGAGCTTACAGATTGGATTTAGAGATCCCCACGGATACATCCACGGGTATCCGTGCTCATACCCGCGGGTTTTAAATTTTTGAAACTCATACCTGTATCCGCCATCTACCCGTGGGAACGGGTATCCGTAACCCGCGGATGCAAACCTGCAGGTAGCACGGATACCCGCAAATAAACACTCACGGATCAAAAAATATTCAATTATATGTGTTTTGTGTATATCTTTTTTATTTTTTATTTAATATTTATGCTAAGTATGCCAATATAAAGGTAGTTTTAACTGCTTCAACTTTCATTTATGAAGCATGTTTTAGTTATTAGTATTGACAGAGTTATTTGTTTTGCAAAAAGGTTGTAAATCCATATGTATTTGGGATATAACTTCCTAATTTTCCATTTGTTTTTAATGAGTAGTGTATCAAATTGAAGGGATTTTCATTTACTACAGCTTTTATTTCTAGAAGGTTTCATAAAAAAATTTATCTGTAAACTTATTCCATATGTTCAGTTTTTTGCAAAAAGGTTGAGTATTTGGCATATAACTTCCTCATTTTCCATCCATTTTTGATTTTTAATATATCAAATTGAAGGTATTGGAATCCACTATAACTTTCATTTCTAGAAGGTTTCATAAAAAAATTTATCTGTAAACTTATTCAATATGTTCAGTTTTTGCAAAAGGATTGTATCTTCATGTGTATTTGGCATATAACTTCCTCATTTTCCATTCATTCTTGATGTTTAATATAGCAACATGAAGGGATTTCTCTCTAATATAACTTTCATTTCTGGAAGGTTTCATAAAAAATTTATCTATCAACTTATTCAATATGTTCAGTTTTTGCAAAGAGGTTGTAACTTCATGTGTAATTAGCACATAACTTCTACATTTTCCATCCATTTTGGATGATTAGTATATCAAATTGAAGAGATTCTCATTTACTATAACTTTTATTTCTGGAAGGTTTCATAAAAAAACTTATCTGTAAACTTATTCAATACTACAGATACCTGCGGATACCCACGGATATAATTAAATATGCCAGAACAGAGACCTGTATCTGTAGGATACCCGTGGAAACGGGTACCTGTATCCGCGGGTTCATCAACCCGCAGGTTTCCCACGGGTGAAACCTGCAGGTACCTGTGCCACGGATACACCCGTGGGGATCTCTAATTGGATTATGGATACAGGATGTGCCTACCTGTTACAGGCATCTTTCCTATATCAGGCCTGTAACTAAGCGAGGGTTAATTACAGGCCTGATTCTCAATCACAGGCCTGAACTGGACTTTGGGGTTTTGCTGATGCGGTATGTTTGATTTCTCTTTTGTCTTGATCTCTTGCCATTGTATAGACTAACGAAAGAGTCGATGCTGCCTCCTCATCTATGGTACTTACACAAGGAAGATCTGTTTCTGGACCAAGAAATATCGGTTTGTCTAGGTTCTAAGCTGTTTGATCGATGTTCACGTTCAACCTTTGAGTTTCAAATATCGTCGTACTGCTATGACCCAGTTGCTGTGTAGTGCCAAGTGTTGTTCATTTAGTGCAGCTACATACTGGTTCAAGTCCAATAGACCCATTTCATCCACTGAGCTCTGTGAAATTCCATAGTTAGTACTATACTCCAGTCGTTTGTATTTTAGACAAGTGGTTTCAGAGTACTGGATCTAGATTTGTCGGCCTTCTGTAGAATCATAAAACACACTTAGATTACTAGTTCAAGAATTGAATAAATAAATAAATACAACACCCAGGACTTATTAAAGAAAAGGTATTTAAGAAGAAAATACAGTCATGCAAGACAACAGCTAATACAATTAAAAATAGTTTTCATATATAAAGGAAGACTATGTCATACAAGTCAAGTTAGATTTCCTTCTGCATGCTCTCCAGCCTCTGCTTCCAATAATGTTGTAGTTCCAGGTGCATTAGACTGAGATTCTGTCATTGACCTGTGCCCTTCAGAATCATGACTACTTGCTTGACCCGAAGCAAATCGAATCGATTGTGATAAAGACATTTCCCCAATGGTGGCAGGCTTGGCATTTTCAGCTGCTGCTATGACAATGATAAGAACTGGGTATAAAGCCTGTGAACTTCAGTATTGATATCACATATTTTTATAAGGAGAACATAGAACTCACTGAAAGTTCTGGTGCTGCTGTAGCCCAGCATTCATATGTAGTGCTTTCTATTGAATCAGACGTCAATGATATTATGATATAAGCTATCTGCACTTCATGTTAGTTAAAGGAATCACAATCATTCTTTTACTTACCCAAAAAATGCAATACATTGATCCAGATTCAACCAACAGTAATAAAACTTTGTGTACCCTGCTGGATGATGTGCCACTATTACTCAGATTCTTTTTAACATCTTGGTAATGATACCTGTAGAATTACTCATTATCTAAGTGTTATCTAAGATCTTGCTTTGAGTTTAATGGCCTCACCATGTTTTATGCCCAATGAGCAGAGTAGCAATCAAATTTGTGAACAACAGTGGAAGGCCCAAGATCAAGGCATAGCGCTTTGGGTTATCTTCCCCATTTTTCATTCGGACTGTATCAAGCCCTGCATCTACAAAACCTGAAGCTGATTGTAATGAAGTTAAAACTTGTGATAACACACCTAGGGCATATACTCACCTAAGGAACCAACCATGCAGAACAATAGTGTCAGTTTGACAGCACGACTCTCTGGGAACATGATCCATGCTCTCCACACCACAATACCATCACTGATGATATACTAACAGGCCAATGAGTGATCAACTACGGAACATACTTTGAACAAAGGATCCTACATTGAGCCTGTCCATAAAAGTCTTAATAATGTCCATCCTTGTGAGTATTGCATTTAACTTTTCGGAGTCTGGTGGTGGACTAAAACCCATTGATGGGAACTGCAGAATGAAAAACTCTAAGTTGGAGACATTGGAAACTAAGCTGGTCAAAAGCATAAGTCCTGTAAGGAAGGGCAGTACAGTTGTGATAATTGATCCAGAGGCCTTCTTTAACCTAATTGAGGTCATTGTGATGTGCAAAAAGTATATTAGGGCATAACTTGATTGAAGGAATGGGTTTTCAGTCTACGCACAGTAATAAACAGATGGCTGTGAGGAAGAGTGTTGCATAAACACCATATAATAGAAAAGATATTGCCACTTGTCCAAAGGAAATCTTGATAATTATGAGATCGGTTTCAGAGAGAGGTCGAGACTGCATCAAAGACATAAATGGCTAGGTAGAGGGGTTTATGGGAGAAAAGCCTACCTAGATAAGTTTGTCCTTTATATTTTGGACTTTCAAACTACGCTACTTACACGAACAGTTCAATCAAATATTAACTGCTATTAATTCTTAACTTCGAGACAAACATGTACCCTCATGATAGTGAGTTGAACATGGAACAGAGGTTTAAAGACACGTTGCTGAGAGTGTACTCATGTGGGAGAAGACTGAATGCATGGTAGAAATCTCTGTTGGTGAACTAATCGAGACGGGCTCGTACTTTCCATATGGTTTCAAGACAATCTTCAATAGTAACAGAATAGATGGGTTCTGAAAGCCTGTCCAAGCTCAACTGCCAAGCCGAATACCAAAGCCCCATACTTATGTATTTCCAACTTGAATCCATGGAAAGATCAAATGAGCAGTTAACAACATAGAAAACGTGAAGAAAATAAAACGATTGAAAGACAAAAGCAGGTCAACGCAACGTACCACAGAGTACACTGTTGATACTATAGCCGGACATAGATCAACCAGCCTCCCAGCATCTTTTCGAATACTCGAAGCGTCATATGGCCCCGGCAGTTATCATCATATATATGATTTGCAACAACAGGAATCTTGAAAATGAGATGAAGTGGGATCCTCGTTGCTCACCTCAGTCCCGAGACTGATATCCTATGTACAGATCTTCTCCCTACTCTTGTCCCCTTCCCTCCAACTCTTATAAATCATTCTCATCAAATCTCATCATCAGTCAACTCCTCCCCTCTTCTGACTCCGCGATATCTTTCAAAACCTTCTCTTCAAGCCCATGATTGTCCATCAGTGTATGGTAAAATACGAAATGGTATGAAAAGTGTGTATATTGGACTATGTTTGTAGCGAGAAGGGGTGCAATCAATGAAAAGGGAGATCACCATGGGTGATAATTCGAACGAAGGAGATGAGAAGGTAACGTTGATGAGTATGGGTTATCAACCCGAGATACACGACAATGGGTTACTCACTATCCTCCTTTCCCAATATTACAAAACAACTTTAGATTCTGCGTCTTTCTCAAGTCGTACGAGTTGATAAGCGCCTGATTTTAACAAATCAGTATCCCTAGCCATGAAACAAGGACAACAAGGGGAGAGAGCGCGCTCAGGGATTTGAATTCTCACCTCACCCCTACTCAACGCAACTTTCCTGTAAATCTCATGATCCTGCACTTCGACCGACGTTTCACCTTTCTTAATGCTCCACAGTGCAATGATACACATGATTCCTACTGCGAAACATAAGACGCAGAAGAGAATAAATGTGAGGAGGTAAGTGATGACGGTGTAAAATCTGTTATTGAGATAGGACGATAGGTTAGTTACGTTTTGTGGTCGGTAGCATGAAGAATGGGTTGGACCTGGACTGATAGCATGAGGGCGAAGGAATAGCTGATATCCTAGTAAAATGTAGAGTGCAGTGGAAAGACAGAGGTAAATCCTATTGGTAATAATAGAGTCAGAGAAAGGATTAAGGCTTACGAGTGGAGGAGGAGGACGTGGGGTGGAACATACATAAACATGACAAAGTGCCGCTCGTCATATATTCCGACACATTGATTTATTCCTTACGGACTATAAGTTATAGTATATTATAACGACAAAAAAGGCGAAACGAACAGCAAGACTCACACTGTAGAAAACGTGAGCTGAAGGCAAGACAACAAGGCCAAAAAGACTCACAGGACAACGATGATGCTTCATCATGCAGCAGTTAAATATCCTACAGTGATGTACTCTTTACGTTGTATCGTCTTACTGGGAACCAACTCTTTCACTGTTCGACAGGACAGGACAATGCGACTCACCTCTAGCCTCATCGTCCACATTTCCTACACTTGATAATCTCAGCCCTCGTAATATTTAACCTCCCTGTCCTCTCATCATCCCCTCTGAACACATTTTCCAAGGGCGACAATGCCCTGTTCACGTAGTCGTCTGTTAGTCGTTTCGATGAAGCCCAAGGAAGATGCCGGGGGAAATTTTTGGGCGGTTGTGGACCTTCCACATCGACAAAGCCAGGCGGTATCGTACAAACGAGGTAATAATGAAAAACATGTTGAGCGCGATGAGAATACATATGGGTCCGGTGAGGAGCTTGAAGGGAAGAGTTGGGTAAATTACATCGACTATAAGCACGCATACTCAGCAAAAAAACTCAAGAAAAACCAAAGAATGGAGCTCACAAAAACACACCGTACTGGTAGATATCAGAACCACAGCAAAAGTAACGAAAAAGGGACCAATAGCACCCGTAAGTTGGTCACCAGCTTTTTCAAGACTCTTGAAGTAGCGTACAATACATTTCTAGCACAGCATGTCAGAATTATACGCTTTTGTCCAATACTGAAAGTTTTACAGGGGATAGAGCTGAGCAAAGTCTTCCCGCTGTAGTTGTTATGAAGAAAAGTGGAGAGGTATCTGTCACGGTTGGGATTGGAGAAGACGCGGCAAAAATTCCAACACGGGGTAGACTAAGACCGGGCCAGACTACCAAATGACGTCAAGTCACGTCCACAGTTGACACGCAATCCGATCCGTTCCGAGTACTTCCAGGTCTTGGGCATAATGCATACACCGACCAAAGAAGACGAATCTCCCTCTCAACTTTGTCTCTCGTCGAACCATTGAGCACGAGTCTCACAGGATCTACGCCGCTTTTGAGAAGACCACAACTATCGACAACAGTAGACTCAGAAGATATCGGGTTGCGTTGACTTCATCTCAGTGGTGTCCAATGGTTGGGAGGCAAGGGTACGGCCTTGGCCATGAATGGCATTCTTTTTATGTAAATAACAGGGATTCAAGTACGCGCTACCTGATCAAGTGATTTGAGACTGTCATTCATGTCCTTTCCCCTCGCAATGTGATCTCAACATCCGGTCCTGCGTGAGTACACAACACTAGCTCCATTTAGCACTTGACCGGAAGCGCCCTTCAACAGAAGTGAGGGATAATTCATCTTTCATGTCTTCTTACCCGGGCCCATTGCCTTTGCGATAACTCTGACCTGAGTGCTCATACTAGTAGTGACTACAACACACTCCCCTTATCCCTTAGTTAGTACACTGCTCACAAGTGTCATGTTAATCCTATCTCTGAACTCTCACATCCATAATCTCCCCAGAAGGATATGACTTGGGATTTGATCTCATCTTGAATCAACAATCTTCGACACTACATCATCAACTTCGAGATTAGATATGAGGTAAAGATCTACAGGCAGTTGTGACGTTTCCTGTCTTGGTATTTACAATACATACCTCATGGGACAACGGTACTTATAGAAATCGCTGCACCATTCTATACCGCAACAACAGTAGGAGAAGAAAATACGAATAGAATCCAAAGTCTTCTCTGCCTCGTACTCCTGGAGGAATCCAACAGAGGACAATGATAGCGGTGATGATGGCTCCTTGATCCAGTCCTGTACACCAAAAGAGAGAGCCATGCAACGAAAGGTCAAGAGTGAGTACGTTGGCCATCTGTCTGATGCAAAGAGAGACAGTCGAGGCACCGCTCTTGTCCGGGAGAAGGTTCTCACCGTATCTTTACAAGTTGATCAGTGAAAAGGTTGATTTGAGAGATGAATAAGACGCACTCTTCTAACTGAACCTTTGCATCATCTTGACCATCTGCGTTTATTCTGAGTTTTGGATGAATGACAGAGCCGTTGAGAAGATGGGCACGCTCAGCGAGAGCAGTTTGAGGATTTTGAGAGATGAGGCCTGACTGACTGGTCAACCATGAGTACACACAACTGTAAGTCTTCCTCTTGAAAAGTCTAGATAGAAAAGACATGTTAACGCAGAGACTCGATCCATTTTTGGTCTCGGAAAAGCAACAATTTCGAAATGAAAAGGGTTAAGTTTACAGTGCTTTCCTATCTGCGGGGACGACGTCACCTATCTTGATTTTCACGATGTCTCCTGGGACAACATCTTTGGCCGGTATGCAAACCGTTGCCCGTTCCGTACCACGCGAGCAGTAGGAGAAGAGAGACTCCGTAAAGAGTCCATAATCTTCTCTGCTTTGTATCTGAAAGAAACCGACAGAGATGTTGAGAACAATGACGGCGGTTATAACGGCTCCTTCGATCCAGTCTTTGACAGCGCCATGGCAGCGACAAGGACGAGAGTGAGAGCGTTGGCCATCTGTCTGACGAGAACAAAGACGGCCGAGACACCACCTTTGTCCGAGAGAAGGTTTTCACCGTATCTGTAAAACTCAAATGAACAAACAGGTCGGTTTGAGAGACAAAGACGCACTAACCGAGGCTTTGCATCATCTTCAATAAGCCATCTGTCTCGTGAGTTTTTGAAGAATGACGGAGCTCTCGAGGAGATAGGCACGTTCGGCGAGAGCAGTTTGAGAGTTTTGAGACGTAAGCGCAGACTGGCTGGTCGACTGTGTGTGTGCACGACCAGAATTCTTCCTCTTGAAGAGTCTGGATAGAAGATACATAGCAAATCAGAGACTCAATTCGTTCTTGTTCTTGAAAACCGAGAGAGAAAGGTTCACGTTTCAATGAAAGGTAACTGTCGGACGAGCAACCAAGGATTAACCTCAGATCTGACGACCTTTGTATGCTCTCGAGGACAAAGGCCAGAATTGGCTCCGTTCTACACTCTTTCTTGTCCATAGGTAATGGAATGAGGATAAGGGACCAGATGAACGGCGCCAAGAGAAGATAGCTGGAACGAAATGAACGTTGAAATGGAGACCATGGTGTCGAGTAATGAACGAGTTTGGCCAAGAATCACCAAGTTGTACCAAAAGAAAGAAGACCGTGGATGTTAAACCAGAGTAGCATCCAGGTCATCGTTGAAGATTAAAACTCGTTGTTTGTTTGTTTGTCCCAAAGGCAAAAGCCAAGCCTTGGCACAGCCGCATCCCGTCCTCGGTCCTCGGCATCGACTCAAGTCAAGGGCCAAGCGCATGAAATCATCCAGGAACTATGTATTTCCACCTCTTCCACTGACTCTCTATGTATCGAAAATGACATCGATGTATTGGACAATTTCTCTGGACGATATATCAAACAAATTTACATGACGCACGATGGGTAATGATATCAATGGTCTACTACAGTACTGGCCAGGTTCAATATCTAGGTGGAAGCAGGACGTTTTCTGAGTCGTATGTAGGACTTCGACGGGCTATATCCATAGCACCTCCTACATTTACAACCCCGATCCCACTCTTCTATTGGTTGTTGATGTCGATCATCCATACGGAGACATTCAGAACAAATCCAATGAAAGGTGTATGTTCCTTGACCACTAGTGCCTTCAGCGCTGGAATTAAGCCTCTAACAAAGTCTCGATTGTTCTCGATCGATTTCCGCCCTCCAGGATGTGATATCCTCTTAGATAAGATATGCATCTAGCCATGAACTTGGTTTTCAGCCCGTATCTGAGACCGACCCCGAAAACAGATTTAACCCAAAGGCCTTTGAAGCTGAATCATCCGACTCTTCATCCAATCTCCCTCGAAACTCCCCAGGTCCGAGTCATCTGAGATTTATTTATGGAGTAGTCCAATTCAGCTCTTGCTCAGCACTGTGAGTCGGAAACGGAGTTGCTAGAATCTTTCATTAGTACATCAAAGAAATCTAACTTTTCGAATACTTACTTTGAATTTGTGAACTAGCTTCCTCATACACTGACTCTGGATCTGACTTGTCGCTCAATGTTTCTTCGGCATCATACCACGTATACAACTCTTCTTGATCTTCTTCAGTTAAATTTACCACTATCAAATCATTCAATAATCTTCTCTCGGTCAGATAGTGTGTTACACATACCATTTGGATGGAAATGTTTTGATGGTGAGAGTATCTCAATCAGTGGGAGTCCATGGGTTCGAGCAAAATCTTGTGTCAAGGGGTCGAATCCTTGAATCTCTTGTAAATACTTGGCAGCTGCATACTGGTAATCGAATAAATTGTGTACCGTCGAAGAAATGGATGTCTTGTATTTCGGAAGTCCTAAAATATCGCAGGTTCTCCTTGATAACGGGGTGGACCCAGATGGGTCGAAGGACCAGAAATAATGATCTCTTCCATTCGTTAACCATCTTACTTCAGTTGAACCACTTTCAGGGCACCTATTGAGGGTCACTGGTGCAATAAACAGGAAAACATTCCTTGACATGACTGCTGGATGTCCAATCACATGGGTGTTGATGCTATTTTCGAGGTGGAAAGTCAATGAGGTAATCATATCTGTGTTTGGTTGGATCAGAACCAATCTTTCTCCAGGAATGAAATCTGTTTACCAAATCGGCCCAATGCATCTTTGTTGACCACATTGAGATAATATTGTTTCTGATAAAACCAAGCATTGCATATTCTTTGTGTGGCTTCATGGCTACAATTGACATGGAACCGAAATTTCTTTCCAATGTAACTCTCATAGTGAAACCTGAAGCATAATTGTGGTGTCCCGGTTAAAAAGTGAGTTCTGATTGATTCTCATCCAGACTATTGATTTGACCCACCGAGTCCACCCAGTTCCAAGTAATGTTCCATTCTCAACATAATTATAACCACATATCCATGGTTCCAATGTGTATGAGTATGACTGATCCAGATTTTTGAATGTCCCAATAAGCTTTTGTCTGAGCCCATCATGACCTTGCCATAGTACTGAGGGAAGAGGTATAACCTCAGTTGATGTGAGATCATTGAGAGAATGTGAATAAGATGGCCTTATCAATGATGGAGTCAATACTGGAAGGTTCTTCTCTCCCATCTTCCCTAATAAATATTTTTTGAGACCAGCTTCATCATAATATAAGCTGAAAGGCAATGTTATGCCTGAAAATCCACCGAGAAATGGATGACATTCAAGATCTGATGGTCTCTTTTTGGATGGTCCTTGTGAACCAAAGCAAATCTCTCCTGTATCACAACGGATGAATACAGCGTTTCTCTATAAAAAAATATTAATATTAAGAAATCAACACAATTGCGGCAAAAAAACCCGAGTCTGACATTATGACTCTCCCTTATGAGGTTAGGAAGTTCACCACCAGTTTTTATTATTACTTCTGCGAAGTACTAAGGGAATTTAACATGAGATATAAAAGGCTGGAGTTGCAAGGAGGAGATAGCACACCAAGCTGTAGTGAATATGCAACTTGACAATTGAGGAGCAATGTTCCCAGACTTGCATGAATGGAATGACATCTACAATGTAAATAAAGCTCAATCAATACCACCCCAGTAATCATATAAATCCCACTGACTATCACAGAAAATCAAGGATGGACTTGACTTCTGTCCATTAAATCCATACAGATGAACAAAATTTGGATGTCTGCAGTATTTCAACAAGAAAATTTATGAACTTGAGGTCAAAAAAAAAGTGAAATGAGAACTGTACTGGTTGGAATACTTCACAAAGTCTTGTTCCCATATCTGCGAAAGCATTGTTATTTTGATCATATCATTCTTTATTTTGAGAAATATGAAAGACATACAGCATAAGCATCTTTTCCAGTGTAACGCACAGCTATGCGATAAGGTAAAGTACTAGTAGCCTCCTTATGACACCGACCAAGCAGGTCAATCTTGTAAGTAGTCTTTGTACACTCCAGTCTCTCTGGCGAACATAACTCCTCATTGACCTCTGATAGCTGTTGTAAAAGACGCATATTACACTGACGTACATACTCGTACTGCAAGTGAGAAGCATACAGGCTGGTCTTAAACGATTTGCGTGTAGATTTTCAAGATTGTGAACCCTACCTCGTCGAAAATTGACTCTCCGCGTGCACCGTGCGAGACAATTCGATCCTCGGATCCGGAATCATCCATAAAATTCAAGTTACCGGCAACATTGAATATCTTTCCGTTAAAAGTGCAATTTATGGCATTGTTGTAGAAGGACCTGGACATTATTTGGGTATGGCTAGGCTGAGAAGTAAGAGAGGGTGGTAAGGAAGATGAGCATTAAGATTTGCAGGGAACCACGTTGATATAAGTACCTTACAACACGAGGATTTTTGCACTGCCATTAAATGTTCCAAAAGTTTGGCACGAGCGCCTCAGATTGTATTGAGCAAGTCAGCTTGTACTTTGATAGCGTTCTGTCGAAAGACTATCAATATTCTTCGATCTCTGGAATACCTGATGTTCTTCCAGAGTCTATGGTACAAGCAAGGGAAAATTTAATGTTAGCAAACTTTTGTTCATTGAGCGAGATGTGTTCGTAACTTAGAATCCGATATGTTGAATTCTGCATGTCGCGCTTACGCGCCACCTTCTTTTAACCGGTCAAGTAATGAGATTGAAATTCAAATTGAGGTCTCCCACACGTTGTCAAATATACTGAGTCGAGATAAGTAATATGCTGTGATCCATTAGGTAGATCGTATACGCAACATATCCCCACATGTATGCTCTAAGGGGATTTTCTTTAGTCCATCTTAGATAGGATTCACATGGTCGACAAAAGAATTTGGGTCATCACAGTTAACACTGGAAAGTGTGAGGCCAACAAATTGCGTTCGCCCAACGTCTAAACCCTTCAAATGGTCCAAACAACACTATCGGTGACGGAACAAAATGAAATCAATTATCACGCGCACTAGTGAGCTAGTTTGAAGACCACTGGACCCTGTAATTCATCAAAGGCTATTTCTAAGTTCCCAGATGGTAAGTGGGACGATTGCTTGAAATTTATCATCCTTTCGACGCTCGGCCTTGTGCATTAGTATTGGGTCCCAATCTATTTCAAGGCAATGTATATGATCAATATCACATTAACTCACTGCGAGTCAGGGAGAGGAGGAGTCTATCAAACCGGACAAGGTTCAAGAATTGAAGAAAGTGACGAAAAATTAATAATCCAACAAACAAGTCACTTGAGATTCTGCGCACTGGTCAAATCCGCAAATGCGCCAGCCCATTTCATTCAGACCAACTTGTCCACTTACTGTACCGGTCCCCCATATCAGTCAATGAAAAAATCTGAGGAGTCCTGCTTTCTCGTCTCGTAACCAGGTTTGCTCTAACAACGATTCCAAAATACAGTCTCGGCGGCATAAAAATCAAATGAGCACTATACACTTGCACACAAACATACTACCGATTCCAATTTCGAGACGGTACTCGGGTGCATTTTGAACAGGGTCTAATAGTCAAACCGAATGGTTGTGGTGTCCACTTTAGTTTCGAGTTCCTCCCTTACGAGTATCCTCCAACAGAGGGAAAAAATAAATGAAATGATATTGGAACCACTAGCGTTTCCCATGCAAGCCCTGACCCAAATCAATCTACTTGTCGACTACTTTCTTACGAGTCGTTTGTCCTGCCGTATTGCTTAAGTCTAGAATAGACGACAGTCGGTTAAGATCCGGTCACGGAATAATAGGTCAATCTTCCAGCGGAAGAATGTTGAAGAGTGAGCAGGAAACCAACTCTTCCGACAATGGTGAGGAGCATGAAGGATAATGCAGGCATATATGCGCGATAACCGAATGTTCTTTAATCTCACCTTCGTCTCATATAGTAACTGACTTGCTTTGATAGGGTACAACCTCGGCAGCACAAGAATAACCATTCTTATACAAATGCACACGAGCATACTACCGATCCAGAGCCGGTACTCAGACGCGTCTTGAATCGAAAAGAGAACCTAAATGAAAACCTCGGAGTCAATAAACGATCACCTCTGATACGGCCGGTCGTATCACCCAACAACTCACCACCCGCAACTCCGAGCCCATTTGCAGAGTATCAAGTAGATATGCAAACAGTTTACTCGGAACGTTTATGAAACATTGAGGTGGATTACCATTAATCTGGAAGGGATCCACTCGATCGAGAAAAAGGTCGAACTAGTGGGTGTGGGCATTGCCCGCAAAATGTCTGTGATGTTTGGCATTGTTTATCAAAAGCTTTACTCCCTATATTCTGAAGACGTTTGCGGGGGTACATTTTCCTCTTCGTCACATCATTCCTTCCGCAAATTAAGTATCGGGATTTTCTAAAGACATGAGAAGCTATAATTTCTTACGATGGTTTCTCTTGTACTTAAATATAGCTTAAGTTACTTACAAGAAGTAATACTTATTCTCCGAGTTACTCAAACATCCTAAGCAATTGTACTTAACATTAAAAAATTGAGATCCCAAAAAAAACT
>ML179109.1:50370-62371 GCA_004369135.1 Dendrothele bispora CBS 962.96 | reverse complement strand
ATTTCGAGACGGTACTCGGGTGCATTTTGAACAGGGTCTAATAGTCAAACCGAATGGTTGTGGTGTCCACTTTAGTTTCGAGTTCCTCCCTTACGAGTATCCTCCAACAGAGGGAAAAAATAAATGAAATGATATTGGAACCACTAGCGTTTCCCATGCAAGCCCTGACCCAAATCAATCTACTTGTCGACTACTTTCTTACGAGTCGTTTGTCCTGCCGTATTGCTTAAGTCTAGAATAGACGACAGTCGGTTAAGATCCGGTCACGGAATAATAGGTCAATCTTCCAGCGGAAGAATGTTGAAGAGTGAGCAGGAAACCAACTCTTCCGACAATGGTGAGGAGCATGAAGGATAATGCAGGCATATATGCGCGATAACCGAATGTTCTTTAATCTCACCTTCGTCTCATATAGTAACTGACTTGCTTTGATAGGGTACAACCTCGGCAGCACAAGAATAACCATTCTTATACAAATGCACACGAGCATACTACCGATCCAGAGCCGGTACTCAGACGCGTCTTGAATCGAAAAGAGAACCTAAATGAAAACCTCGGAGTCAATAAACGATCACCTCTGATACGGCCGGTCGTATCACCCAACAACTCACCACCCGCAACTCCGAGCCCATTTGCAGAGTATCAAGTAGATATGCAAACAGTTTACTCGGAACGTTTATGAAACATTGAGGTGGATTACCATTAATCTGGAAGGGATCCACTCGATCGAGAAAAAGGTCGAACTAGTGGGTGTGGGCATTGCCCGCAAAATGTCTGTGATGTTTGGCATTGTTTATCAAAAGCTTTACTCCCTATATTCTGAAGACGTTTGCGGGGGTACATTTTCCTCTTCGTCACATCATTCCTTCCGCAAATTAAGTATCGGGATTTTCTAAAGACATGAGAAGCTATAATTTCTTACGATGGTTTCTCTTGTACTTAAATATAGCTTAAGTTACTTACAAGAAGTAATACTTATTCTCCGAGTTACTCAAATTCATCCTAAGCAATTGTACTTAACATTAAAAAATTGAGATCCCGAAAAAAACTGGACAGATAGCTGCAGTAATGATGCTGGAAAATGTACCGCAAGTCGCGCCAACGCCAGACGCGTTACGTCACCTGTGCTCGTGACCCCGATTACATTGTCCTCCTCAACATCTTCGACGCGATTGCACACAAACGCATGCATGCCACGCCAAAAGCAAGCATACAGTGGTAGGAGAACCACTTCTCAGCTTCGCTCTGCAAAAAAGGGCCAGCAAGCACGTTGGAACAAGGAGAACGACACGTTTCAAAACCCTACACCTGTCAAACGCTTGCAAAAACCAACGCGAAAAGCACTCACACAGCTTCAGGGGAAGGTAGATGGGCTGGAGAGAGATGTTTTCGAGCTTAGGGATAGTAAGGCCAGGTTACAGAAGAACCTCGAGGAGACGAAAAAGAGATTGGACGTGTTGGAGAGAAGATGGAGAAATGACAGGAAGAAGATGGCGCGGACAGCAGCCAGGAATGCGGTATTGCAGGAGAAAATCAAGATGCTTTCAACAGAGCTGTCAATGGAGATATGAAAACGCTCGAAGCTCGAATTGAAGGTCATTACTGACCAGGCCAACTATGTCCGGGAGCTGGAGAGGTTGAAGCAACATGTCAGGGTTCTCAAGGATCAAGGCAGTGGGAAGACCAAGATGATACGAGCTCTTAAAGCTCGATGCGCTCGTATTCCGGAGCGGCTTGAGAGGGCAAGGCAGTCATTGCCTCATCTCTCCAGGTTGAAACATAAACGAACCTATACTCCTCAAATCCGGGCTCTCGCACATCAACTAGCTAGGTTTGGTTGTGCCCGAAGCAAGATTGGCACTATTATCAAGAACACAGCGGCTCTCTTCGGTGTCCAGCTCAAGGGTACAATGAGTCGGAGGACTGTCGGGCGTGCCATTCTCGAAGGTTGGGTTGCCGCTCAAGTCCAGCTCGGCTATGAGATGTCGAAAACTCCATGTATGTCTTGAAGCACTAATATTTCGAAATTTAGTCACTGATTAACCTACTCTAGCTATAACGTTGAGTCAAGATAGTACCGGCCACAAACACCAAAATATCGAGGCTCAACATGCTGCTCTACGAGTTGCGGACTATACGTCAGGGCAGACCGATGTTTCCATTAAACAAACACCTACCACACGCGTCCTTTCCATTTGACCGACTCTCGACCACACTGCAGAACAGTCAAAGCTTGGCTGGTTGAAAAATTTTGCAACGATAATCGGCTATTACATACGGAGTCCGTTATTTCAGCGGGAAGGTCTGTTGCTCACCTTACAACTCATCGCACGCAAGATAAAAGGCATGAACGGCGATCATGCCAATAATGAGAAGGCAGTCGCAGACGCTATTGCAGAGTGGAAGCATGAGATGGGGGTGGAAGAGTTGGGGGCAGAGAAGCTTTTAGAAATGGAGGTCACATACCTCTTTGGAGTTCTTCAGGATACTAACGAGAGGAAAATCGAAGAGGCAGGTGGTCTTGATGCCTGGAAAAGGCTATCAGCTTCGGAAAAGGCAGAATTAGATGTGAAGGCGATGAAGGAACTGAAGATGCGACTGGGTCAGGAAGCGTATGATTGTCTTGAGGATGCAGAAAAGCGAGCGATAGACGAGCTTCTGTGGGCTGGGTGCTGTATGCACAAAGACCAAAATAGCTTCAAGGGCGGCAACACTCAGATGATGTCCTATTGGGAAAAGAATGGTCTTGAGGGTCCAATCGTGCTCGCAAACAAGGCGAACGCTGCAACGCTCCAGCCTGTTCTCAACCCGAACGCGCAACCAGGCCGGGAACTTACAGATGCTGAGGTGATCGCACTTGAATCATCGACACGTGGTGGAGTAAAAACAGCGGCGATAGCAGGTGCTGTCCTTCGTAACCGAGATGAGCGAAAAGGCCAAGGGAAGGTTTACATCGCGCACTTCAAAGAGAAGCATGGCGATGAGTTCGACCAGTTCCCTGACACGAGTAATGGCCGTTTCGGGACATACGGCGATGCAGCGGGAGTGTTATTTGCATATGAAAAGGATTTTATTGAATTCCTCGAGACCGTCAAGATGAAGAAGCACAAACCTGGCTGGACAAACATTGAGAAAAACCTGGTGAATGCGTTGAAATGCCCCCAGACACGTCAGGAACTGGCCGTTCTTGGACTCGTTCACCAAGCGATTACCGTTCCATATCTGCGTGTTGTTTGGGAGAACAGAGATGTTAATGCGTTGAACCTTGGACCCTGGCATCGGCATGTAAAGGAACACCTACAAAAACTTATCGACGATCCTTCCATTCTCATTACTCCTGGTCCCGACTCTCACATAAACGCTACTTTGGACGGAAAACCGTGGACGAAATCCGAGATTGTAGATGCAATTCACTCACGTCTTGACGAGCTACCACACATCACTGGACTCCTGGTCGAGTTTTTGCAGGGTTCACTTGCCACGTACATCAGATTTACTGCCGAGTTTGCTCCGGGCAGTCTCATAGACTTGGCGGATGAAGACGAAAGGAATGCCGCATGGATGCCCGCTACAAACGATATTAATGAAGGTGCTCTGGGCTCCTATCGTGTTATGATGCGATTTAAACCCACTTTGACAATTCTTCAATACAACGCTATGGTCTTGTACACCAGAAACAACACCCAGGCCTTCATGGATGCAAAGTTTGAAGCCGAAGATTTCGAATTCATCATGAGGGAAGCGCGTATTCTTGATGCTAGCAAACTTGAGGCCAAGAGACGAGAAGAGCAGGTTGCATTTGACAGGAAAGTGGCGGAGATAGCAAGAGAAAAGGAGGCGGCCAAAGTACAGAAGGAGAGGGAAAGGAAGGAACGGCTTGCGAAGGTGGTTTTGTTGAAAGAACTGGGTGAGGTAACCACTGTATTGACAGTTCAAAGGCTTGATGAACAACTTGACGTCTTACGTTCAATAGAAGGCCTTGAGGTTCCGAAGAAGTCGAAGTGTGGGAGAAAAGCAGAGCGGGCAGAGATATTGCGTGAAACTTTACGTCGGTATAATGCGCTTGGGAGACCATCTTTCAATCATTTTATCGAGGTTGTTGAGGAGGTATTGCCAGCATGGGATGAGGAGGATGATGAAATGGAAGAATAAATGTATTTTTCACATATACTTACGGGCTAATTTTAACATACACATATAGTTTCTATAGCATACCTAGTGCCAGTACCATAGAAGCTTGTATAAAAGTGTTGAGGACGAACAAATATCGAACAAATGTCGTTAGATTCGGTGGAGGACGACATTTGCCATGAAAAGTCTGGCTTGGCGCTTAGTCATCAGCACGTTGGTTTCGCAGGCAATGCCCACACCCACTAAAGAGCTATTCCTCTGTACCTAACACACTTGGGTTAAGAGCAAGGCCTTTCACACTTTAGTAAGTGTCTAGAACGACAATGAAGGTGCAACAGCTCTGTACCTAACACACTTGGGTTAAGAGCAAACTAAATTCACTTCTTTTAAGTTTTACGTCCTAAATTACACACTTGGGCAACTAAGACGTTGTGACCAACCAGAAAGTTCTAGAACTCTAAGCAACAAAAACAGTTCTGAACGAGGTCTCTAGAAAAGGCCAGCAAAGATAATGACTTAAATCACTCGGTAGAACGCTTAATATAAGCCAAAAAACGATGATAAATTTTATAGAGTTATGGACTCTCGTGATCTGGTGACAGAGGTCGCAGTCAGGTGCTTCTTGTAAGAGTACGAGAAGTTCCTGCGAGCTGTCTGCAATATCCCCTTGTCCTTCTAGAGCTATTGTACATGGTATTTAATACTGTTCAAGAAATAAAAAGAAAAAAAAATACAAAAACATATATCTAAGTGACATCTGGTCACCTATTGCTTCTTGTAGTAACGGTATCTAGTAATTCGTGCATTTTCAGTCCGCATTTCCTAGGTACTACTTGCTTGGGTATATTTGTTCTAGATACTTGATTTCTCCGTTCCGCTATCAGGCGGTGAGTTGAATCACCCCTTTATTTCGACTCCTCGATCAGTGGCGGCCTTAAAGCCTTTTACTATCCGTTTTTCGAATCCTATTGTTAATCGCAATAATGACTCGACTCTCTATCAGAGCATGCGTCAACTCGCCGCACTGGACCGGTCCGTTAATATCTAGAAGTTGTGAGCGCCACTACTCCCTGTCGAGATGTCCCTGTTTAGGTTCTAGAGCCTCGTTGTAATTAGCACGTAGTCTCATGATTTCTAGAACCCAGATATCTGGGTCAATACGCTGATTTTGAACGTCTTTCGAGCATTGAAGGCTTTCACCGTCGATCTCCGTTAGGCGTCTATGTCACTTGCCACATCGGCTTACAACGACTAGTCACAAGTTCCAGCGGTTCTAGAGCCATCCCTTAGTATCTTAGAGTCTACTGTTGACTCTGTCTTTGGTAGAGATTACTATTACTCTCTTGAATTGAATGCGCAATACTAGTCAAATACCTTCGTAAGGGTAGTATTGAGATTCTTACCTAGTCAACTCGTCCTACAAGCCATAACAACTTGGTTCTGAGAACCAGTGTACCGTAGTCGTTTCACTTGATTCAAGGTTCTAGAGGATTTGGGTGGAGTTCTCATATCTCAATCGTAGACTTTCTAGAAGTCACTGACCCTACTTCTAGACAACGAGATTGCTATCATCCTTTGACTATTATCGAGACTCACTATAGTCCTCGTTTGCCTTATGATTACTTCTAGAACTTTTATTAGGTTCCTAGAACACTACTATTTAACGTAAAAACGCAAAAATGTACGTCTAACGCATTCAAAGTGTGTTACCGGTCATGACCCGGTCCACCGCAACCCTGTATGGAAAGACCTCACCCTTCTACGTCTCTGATTTCCCTCATGAGTCCACTGTTTTGTTCCGTTGTCATCCCACCTTGCGTCTACGTGTCCGTGCCACTGTCCCATCCTTTTCACTTGAGTCAACTTCTCTCGACAGTTTTGTTGCAACTATGGTCTAACTCTTGGGCTGTGCTGGTTGCTGAGCCTTCCTTCCCCAGGACACTCTCTGGTTCTGCTGCCCTCCTCCTCCACTGTTCTGCCTTCACCCCCGGTGACCCTGACTACCCAGTGTTGCCGCGATCTGGGCAGGTCCAGGGCCAAGCAAAATCCCGGCCCTTGACCCAGACCTCTAGGGCCAGGCCAAAGAATTTCTGGCCCTGGACCTCAAAGGTTCGGGCAGGTCCAGGGCAGGTCTGGGGCAGCCCTGGCCCAATTACCATAAATGGGAAGGTAAATGGTGTCAGGGCCATCTCTGGCCCCCAAAAACAGGTCCGGGTCTGACAATTTCTGCTGGGCCCGGGACCTGTTTTTGAGGGCCAAAGAGGGCAGGTCCGAGGCAGGTCCTGGCCTGGACTGGCAACACTGCGACTACCGGCACCTCTCTCTCATGGCCTATTACAGCTGCCGAACATGAGGCTATTAAGGCCAAGGGTGGTTGTTATAATTGTGGCCGCTCTCCAAAGGACCCGGATTGGAAAGCACATGGTGGTACTGTCAAGAGACCTAGATTCCGCGAGTCGTGAGTAAGTCGTCAACGAGAAAGGTTTGAGAAATCACGAGAATAAGTCTCTGGGTTATTAACCAGACTAGAGTAAGGAATCTACAATATACACGACTGTTTATATACTATAAAGTAAGGAGTACAATCGATCTAACTGTCAAAGAGGTGCTTTAGCCATTGGCCCAGCGCACGATGGGGTGATCCGCGACCACATAGGACCTGTCGCGATCACGGTAGAACGGGAAATGTAATAGTAAGTGATCGTCGATCTGCGAATAGTCGCGAATAGGGGTTTGAACGAGTATTTGCAGTAAGAAATAATGAAAGATAAAGAAAAGGAAATAAGTAAATCGCGATTTGAGGGAGTTTCATGACGGGTACTCCCTACTCCCACCACTGCCCAGGTAATTCAGCCAGGGGCATTGCATCTCATGGTGTTGTTGCCGCTCTCCTACCAGCTGACCAGATCAACAATTTTTCTCTCATTTTTTGGCTTTGTGGATACCCCAGATGCACCCATGGACCCTCGTTTGGGTGATCTTGCCTCAGTGGCCACTGTCTCGGGTGGATTGCCTGTTGTGCATACTGCTTCTGGTGCTGAAATCTTTGCAGGTTCAACTTCCTTGTTGTCACGACCTGACCTAAAAGCAATACACCCTTGCCTAACCTAGGCAACCTGTTGGGGAGTGACAGCGATCGTGCGATGGAACCTGACCCTCTAAGCCTCGAGAGTAGTGCGCGACTAGTCGATATACGCCTATATCAGACTGCGATTCGTGCGAATAACGATAGCCACAGATACGAGGAACCAGGAACCTAGTGTTGGCGACTCAGACTACGAGCCTAGAAGCTAGAAGAATGGAACTAGTATGGAAACCAAGGAGAATCGCAAGATAGACAGCCTTCGAAGCTGAGTCGACAACGAGAGTGGTGCGAATAAGCAAGTCGTCGCCTACCAGGAAAGTAGGATCAATAGAACAATGTGTCCTATGACAACTAAGATTGGATTCTAACTAGTACTGGTGTCTGTACAGGGTATATATACTATAAAGTAAAGGAGTATACTCCTAGCAGCAATAATGCCTCCTCCTCTCCGCTACCTACAATGTCTGATCATCCCTATGTCACCCGTCAACCCCTGCGATCAACCAAGTCTCGGTGCCACATATGCGATCGACCCCTAATGCATTGTATGCCGTGTTCGGAAGTGCGATTAGTAATGATCCCGTGCCTAATCGCACTTCGGAACAGGAAATAAGTTGTCCCGGTTAGGCGATGTGGCTTCTGGTATGGTGGCGGGGTGGCGGACCGGCGAGTTCATGACACTTGTCTGGTATGCCAATTGCAGCAGTTATTTCATCGTATGGTTACGATGAGTTTGGTGATGAGATTGATGACGACAAGGATGGTTTTGTTTTTTGGGTCTGACTATACTGGTTTGTAAATTGTTTTATTGGGTTTTCTTGGTCTTTTTGGGTCTGTTCTTAGGTACTACCACGTGTGGGGTGTCTATTTGCATTTCTGGATGCAGTCACATTGGTCTGGTTGCTTACAGTGTGTTCAAGGTGTTCTTGTGCATTTCCATGTGTGGGGTGCTCATTTGCGTTTCTGGCTTATTGTTGGTCTCCTGTTCTAATGTTTCCTCCCTTTCTCTTCTTTTTCCCTATCTGTATTTGTGTTCTGAATTGGGGGAGAGTGTAAACCTACTGGTAACTGGTTTACAACCACTAATCATGTGTGTTACTATTATAGCGTTACTGTCACATGTTACATACTTTTTCTCAGTTGTACTTAGTGTTGCACATGACTCGACTCGACTCCAGCTAGTCGACGAGTCGAGTCGATTTTTAGTCGAGCCTGTACCTGAGACTCTGGGGTTTATAGACACTTGAGCGAAATTGTGTCCAGGTGTGTAATAGTACCATTTTTAGGTATTGAATTGAGTGTTCTCTGCATAATTCCCTTTTTTGGTCAGTGATTTGTTTAGACAGCTGTATTCCCTGCTACGGTATACATTCACTAATTCTTCAATGTATTCAATTCTATTCAATCATATATTCACATCATAAATCGATCTACTTTGTAGTCTGGTCTTACTATGAGCAAGGTCTCTGCCGATGGAGTCGGCCTTTTCCGTAGTGTGAGTCAGCAGATCTATAATTTACCAGAAAAAAATGATGCCGGTTTAAGCCCAATTTGAGATGATACTTACCGACAAGTATGCATTCAATGTATACGATATCGATATTGACAATGGTACAAGTTACAGGGAAGGAGTCTCAACTCAGTCATCAGTTACATGGTTTTGCGGATTACGATGCTTTCATGGAGCGGATTTCTTAGTAGAAAAGACTACTTAACAACTAGATACCTCTCTGTATGCAATTGATGGGATACCACACATTGATTATCGCACACAAATCTCAATGTGATGGTTATATTTCACCTCAAAGGTCATTCTCTTGCAGATTCAAGGATAATGTATGCTATTACTTATTCAAATAATTACATTTTGAAGACAATTGAAATCAAGTCATAGTGAAGGTAGTCTCGAGTATCCAGACTGACGATATATACTTAACACTCATCGTGTGTATATATGTAGTCTGGTGCGAAACAATAGACGCGGGCACTGCTGTAAATCCTGACATAATATAAGGATATTCCCACGGCCTGTTTCCTTACTTCTCCGTTGTTCCTGCATGATCTGAGGCCCTTTTCTCACTCATCTCGAGCTAATATCTATTTAAAAATCTTAACAATGCCTGAATACTAGACTAGGACCAAGAAATCATGCAAAAAAAATCACTAAGTATCTCTGATGTTCCCACCTTACCTGCACCGACATAAGTACTTAGTACTTCTCGTATTCAGACTCCTCCAAGTACTCCTGTTGAATTTTTATCCAATTGCTAGTGAGTGCTGGAGGTTATTCACGGCGGATTTCGAAGTAACAGCGTAAATACACTCAGAACCAGCCCTGGGACCGTGTGAATATCCTTATATTATGTCATCATTTTGCAGCAGTGCCTGCGTCGACTCAAAACCACAAGACTATAGTGAAGGGTCAGTTATATCATTTCACAGTAGTAGTGAGAATCATTGAGTCAAGTTCCCTGTAGAAGCAGGAGAAGGCTGACAATATATGTCCTTAACAGCAGATTCTGATACTATAAGAGGATGTCAAGAGTTGATATTCTGAGTAGAGGGGTGAGAAATAAGTACTACTACTTGATTTTCATGGGACTTCAGACACAACTTGATTTGATTTGATGGCAAAAAAATATTTGGTCTGAAGAATCATAGCTTAAATCATAGGTCAAATCTTATCATCGAGACAGCTGACACAAAAATGTTCTTTATTGAGAGGTAAATTTACATAATATACAGAACAATAAGAGGTTTGAAGAGTAGAAGCTGTTGAAGCCTCCATAGGATATGTTTGTAGCAAATGCCACAAAAAGGAAGTGTTTTTTTAAGATGGGAAATCAGGTTAGGAGAAGAGGAACACCAAGAATAGGAAAATGTTTGAGAAAGAACAAGAATACGAGTTTGTCCTGATGAGTGTACACTGAGTCAAAAAAAGCCGCCAAGCTTTAATAATCAGATTCGGAATAGCATTGAGCCCAATCTTCACCATACACACAGTTATCAAAGGAAATGTTAGCAGAGCCATATTTGGAAATGATCAGAGGATTTTGGTGTATGGATAATAAATGAGAAAATTCTGGAGGGATCCAAAAGACTTTTTGAGGATTAGGAGAACAAGTCACCCATCCATCTTTGTCTAATGTCCAGTTATTATTCTGTCCTACTATGAAAAAAATTTGAATGGAATCTCCTGAGATAATGGAATTGACACTTACCATTTTGCACATTCCAGATCCTCACTGTGTTGTCATCTGAGCCAGACACAATCCTCTCTCCATCTGGAGAGAATGCCACTGATCTGACCCAACCACTATGCCCCTGAAATGGATCTCCCTCTGGAGAACCAGTCCTTGCATTCCAGACCCTCACTGTTTTGTCCCATGAGCCAGACACAATCCTCTCTCCATCTGGAGAGAATGCCACTGAATCGACTTCTTCACTATGCCCCTGGCATGGATCTCCTTCTGGAGCACCAGTCCTTGCATTCCAGACCCTCACTGTGTTATCCCATGAGCCAGAAACAATTCTCTCTCCATCTGGAGAGAATGCCACTGAAGTGACTGGACTGTCATGCCCCTGGATTGGATTTCCCTCTGGAGCACCAGTCCTTGCATTCCAGACCCTCACTGTCTTGTCATGTGAGCCAGACACAATCCTCTCTCCATCTGGAGAGAATGCCACTGAAGTGACAGAATTACTATGCCCCTGGAATGGATCTCCCTCTGGAGCACCAGTCCGTTGCATTCCAGACCCTTACTGTGATGTCATATGAGCCAGACACAATCCTCTCTCCATCTGGAGAGAATGCCAGTGAAGTGACCCCATCACTATGCCCCTGGAATGATCTCCCTCTAGAGCACCAGTCCTTGCATTCCAAACCCTCACTGTGTTGTCAGATGAGCCAGAAACAATCCTCTCTCCATCTGGAGAGAATGCCACTGAACTGACTCCTTCACTATGCCCTGGCATGGATCTCCCTTCTGGAGCACCAGTCCTTGCATTCCAGACCCTCACTGTGTTGTCCCATGAGCCAGAAAACAATTCTCTCTCCATCTGGAGAGAATGCCACTGAAGTGACTGTACTATCATGCCCCTGGATGGATTTCCCTCTGGAGCACCAGGCTTGCATTCCAGACCCTTACTGTCTTGTCCCTTGAGCCAGACACAACTCCTCTCTCCATCTGGAAAGAATGCCACTGAAGTGACCCCATCACTATGCCCCTGGAATGGATCTCCCTCTGGAGCACCAGTCCTTGCATTCCAGACCCTCACTGTGTTGTCAATTGAACCAGACACAATCCTCTCTCCATCTGGAGAGAATGCCACTGAGCTGACCCAATCACTATGCGCTTGGAATGGATCTCCCTCTGGAGTGCCAGTCCTTGCATTCCAGGCCCTCACTGTGTTGTCCCATGAGCCAGATATAATCCTCTCTCCACCTGGAGAGAATGTAACTGAACTGACTCTCTTACTATGCCCCTGGAATGGATCTGCTTCTAGAGCACCAGTCTTTGCATTCCAGACCCTCACTGTGTTTTTCATCTGAGCCAGACACAATCCTCTCTCCATCTGGAGAGAATGCCACTGAATTGACCTGACTCCTATGCCCCTGGAATGGATCTCCCTCTGGAGCACCGGTCTTTGCATTCCAGACCCTCACTGTGTCATCCCATGAGCCAGAAACAATCCTCTGTCCATCTGGAGAGAATGCCACTGAAGTGACTGGACTATGTTCCTGGAATGGATCTCCTTCTGGAGCACCAGTCCTCACATTCCAGA
>ML179109.1:0-50345 GCA_004369135.1 Dendrothele bispora CBS 962.96 | reverse complement strand
GGTGGAGGACGACATTTGCCATGAAAAGTCTGGCTTGGCGCTTAGTCATCAGCACGTTGGTTTCGCAGGCAATGCCCACACCCACTATTCACGTTTTTCTTGGCTTTTTGAGAAACCTCGTTCTCTAATCTCATGCTCGTGTCCTCATATTTCCCTCCCATTACGTTTTTCCATGTTGTCTTTGTTCTTATTGAATGGCTAACGTCCTCAAAAATGCTGCACAATCACGGATTTGCTCTCTTCTGCTCTTCCTTCCTGTCTCACTCTTGCTTTCACAGACAGCAAATCTCAAACGACCAAAAACCTCGATAAACCCTGGGAACAGCTTACACCGCTGATGCCAGGGAACGAAAACTTCTCAGCGGAGGAAATGCAACGCGCGAGGGAGATGTTAAATATACAAGCGAACCAACAAGAGGAGGAAGAAGAATCTATGAGCGCAGAAGAAATGGAAGGGATATCTACGTTGCCCAATTCCGAAACTTCATCGACTATTGCTACCGCTAATGCTACTCCCTCATCTGACGAGCCCTTTACCTCTGTACCCACTTCACCCAATCCCAACTCCAATCCGCCTCCCTCTAGTGATCCCTCTACTCCCGAGCTTCATGATCAACCCGACCCAAATTCCGTTTCTCATCCTGCTTCTGATGGAACCCAAGCCTCGTATCTCCATCCACATCCTGATTCCGGTCGGCGACCATACCTACACTCCACGCAAACGACTCTTTTCCTGGACGACTTGCCTCTCAAAGCAAGGTTACAGCCCTGGAACCATTTTTGCATTCCATGGCCAAAGTATTTGAGGGAGGTTTGGCGGAGGGCTAGAAGGGTCATTTCCCCTCCTTTCAGTTTGAACAATCCTCCTCTCGAACAGAACATTATATACATTAGTGTAAAGTCTGGATGTAGTACTAGTGGGAATGTACATAAGACATACCACCAAAAAAGGTGGGTCAGCACGCAAATTTTGTGTTTTTGATAATACAAGCCTACACCAAGACAGAGTTAGATACCAATGCTCACAAACAATGGTTAGCAAGGACGGTAATAAGATAAACAGGTTCGAGAACATCAATACGTGTGTTTGAGAGTCGAAATTGAACAGAAAAAAAGTGAGCAAGACTTTTCTCGCAACGGAAACTTGAGGTTAGGATGACAGGGAAATGACCGTGAAGTGGAGGCTGAGATTCCCCAGGCAATCGGTTCATGTAAGACCCAGAGCGTTAAAGAGCTGTCCTCGAGAACCCAGTGTCCATTCCCATCGTTCTTTCTCCTTCATCTCTATACTCAGCAGCGTCAATGTCGTTGGAGTCATCAAATCACTCTCGTGATCCGGGTGGTCCGTTACCTCTCCCTCTCCCAACCACTGAGTCGTCCGTTGCTTAAAGCCTTTCAAACCCTCGATCTACTCATAATCAATCCCCAAGTTATCAAGGTCGGCCCCACCGTTCTTTCCCTTCAATCGCTATTGCTGGCCAGCAGTGAAACTGATATCGGTCATGCTAGCCATCGAGGTACTCTGTTTCAGGTACGGCGGCCTCTTCATCCCTTGTAACCCTTTCATCTTCTGCTCATCCTCACTCGACCCATCCCTGTCATCAAATAACCTTCCTCAGGCCTGAACTTGGCCGAATCCTTTTTCTTCCCCACCCCCTCTCCCACATCCTTCCCAAAATTCTTTGCTGTAAACCACTTGCTCTTGTCCTGATTCAACCGAGCTTTCTTCAAAACCCCTCACGTCTTCTTTCCCGGCGAATCATAGACCTCATCTCCAGAAAGCACAAAGCCACCTAAAACGAGAGTGAGGTCGAGCTTCCTTTGCTTTGACTTTTGCCATAAAAACTCGGAATCGGCGTCAGACAAAACGGTCTTCAACGACAGTCGTCATGGCCGAAAGCGCTCCCACTCCCAATACGGTTCTCGAATCGAGTGGGTTTTGGGGGGATCAGAGCGTATTTCTATATGTGCGTTGACTGGGTCGGAATGGGAGAGAAGATGAAGGAGGAAGTTGTTTCGGTGGAGAGGACTTGGGTGGGTTGACAGGGTGTTTGGAGTCCCCGGGAGAGATTATTGCCTCGTCACCAGTAGAGTTGCGAGAGGACTTGGAAGTGAACCATCGATCCCAAAAGCACTCAAAGGGTTCAATGTTCCCGCTCGGTCGGGAAGGTTGAAAGTGTATTTGGTGAGGTAGGTGTCCCGTTTCTATAAGTACGAGGATGTAGGATGTAAGATATGGGTAGTTAGTTATGGAACAAAGAGGGCTATATCAATAAGATGACGCACCTCATCAGGACATTCTCCAAATAATTTCTTCAACAGATAATCACTCGCAATTCCGACCAAGAGAAACAGACAGAAACCGGCATCAAGCCCATGTACTTTGCTCCCTTCCCACTCCACACTCCACTTCGACCAAGACCTCGACCAAACATTTGCCCGAGCTGGTAGATGGGCTAATACCGCTATCGATAGGACCAATCCGAAGAGCCGGTAGAACAAGCGGCTAGTCGGAGGGAGGGACGTTGAAACCGTTCCAGAGGGAGATGGACAAGGAGGGTGAGTATGGATGTGATGATAGAGGGGAGGACGATCTGACTAAGGAGGGAAGGATGAACGATGACGGATATCGCAAGTGAAAACACCACTCCGCCTGTGACACCTGGGACAGCGAGCACAGCATACTCGTATCGGGAGTCGAGGAAAGTCGTTAGGAGAGACGGGAGGAGCCTAATGGCTATGAACGACTTCTCGAACAGTGAAGACATTGATGGGGACAAGTTTGGGATGAGTAGAGATACTAAGGAACCTTGTTAGGTGTAAGCCGAAAGAAAATCCGATGAGGAGACCACTGACACTGCCTTTGAAAATGAAACTGGAATTTCTTTTTTCCACTAGGGGAAGCGAAAGAGTCGGGAATAGCATCGTATTGAAGTGCAAAGGAGCGAGAGCGGTCAAGAGTGAGGAATGCGCCAGCGAAAGTGAGGACAAGCCAGGCAAACAGGGGAGGGAGAGCGTAGGCGAGGAGGAGTCTGACAAGAGTGATGTCATGAATAGTCAAGTTGCTCCATAGTAGCTGCCATGGTTATCGTGAAAGAAACCTCAGGCTGTTCGGTCAAGAACGCAAATGGCTGAAGAGAGTCGACGGCGGGTCTTGTGTTGGAAAGAAGGTCTCGCTCAGAATCAGACGACAAGAAGACAGCAAACAGCACTCTGACAAAATATTCTCACGACCCTCATTTATGGGCGGCTGTGCACAAGCTCGCACGTTGAGTCGTCGATCCTCAATTCTCCACAGTGGCAGTTGAAAGACAAGACAGAAAAGTACATTTATGTGATATCCGTGTTTACCTTAGCTGTATAGTAAGAATCAAGGTCCCCGATATCCGTAATTTTAAATCATACAGAAGAAAAACTAAAACCCGGCACCGAGTTGAAAAATGGCACGAAATCTTAATGCCAGTACTAATTTGGATCTAGTGGTGAATGGGGGATGTCCAAGTCTCAGTAGTTACTAGTAATGATATATGTCATGAAAAAGATGCACGGAAAGATAAACAGATCCATTCAAGTTGGTGCAACTAAGGCATGCTCGAGCATTTCTCACTGAGTGGGTGTATAGTCATCAGTTCAGACTAAAATGTGTCCCTGAAATCAGATATGACCAGAGTCTTAATTTTACCAGAGATTCTGCTGGCAATAGAAGCAGAAGACGCTGGTTTCCATCTCTAGTTAAAATGGTCTCATCTCCGAATCCTAACAAGGGGCAAACCATTACCTTGCTCACAAGGTCTCTGCTGTGTCAAAAGTCAGGTGACGGGATTCTGAGCATACAAGTACAAAGTATTCGTTGCCTTCCAGAACAAACATGACCAATTAGTGCCACTGCTGAGTCAAGGTCAACCGTTTTTAGCACAACCTTCCTCCTTTTCAGTCTTGTTCCTTGCTCTCGCTTTTACGGATTAACCGCGATGTTATTCTTTGGAAATGTGGACTGGGATCCTTACAAAGACCCTCGACTTCCGGAGTACTTACATAGAGGGATACTGTTTACAATGTTTGCAGTTTTATGCTCTCAAGTCTTTTGATCTTAATAACGAAACATTGTTTATCGTTTCTTCCTGAACTTTGGGGTGGATGAGAACTGTAGCGAAAGTGTGTAGGTGTGTACATACTAACATGTCTACGATTCAATCAGAGGTCTCTCCAAAAATCTATTTCTGCCAGTGATTTGTTTAAAAAACGTATACCCTGCTACGTGTACACCACTATTTCTCAACGCTTCATTTAGTCTCATTCCTCATAAATCGATCTACTTTGTAGTATGGTATTACTATGAGCAAGGTCTCTGCCGATGAAGTCGGCCTTTTCCCTAGTATGATCAGAGATCTATAATTTACCAGAAAAAAATGATGCCGGTTTAAGCCCAATTTGAGATGATACTTACCGACAAGTATGCATTCAATGTATACGATATCGATATTGACAATGGTACAAGTTACAGGGAAGGAGTCTCAACTCAGTCATCAGTTACATGGTTTTGCGGATTACGATGCTTTCATGGAGCGGATTTCTTAGTAGAAAAGACTACTTAACAACTAGATACCTCTCTGTATGCAATTGATGGGATACCACACATTGATTATCGCACACAAATCTCAATGTGATGGTTATATTTCACCTCAAAGGTCATTCTCTTGCAGATTCAAGGATAATGTATGCTATTACTTATTCAAATAATTACATTTTGAAGACAATTGAAATCAAGTCATAGTGAAGGTAGTCTCGAGTATCCAGACTGACGATATATACTTAACACTCATCGTGTGTATATATGTAGTCTGGTGCGAAACAATAGACGCGGGCACTGCTGTAAATCCTGACATAATATAAGGATATTCCCACGGCCTGTTTCCTTACTTCTCCGTTGTTCCTGCATGATCTGAGGCCCTTTTCTCACTCATCTCGAGCTAATATCTATTTAAAAATCTTAACAATGCCTGAATACTAGACTAGGACCAAGAAATCACGCAAAAAAAATCACTAAGTATCTCTGATGTTCCCACCTTACCTGCACCATTTACCCGACATAAATACTTAGTACTTCTCGTATTCAGACTCCTCCAAGTACTCCTGTTGAATTTTTATCCAATTGCTAGTGAGTGCTGGAGGTTATTCACGGCGGATTTCGAAGTAACAGCGTAAATACACTCAGAACCAGCCCTGGGACCGTGTGAATATCCTTATATTATGTCATCATTTTGCAGCAGTGCCTGCGTCGACTCAAAACCACAAGACTATAGTGAAGGGTCAGTTATATCATTTCACAGTAGTAGTGAGAATCATTGAGTCAAGTTCCCTGTAGAAGCAGGAGAAGGCTGACAATATATGTCCTTAACAGCAGATTCTGATACTATAAGAGGATGTCAAGAGTTGATATTCTGAGTAGAGGGGTGAGAAATAAGTACTACTACTTGATTTTCATGGGACTTCAGACACAACTTGATTTGATTTGATGGCAAAAAAATATTTGGTCTGAAGAATCATAGCTTAAATCATAGGTCAAATCTTATCATCGAGACAGCTGACACAAAAATGTTCTTTATTGAGAGGTAAATTTACATAATATACAGAACAATAAGAGGTTTGAAGAGTAGAAGCTGTTGAAGCCTCCATAGGATATGTTTGTAGCAAATGCCACAAAAAGGAAGTGTTTTTTTAAGATGGGAAATCAGGTTAGGAGAAGAGGAACACCAAGAATAGGAAAATGTTTGAGAAAGAACAAGAATACGAGTTTGTCCTGATGAGTGTACACTGAGTCAAAAAAAGCCGCCAAGCTTTAATAATCAGATTCGGAATAGCATTGAGCCCAATCTTCACCATACACACAGTTATCAAAGGAAATGTTAGCAGAGCCATATTTGGAAATGATCAGAGGATTTTGGTGTATGGATAATAAATGAGAAAATTCTGGAGGGATCCAAAAGACTTTTTGAGGATTAGGAGAACAAGTCACCCATCCATCTTTGTCTAATGTCCAGTTATTATTCTGTCCTACTATGAAAAAAATTTGAATGGAATCTCCTGAGATAATGGAATTGACACTTACCATTTTGCACATTCCAGATCCTCACTGTGTTGTCATCTGAGCCAGACACAATCCTCTCTCCATCTGGAGAGAATGCCACTGATCTGACCCAACCACTATGCCCCTGAAATGGATCTCCCTCTGGAGAACCAGTCCTTGCATTCCAGACCCTCACTGTTTTGTCCCATGAGCCAGACACAATCCTCTCTCCATCTGGAGAGAATGCCACTGAATCGACTTCTTCACTATGCCCCTGGCATGGATCTCCTTCTGGAGCACCAGTCCTTGCATTCCAGACCCTCACTGTGTTATCCCATGAGCCAGAAACAATTCTCTCTCCATCTGGAGAGAATGCCACTGAAGTGACTGGACTGTCATGCCCCTGGATTGGATTTCCCTCTGGAGCACCAGTCCTTGCATTCCAGACCCTCACTGTCTTGTCATGTGAGCCAGACACAATCCTCTCTCCATCTGGAGAGAATGCCACTGAAGTGACAGAATTACTATGCCCCTGGAATGGATCTCCCTCTGGAGCACCAGTCCGTGCATTCCAGACCCTTACTGTGATGTCATATGAGCCAGACACAATCCTCTCTCCATCTGGAGAGAATGCCAGTGAAGTGACCCCATCACTATGCCCCTGGAATTGATCTCCCTCTAGAGCACCAGTCCTTGCATTCCAAACCCTCACTGTGTTGTCAGATGAGCCAGAAACAATCCTCTCTCCATCTGGAGAGAATGCCACTGAACTGACTCCTTCACTATGCCCCTGGCATGGATCTCCTTCTGGAGCACCAGTCCTTGCATTCCAGACCCTCACTGTGTTGTCCCATGAGCCAGAAACAATTCTCTCTCCATCTGGAGAGAATGCCACTGAAGTGACTGTACTATCATGCCCCTGGATTGGATTTCCCTCTGGAGCACCAGGCCTTGCATTCCAGACCCTTACTGTCTTGTCCCTTGAGCCAGACACAACTCTCTCTCCATCTGGAAAGAATGCCACTGAAGTGACCCCATCACTATGCCCCTGGAATGGATCTCCCTCTGGAGCACCAGTCCTTGCATTCCAGACCCTCACTGTGTTGTCAATTGAACCAGACACAATCCTCTCTCCATCTGGAGAGAATGCCACTGAGCTGACCCAATCACTATGCGCTTGGAATGGATCTCCCTCTGGAGTGCCAGTCCTTGCATTCCAGGCCCTCACTGTGTTGTCCCATGAGCCAGATATAATCCTCTCTCCACCTGGAGAGAATGTAACTGAACTGACTCTCTTACTATGCCCCTGGAATGGATCTGCTTCTAGAGCACCAGTCTTTGCATTCCAGACCCTCACTGTGTTTTCATCTGAGCCAGACACAATCCTCTCTCCATCTGGAGAGAATGCCACTGAATTGACCTGACTCCTATGCCCCTGGAATGGATCTCCCTCTGGAGCACCGGTCTTTGCATTCCAGACCCTCACTGTGTCATCCCATGAGCCAGAAACAATCCTCTGTCCATCTGGAGAGAATGCCACTGAAGTGACTGGACTATGTTCCTGGAATGGATCTCCTTCTGGAGCACCAGTCCTCACATTCCAGACCCTCACCGTGCAGTCCTGGGAGCCAGACACGATCTTCTCTCCATCTGGAGAGAATGCCACTGAAGTGACCTCATGACTATGCCCCTGGAATGGATCTCCCTTTTGAAGGCCAGTTTTTGTATCCCAAGTCATGATATCTCCATTTGTTAATCCTGTAGCCAATATGCTCCCATCTGGTGATAAACTCAAAGATCTTATCTCTGATGGTGTACTCCAGGATCCTAGTTGTCTTAATGTTTTTCCTGCTTTCCTTGCATTCAATAGTTTGTGGAAACCATCAAAAATGGGAATCTCTTCCAGAAAAAAAGGGACAATGCTCAGGTATAAATGAGGTGTCCTTCCTTGTATCTTCCCCAATACACACATGTTAACCATTTCTTTTATCTGCCTCAGCATGTCTTGGTTTTTCCCATCCCCTAGGACCTGTCAAATCCTTGGTTCAGCGTATGTCCTACATTTTGAGTAATCTATTTTTACTTACCATGATTGCCACCTCTAAAATGTCCAAAGATAGAGGAAGTTTATCTAACAGAGACATTGCTTCAATCCAAAATATCATCTTTTTTTGAATGAATGTTTCAAGCATGCTTATCACTGCTTCATCTACTGCTGCTTCATCTACTCTGCATTTTTCCAAGTGATATCCCCAAAAAAAGCAACAGTATTCCAGTTCCCCTGGTACATTTTCAGCAATCCTTTTCTCAATCCCTTCTACTTCTTTGTCCAGTAGAAAAGAAGATGGAAGATTACATATGTTAAAGCAGAGTTTCTGTTCCATTATTCCAAGACATGCTTTTTCCAACAGGCCCTGGTGCACCAACTGATCACAGTGATTTTCTTTACTTCTCTCCGCTGAAAATATGTAATCTGAAAAAGAAGCATGAAAAGTATAGATTTTCTTATCTCCTTCATTGATATACATAACTGACTGCAAACTGGTGATAATAGCTTGCACAGTTTCAATATCATAACCAAGAAGTTGGGAAATGGTATCACATGTCACAGGTGTTGCTGTAGACACAACAGTGTGAGCAACCCTTAGACTTTCTTTCCTTTCCTCTGGTGTTCTTTCTGAAATTGAAATTGCTCCTTCAAAAATTTTACTGTAGAGTACATCCATTGGTTTAGTATGCAATGGATTTGGGCCTTGTGCTGAGTGCAGGACTTCATGCAGACGCTTTTTTTGCCATTCCTTGGCACCCTTGATATATTTGACAGTGGTAGCAGCATAGATGAAAAGTTTTCCTGAGATTTTGACCAGATCCTGTATTTGCTTTTCTGTAATCTGATGATTTTGAAGTTCATACTTCATTTCATACTGAAGGAACTTCTCGATATCACTTTGCACCAGACTTTCCTCCACATTGTGCAAATAAAAGTTTTTGACTGTTCCAGATTTGGAAGCCTCACTTTCAATTTGAAGATGGCTTGAGACATCTTTTCCTGGTCTACTAGTAAAGAAAAATTTCAATCCTGATAACTGTCCATCTTGGATAGCAGGAACCATAGCCTTTAGGACTTCTGAAACATTTTCACATTCATCCAATGCATCTATCACAATTACTGGTACATGGCCTTCAAATCTTTTTGTCTCCACGACAGCTTCCCATGGATGGATAAGGAGTTTCTTGACTTGGATAGATGGCTCTTTGAGGGCAATATTCTGGTCTTCCTCCAAAACTTTCTCCAATGATTCTCCAAATGTACTAGAGTAGTATGCCAACTGATAGGCAATAGTTGGGATAATACGATGATACTCTCTACATTCTGGAATCTGCCGAGAACAGAAAAATGACCCAGCAAGTAATTGCTGTTCCTCAAGCATCAAGCATAGTGATTTAGCAATGGTACTTTTTCCTGTTCCTGCCATACCACACATCCAGTAGCCCAAGGAGGCATTAGGTGAATCAGAGTCTTGCACCCATTCCATGATTTCATTGAGAATTGTAACTCTTGTGCCATCAGTGCATGGGGTCTTATCTGGACCAACATCATGAGGTGCTTGTTCAGAATTTTTAAGCTTGCTCATGATTAATGTCTATTTGTTCTTCAATATCATTTTAAATATGCAAGTGCAAGTATAGTAGCATACCTTCAAAATTTTTGTAGTATCTCTTTCAATCTTGAACAATATTTGGGTCTGGATAAAAAGAACAGAAAAAATAGTCCAGCTCTTATAAATCCAAAGTTACAAAACCAAACATACCTTACACTGATCATATGCTGTTTGCAATTCTTGACAATAACCCTCAATCTCTTGAGTATCATGGTCAGCCTGGACTGTTCTGTGGAGTGCAGAATGGTCCAACTTCTCTCCCAACTTTGTGTTGATTGATTTCAGTTTCCTGTCAATAAAATGAGATTTAATCATTAAGATTGATATGATTAATTACTCTGCCAGTTCCTCAAAGTGATGTTCCACTTCAGATGAACTTCCTTGACCCTTGAGACTGGCAAGTTCCTGTGCCTTTGCTGCCAAGTCTGCAGTCATCTGAAGCATGTCTTCTTTATTCTTGGTCTTTTTCTAGATTCACAAAGAAAATCAGAGGTATAATTTTGAAGAATATATATTTTAATAAAGGGAAAGTCTCACATTAAGAATTTCAAGACTTGCACCAACACCACCAACTGCTGACTTTAAAATTGGATTGAAATCAGAAGACTCTTTAAGAATTTTTAAGAATGTCTCCAAGGAATCTTTGATAATGTCATTTCTTTCTTCATTTCCAAACATTTTATCAAGTGTGTTTTTCACTGTGTTCTTGAGTTTATCACGTTTACCCATGATTGCCTTGTTTGCAATAGCAAATAGTTAATATCTAAAAAAATAATAATAATAAGAATTGACGAGTCTTACCAAGTTGCAAGGATAATAGTGTGAAAGCTAGAAGAGACACAAGATTATCCAAATGCACGTGAGACCTACTTCACAACTCTAAATTTTAAGGTTTCAGAGAGTGATAAAGTTTAGTTCTAGCTCAATTGGGAGAAATACTGACATGTGGCAGCAAGATGCACGTGGGACTCCTATATATTAAGGTTTCAGAGAGTGATTAGGTTTGACTTTAGCCTAACCTGGTATGCGGTGGGCGAGGGGATGCAAAAAATTATCCAAATGCACGTGAGGCCTACTTCATCGTGAAATGACGTGATTCCTTTGGCCGGCTTTGCTGGCTTGCCCGCTTGTTGCCAAGCGGCACGTCACAAAAATTCAATGGTTGCTGAGGCAGCTTGTTACCAAAACCCCGCTGGCTGGTCCCCTTGTGACTTGCCCGGTTTGATCCACTGAAAAAAGCCGAAAAAAGCCGGTCAAATCAGGGTCAAGCAAACCTGAGGGAGTTACGATGTTGACAGCTCTGAATTTAAGGTTTGAGAAAGAGTGATAAAGTCTGATAAAGTTTGGTTTCAACTTGCACTGTTAATTTATACCTAAATATTTCTTAGTGGTCCGGATGATGTTCGAACGAACAATGTCTGCTGTTTTCAGAACGATAGGTCACTCCAATTTCCCTTCCACTTGTTCGGCTAAGCCTATTGTCTGAAGTATTATCCAAGTAATCAAGAAGCAAGTTTGCTTCACTTCCCAATGGAAAAGTCTCGTGCACGCTGAGCGAAGGAGCTTTTGGGACGGGCCGGCCTATCGGAAGTTCTGAAAAGGTAGAAATTTGTAGACTTCTACCGGGAAGGCACTACTACTTGCAAACATAGATTTCACACGAGAAGAGAACTCGTCAAACCATTGGTCATTGAACATTCTAGTAAAATACGACACTATTTGTCTATAGGATAAATACAAGGTCAGTAAAATCTCGGAGTCTGTACAAGATAAAACAACATCAAAAAGACAAAATCAGGTCCGAACATAATGGTGCCCGATGTCATAGCTCCAGCAACACGAGCTTCGCCCTTCCCTCAACTCTACTCACTACTTGGCTCATGCATGTGTGCATATACGGCTATTGTTATCAGCCAATTTTTAGAGAATCATGTATGCAAATTTAAATACATGTATACATGCATCTCAGATTGGACAGAAGCCCTGACGGCGGTGTCTACTACAGAAACTTGTTATTTTCCATTCAGATAGGGATAATTTCTCAGTCTACATTCGAGGACAGTCACTAATGTATCGGGATTAAAACAGTTGGGATTTGAGTTTTTAATGGTGAGGCACGTTTCCGACAGAGACCTAAGGAGAGCCAAACCTGACTCTTGAATTTGAGGATTGAGCAAAACGCACGTGTGGAAAAATCCAAAACAGTCGTAAACCTCGGGACGCGCCGAGAGGGTGGCTTATAAGCAAGGCAGGTGAAATCTCATTTTTGACTTCGTACTTCCATCTTCACACCGCCGCGACTTTCTCAATTGCGCTACGTGCTTCTTTGCTCTTTCCTCGTCGAACCATACTCGAGCACTGCAACAGTCGTTTCACTTTTTGTCGACGCGTTTTGATTGTCTTTGAGCGCATATACGCGTGCTCGACACCAGATTTTGACTGTTTTCGAAGCCGATTGGATTTCAGCAATGCCTAAAGCTACGTGTGAGTATATGCATCTCACTTTGTATGTTGGACTGACAGGACTGATGTATCAATATTTCAGCTTCCAAGGCTACAAAGGCGGCGATGAAAACTGTGAAAGAAGAGCCAGGTGAGCGCGTCTGTCACTCTTCATCCTCCTGCTTTTCACGTCAGAACTAAACTTGCCCACGACAACGCGTTGATTGACGCGTCTTCTCCCCCTCTTGCCTTTCCTCAACAGCTAAGATAGACAAGGAACCATGCGCGCTGACTCTATGGATGCTGTTTTTCCAAAAGAATTGGGCAGCTTGGAAGCAGGCACTTGAACCCGGATGCGAAAGGGAATGAGTGGATGAAGGCGGTATGTGCACACATATACTATCGTTGATATTGGCTTTAACAAATCATTTCCCCCCTTTCTTATTCTTTCTGCCATAGCTTGCTGAACAATGGAAAGATCCGCCTGAGAACCCAAATCGTGGTAAGGAACCCAACACAAAGAAGAAGAATCGAACTACGTTGGACGTTGTGGCCAAGGATGCCGCTAGCTCGTCTCCACCAGCTTCGTCACCTCGCGATGAGTTTGCTAGTAGTGATTTTTGATCATTCGTTTGGTCGATTGGTTCTTACAGCGGCTATATCCGCACATGCAACTAATCGTTCGAGTCTTTCAGCTTTGCAGAAGTATTCAGGTTTCCAGACTCCGCCAGTTGATTGTCGTCTGATAGAATGATTGCTTTGACATACGTTACGATGGACACTGTATCTTACCTCATTTCTTTGCTCTCATTGACTGCTCAGTAACAATGTTATACCGCATGTACGTAGATATTCTTTTGTATGCGGAATCCGAGTCGTTTTGGTGCCTTGGTGGCTGTGCCGGGAAGTCAACCGGTTCAACGTAAATAGGAGTTACAGGGTTTTGCATTAATATCTGCACTCGGCGTGAAATCGTTCACTATTTGTTTGTATTTGCTTCGCCCTGCCCAGGTATGTATGTAGTCATCACGATTAGTCAAGTTTTAGACACACTTTTCTAAGGCCAGGAAAAGCCCGGCATAGAGCGTGACACGAGTGAACTTGCGAGTGACTCGTGGTCATACTTGCAAGTATTTAAAGCTTAAAAATCTATACTCGCATTCCTGAAGCACTCGTGGGAAATGACACTCTTATCCGCGAGTTTGCTACTTACAAGTTCACAAGTACTTGTGATCCAATAGACTCGCAAGTAATTTGCAAGTAACTCACGAGTAATTCACGAGTAACTTGCAAGTATATTATTCAAAAAAAGAAAGAAACAAAAATACTACATAATTAATCATCAGAACCCGAACTATCTTCCACCTCAACCACCTCCACAGCCCTCTTTTTCCCCTTATTTCCCTTCCGCTTGTGCAGATCATTGAAGTATTTAATAAGCGCAGGTCTGTCCAGAAGACCATGTTCATGCCATGAACCTACTTTCATAGCCGCACGAACACTGGTGTGCTTGAGGCCATTTCGATGTTTTGTTACCATAATCCCTCCACGTGAAAAGTCACGCTCAGGCTCTGTAGATGTACCTGACGAGAAATAAATACAAATTACAATAATACAAATATTTCACTCACCTGGTATAGAAAAGATATCAATAGCCATCCGGCACAAATTTTCATCATATGTTCGTAAAGGAGATTGTCGTTGAAGTGACCACCACTTAAGGACATTGTCATCAACTTCACCCTCCATCTTGACTGGACCAGTTGCCAGCCAGTCGTCAAGAGGATCTTGAACCATTACAACTTGAGGTGGTTTTTTGAAAGGATTGTTAGACTAAAGAACGCAATAAGGTCAGCATTTCAAGCCATACGTTTGAGTAAAACCTTACTGCGGTCACGCTGTCCTTTGTCAGCTGAGGAGGAGGCTTGGACTTAGGCTTGTAGTAGGTTTCCCAAAATGTCTTGAGCGTCCCCTTAGCAGTCGTGATCCAGTCGTCAGGCCATTCCGCTTGTGTGAAGTATGAAGTCTTGTACGATGGGTGTAGCACTAAACAAATAAACATGATTATAAAATTAGACTGAGAGATCTTTTCACCCACGCATAGCAGAGCGATAGATGAGTGAATCATCTGTTTTCGCATAGTACTTGTTGAGGAGAGTGATGCCCTTTTGCGCAGCAAATCGAAGTCGGCTATCCAAAAAAATGTTATCTCTATGGGTTTTGAGAATTTTGTAGATCTCGTCCATTAAAGGAATGACTTGATGGACTTGAGGGCGTTTGTTGCCTTCCATTTCTTTTGTAAACCACACAAACGGCTAAAGAAAGACTAAGCTAAGCCTTGAAAGACACGGGAATGAAGGGAAAACTTACGTTGAGCATATCGTATAGGCCCTGCAACAGTTCCCACTCTTGTGTGTCCAAATGCGGAAGATCGTGAGGATGGCTCTTACATAGCCGATCGAGAGCCTTGCGAAGATGAAGAACAGACTCGAACATGATCGCATAGGTGTTCCACCTAGTCTTGACAATCCGCTTGACGGTCTTGAAGGTGATATGTTCTCTCTTGCAATGAGCTTTGAGTTCCGCACGAAGAGACTCAGACCAGTGGATCTTCTGTGCAAGTGTCTGGACCTAACACCTTGTAAGTCAGTACATGAACGAATAAAGGAGTGGAGGTTTTATACAAGACACACCTTCCGAACTATAGCTCGAGTATTTTTCCACTCTCCCTCGCTGATGACAACTCCAAAAGTCATATCTTCTTCGACTTCCTTGGTAACTGCCTCAAGGATCTCATAGTCCTCCAACTCTGCTTCAGGGTCGGCTTCATAATCGTCTTCACCATCTTCTTCTTCGTTAACATCTTCACCATCACCGTTATGATCGGGCTGGTCATTTTGCTCCTCACCCTCCTCCTCATTGTCATTGTTGCCGTGATCCTCATCATCCTCGTCCTCATCCCCGTCCATGGGCTCATCTCCTTCATCTGAACCCCCACCATCAAGCAGTGCATCATCGGCGTAGTCTTCTTCAACCTCTGCATCTTCATCAACCTCCACAATAACATTTCCGATCTTCCGCTTTTGAACGGCCTTGAAAGGATCAAGAATCGAACCAACGACGAGTTGGATGTACCGACGTTGGCACAGGAGCATCATTAGCACCATCTCCAGTCATATCACCCAGGTGACCAAGAGATACTAGACAATGCTCGGGGAAGACAAGCAAAGCAGCAGAAGGAAGGGTGCGTTGAACACGCTCGCAAGCGACAGAGCGAGCACCACTGATACCTGTTGCACGTCGATTCCAAGAGCGAGCAGGACTGTCACAAGAGGAACCCGAATGGAACTCTTTCGTGTTGTTTTTTTTTCGATGTCACCGGGCTAGCGAAAACACAAGGAACAAGAGATAGAGAAACGCGGATGGTCAGACCTTCAACTACTTCCTTACTTCCCAGAACACTCACCACATCGAAAACCGTAAACTGCCTCCCACCTTTCTTCTTGTGTTACAAAAGATAACCGCCTGAGTGCTCGTCACGGTCTCATACGCATACCCACAACAACGTGGACACCTTCTCGGAGTTTCGCTGTGCCCTCTTGAACACCCATACCCCAAGACAAGTGTGACACTCAACGTTGATGTAACGTTAACGTAATCGCCAAGCGTAATGACGTCTTTTTGGATTTGTTGAGCTGGCTCATGAGTAGAGGCGAGGATAAAAACTTGAGTGCCTTCGACGTTCGTGTTGGGCTAACGAAAGGAGGGGTTCAAGAGAGAATTTGGGGACGTAGAACCGGTGAGAAAGACGGCGGCAGTAGAAAGCAAGAGGAGCCGTATGGAGATGAAGAACTGGTGAGAAAGAGGGCGATAACGAAGGAAGGGAACGAAGGAAGGGAACGAAGGAAGGGAACGAAATGAAGGGCCGTTACTCGAACACACTTGCAAGCGGTACGGAATCGATGGAGGGTTCGAGGGTGTAGTGCGGAGATGGAGGTTGATGACAAGAAGGAAAAGGCACATGACTGATTACTGATGTCTATTCATACAATAGCGGCAGGCAATCATTTTGCCACGGAAAAATCCGGGAGTACTTACGGAGCTGTATTTTCAGATTGCCCAGGAATTATATGTACACAGGATTGGTCTGATAGGAAAGGAAGGACATGTTCGACATCGAGTCAAACATTAAATAATTGATGTTCACACTCATGTAGCACCCTCTGCCACCAAGATTATCTTTATTTCGAAGTTCGCATTCGTTGATGACGGAGTCCGTCATAATGGGAACCTGCACAATGTATTTACCCGTTGATGCACCTGTTGACGCATCGGTGTACTTCACCGACACGGTCTCCCCGTAATTATTGCAAACTTGATTCGATAACATGTAATTATGCATACTTACAAAATAAAACTCATGCCGATGGCCCGGTGTTTCTATATGCAGGCCTTGATTTTGATGTGATGGGTTACGGTACAAACTGAGATCACCAAATTGTGGTTCAAAGGAGTAGGATTGATATTGTCAACGTCTCGCTAATCCTCTGAGAGTTATTTCAGATTTTGATCAGATTCAGCAGAGTAGCTTAATGTTAGGAGGGGAATTCTTTAGACAGACTTTATAAACCATCTATCTCTCTATTTTGCAACCAATAATATCTTTTTTGAAAAGGGATTTATAGATGTAAGGCAAAGGGTGTTATATTTGTGTGACACCATCAAGAAATATCATAATATTTCACGAGTACTTGTACGGGTTTCTGTTAATTCCCAAAATGATACTCGTACTCTTGGGCAAATATCCGCATGGATGTGGGGCACTCACGAGTGCGAGTTTCCCACGGGTTTCCCACGGGTATACTCACGAGCACCCGCAAGTTTTGCCCACTCGTGTCATGCTCTAGCCCGGCAAGCCAAACTTGACTGATCGTCTTGACATTGATGAAGTTTTCCTCCCTTCGACATCTCACCATTGTACCTTTCTGCCCGGTCCACGTACTGTGAAGGATCCCTCCACATTTCTGCCCACTGTACACTCCATTTGAGATGAGTTTCTGCGCTGCACAGTCGCCCTTTACCCCTCCAGGCACAGGAGAAACAAATACAAACAAATAACGAATAATTTTCCATCGAGTGCAGATATTAATGCAAAACCCTATAATACCATTTCAACGTCCATACCATCTGCGATTTCGCCGCGGCCAATCGTATCGATTTGCGTCTTTCTATTCACGTTTTTCTTGGCTTTTTGAGAAACCTCGTTCTCTAATCTCATCAAAGAAGGAGGCCATCGCTTCGCGTGGCAGATACGAGGCCAAGTCAACCGGTAATAAGGTCTGTGCCGGACTGGATGCCTAAAGGGGATAGCATCTAGTACGGCACAGCCACTGCCTGCGAGCCAGGATAAGTAAGGACGAGTCCCTAAAGGGCCTCGTAATGCTCGTGTCCTCATATTTCCCTCCCATTACGTTTTTCCGTGTTGTCTTTGTTCTTATTGAATGGCTAACGTCCTCAAAAATGCTGCACAATCACGGATTTGCTCTCTTCTGATCTTCCTTCCTGTCTCACTCTTGCTTTCACAGACAGCAAATCTCAAACGACCAAAAACCTCGATAAACCCTGGGAACAGCTTACACCGCTGATGCCAGGGAACGAAAACTTTTCAGCGGAGGAAATGCAACGCGCGAGGGAGATGTTGAATATACAAGCGAACCAACAAGAGGAGGAAGAAGAATCTATGAGCGCAGAAGAAATGGAAGGGATATCTACGTTGCCCAATTCCGAAATGTTATCGACTATTGCTACCGCTAATGCTACTCCCTCATCTGACGAGCCCTTTACCTCTGTATCCACTTCACCCGATCCCAACACCAATCCACCTCCCTCTAGTGATCCTTTTACTCCGGAGCTCTATGGTCAACCCGACCCAAACTCCGTTTCTCATCCTACTTCTGATGGAACTCAAGCTTTGCATCTTCATTCCCATTCTGATCCTGGTCGGCGACCATGCCTACACTCCGCGCAAACGACTCTTTTGCTGGACGACTTGCCTCTCAAAGCGAGGTTACACCTCTGGAACCATTTTTGCATTCCAAAGTATTTGAGGGAGGTTTGGCGGAGGGCTGGAAGGGTCATTTCTCCTCCTTTCAGTTTGAACAATCCTCCTCTGGATAAACAGAACATTATATACATTAGCGTAAAGTCTGGATGTAGTACTAGTGGGAATGTACATAAGACATACCACCATGAAAGGTGGATCAACACGCAAATCTTGTGTTCTTCATACCAAATAGCTTGCAAAACAATGATTAGTAACAACGGTAGTAAGACAAATGGATTTGAGGATATCAATATGTGTTTTTGAAGCCGAGATCGAAGAGAAAAAAGTGAGCAAGAGCTTTTTCTCGCAAAGGAAACTTGAGGTTAGGATGAGAGGGAAGTGTCCATTAAGCGGAGGTCGAGATTTCCCAGGCAATCGGATCATGTAAGACCCAGAGCGTTAAGGAGCCTTCCGTAGGAGCCCGGGTGTCCATTCCCATCCTCCTCCTCTCCCCTTTGTCTCTATACTCGACAGCGTCAATGTCGTTGGAGTCCCAAATCGCTCTCGTAGTCCCGGTAGTCAGGTACCTCTCCCTCTTCCAACCCCTGAGTCGTCCAAAGCCTTCCAAACGCTCAATCTCCTTAATTATGATCAATTTCAAGTCATCGAGGTTGATCCCATCGTCCTTTCCCTTTATCCGTTGGTGTTGCTGTTGGGCAGTACCAAAACTGATAGCAGTATTCGTGCTAGCCATCGAAGTGCTCTGTTTCGGATACGGCGGCCTCTTCGTCTCTTGTAATCCCTTCAACTTCTATTCTTCCTCACCCAACCCGCCTCATCATCCAAAAACAAAAAGCCTTCCTCAAGCCCAAACTTGACCGGATCCCTTTCTCTTCTTCACCCTCTCTCCCGCATCCTTCCCCAAATTCTTCGCTGTAAACCGCTTGCTCTTGTTCCGATCCAACCGAGCTTTCTTCAAAACCCCTCACATCTTCTTTCCTGCTAAATCATAGGCCTCATCTCCTGAAAGCACGAAGCCGCCTGGAACGAGAGTGAGGGTCGGCTTCCTTTGCTTTGACTTTGACATGACAACTCGTAATCGGTGTCGGACAAAACGGTCTTCAACAACAGTTGTCTTGGCCGAAAACGCTCCCACTCCCAATTCCACTCCCAATTCCACTCTCGAATCGAGTGAATTTTTGGGATCCAGAGTTTCTAGATGCGTGTTGACTGGGTCGGAATGGAAGAGACGGCGAGGAGGAAGTTGTTTCGGTGGAAAGGACTTGGGTGGGTTGACAGGGTGTTTGGGGTACTCGGGAAGATCATCGGTCCGCCATCGGTAGAGTTGCGAGAAGATTTGGAAGCAAACCACTGATCCCGGAAGGACTTGAAGGGTTCGAATGTTCCTGCTCGGTTGGGAAGGTTGAGAGTGTAGTTGGCGAGGTAGGCGTCCCATTCCTATAAGTACACGGATGTAGGATGTAAGAAATGGTAGTTAGTGATGAAACGAAAAGGACTAATAAGACAACGCACCTCATCAGGACATTCTCCAAATAATCTCCTCCACAGATAACCACTCGTGATCCCGACCAAGAGATACAGACAGAAACTGGCTTCAAGCCCACATGCTTTGCTCCCTCCACACTCCGAACTCGACTTCGACCAATACCTCAACCAAACATTTGCCCAAGTTGGTATATGGGCCGATAGCGTTATTGATAGGACCAGCCCAAATGAGCCGGTAGAACAAGCGGCGAGGCAAAGGGAGGGATGTTGGAAGTGTTCCAGAGGGAGACCGGACGAGGAGAGTGAGTATGGGTGTGATGAAAGAAGGGAGGATGACCTAAGTAAAGAGGGAAGGATGAATGGTGATGGATATTGCAAGTGAAAACATCACTCCACCTGTGACACCTGTGAAAGCGAGCGCAGCATACTTGTATCGGTAGCGGAGAAAAGTTGTTAAGAGAGACGGGAGGAGCCAAATGGCTATGAACGACTCCAAGAACAGTGGAAACATTGATGGGGACGAGTTTGGGATGAGAAGGGATAGGAACGTTGTTAGGTGTAGGCCGAAAGAGTATTCAATGAGGAGCCTACCGACACCGCCATTGAAAATGAACCGGAATTTCTTTTTTCCACTAAGGGAAGTGGAACAGCCGGGAACAGCATTTTATCGAGGTGCAAAAGAGCGAGAGCGGTCGAGAGCGAGAAAAGCACCAGCGAAAGTGAGAATGAACGAGGCAAACACGAGAGGGAGAGCATCGATGAGAGGGAAACGAGGACAAGTCTGACAAGAGTGATGTCAGGCACAGTCAGGGTGCTCCACAGTTGCCATGATTATCGTGAAAGATTCAAAGAAATCTCAGGCTGTGCAGTCGAGAACGAAAATGACTGGGGAGAGTCGACGGCGGGGTTGTGTTGGAAAGAAGGGTCTCGCTCGGGCATCGGACGATAAAGACGCCAAAGAGGACCCTGACGAAATATTCTCACGGTCCATGATTATTTATGGGCTGCTGTGCACAAACGTTGAGTCGTCGATCCTCACTTCCCCACTTCCCCACAGCAGCAGTTGGAAAGACAAGGTCAGAAAAGCACATTAATATTGACATCCGTATTTACCTTCACTTGATAGTAAGAATCAAGGTCCCCGACATCTGTAGTTTCAAATTATACAGAAGAAAAAAAATAAAACCCGGCGCAGAGTTGAGAAATGGCACGGAATCCTAATGCCAGTACTTATTTGAGCAACGATGGATCTAGTGGTGAAAGAGGGATGTCCGAGTCTCAGTAGTAATGATTATGTCACAAAAATGGTCTCTCGACTACACAAGAAGCCATCGTGCGGTATGATAAACAGATCTATTCAAGTTGGTGTAACCAAGGCGTGCTCGAGCATTCCTCACTGAGTGGGTGTATGGTCATTAGTTCAGGCTACAATGTGTCCCTGAAATAGACATGGCTAGAGTCTTACTCCATCCAGAATTCCACTGGCAATATAACTTGAAGTGGAGGACGCCGGTTTTCATCTCTGGTTAGATGATCTTATTTCCGAGTGCTAACAAGGGGCAAACCCTATGCTCTAAGATCATTCCTCGGTATATTTAACCAGAAAAAAATTAAGTAGAATAGATGGTGCTTACCGACAAGTATGGATTCAATGTATACAACATTGACAATGATACAAATTTACAAGATAAGAAGTCTCAGCTCAGTCTTCGCTCTCATATTTTTTTTCTTTCGAAGATTGGGTGATTTTATGATTCTGATATGAAGCGTATTTCTTATAAAAGACTACTAGACAACGAGATATCTCTATACGCAATTGATGATGTACCACACATTGATTATCTCACACAAATTTCGATGTGATGGTTATATTACACCTGAAAGGCTACTCTGTTCCAAGTTCAAAGATAATATATGGTGTTATTCAAAAGATCACATCTTGAAGACAATCGAGATCAAGTCACAGTGAAGTGTTAGTTAGTATTAGTGAGGATCATTGAGCCAAAGTTTCCTGTAGGGCTGATAATATATGTTTTTAAACAGCGGATTCTGATACTATAAGAGGACGAGACTTGTCATTCTAAGCAGAGAAATGAGAAATAATGACCACCAATTGATTGTCATGGGTCTGAACAACTTGATTGGATTGGATTTGATGTTAAAATATTTCGAAAATTTCAGCTTGAAGACATATTAAGTCAAACCTTATCATTCAGACAACTCGCACTAAATGCTTTTTATTGAAAGGTAAAAGTTTACATGATATACAGAAACAACAAGCAGAAAATTTGAAGAGTGGAAGCTGTTGAAGCTTCCATAAGATAGAGTTGCTGTCGCAAATCCTGTGCAAAGAAAGAGTTTTTTTTCAAGATGTGAAAACATGTTGGGAGAAAAGAAACACCAAGAATAGAAAATTATTCGAGAGAAATGAGATGATGAGCGTGTCCTGATAAGTGCACACTAGGTCTGAGACGGAGAGCTTCCAAGCTTTAATCATCAAATTCAGAATAGCATTGAGCCCAATCTTCACCATACACACAGTTGTCAAGAGAAATGTGAGTATAGCCATAGCTTGAAATGATAAGAGGATTTTGGTGAATGGATAATGACTGAGAAAATTCTGGGGGTATCCAAAAGACTTTTTGAGCATGAGGAGGACAACAAACCCATCCATCATTGTCTAATGTCCAGTAATTATTCTGTCCTACTATGAGAAATATTTTAATGCAATCTCCTGACACAATAGAAGTGACACTTACAATTTTGTGTACTCCAGACCCTCACTGTGTTGTCCCCTGAGCCAGACACAATTCTCTCCATCTGGAGAGAATGCCACTGAAGTGACCACAGTACTATGCCCCAGAAATGGATCTCCCTCTGGAGCACCAGTCCTTGCATTCCAGACCCTCACTGTCTTGTCAAATGAGCCAGACACAATCCTCTCTCCATCTGGAGAGAATGCCACTGAAGTGACAGGACTATTATGCCCCTGGAATGGATCTCCCTCTGGAGTACCAGTCCTTGCATTCCAGACCCTCACTGTCTGGTCACCTGAACCAGACACAATTCTCTCTCCATTTGGAGAGAATGCCACTGAAGTGACCCTGTCACTATGCCCCTGGAATTAGTGTACATGGCAGGTCGAATTTTTGAGCTGGCAGATGGCAGTGGCAGGCAGCTGGCAGCTGGCAGGTTGTTGGCAGATATGGCAGATAGAAAAACTCATATAAATTTTATGCATAAAAGATGTCTTAAAAAACTATTTACAGCCCCCAGAACTCACCAATACTCCATGAAGCCTCTTCCACAGCACCTAAGACTGTGATTTTCTTATTCTGAACTCTCCTCTGCTACTCCTTTCATACACTGATCAAGCCTCTACAAAACTAAAGCATTTCATCGGGAAATTTTGTACTAGCAAGTCCAAAACCAAATCCCTCATTTTGTACACATTCGTCTTTTAAATGAAATTTATTGAATCTCCCCTCACAAGTTCTCAAATATCTCCTAGTTATCATTTTCTGCCATCACTGCCAATCCTCCCCCTACTGGCAGGTCGGCAGCTGCCGGCTGGTAGCTGCCACTTGGCAGAAATTCCTGCCGCTGCCACGCACATTACCTGGAATGGATCACCCTCTGGAGCACCAGTCCTTGCATTCCAGACCCTCACTGTGTTGTCCCAGGAGCCAGACACAATCCTCTCTCCATCTGGAGAGAATGCCACTGATGTAACTAAACTAATATGCCCCTGGAATGGATCTCCCTCTGGAGCACCAGTCTTTGCATTCCAGATCCTCACTGTGTTGCCATATGAGCCAGACACAATCCTCTCTCCATCTGAAGAGAATGCCACTGAACTGACCCCATCACTATGCCCCTGAAATGGATTTTCCGCTGGATCACCAGTCCTTGCATTCCACACCCTCACTGTCTTGTCATTCATATGAACCAGACACAATCCTCTCTCCATCTGGAGAGAATGCCACTGAGCTGACCCCGTTACTATGCCCCTGGAATGGATCCCCCTCTGGAGCACCAGTCCTTGCATTCCAGACCCTCACTGTGCTATCCCATGAGCCAGACACAATTCTCTCTCCATCTGGAGAGAATGCCACTGAAGTGACACAATCACTATGTCCCTCAAATGGATCTCCCTCCAGGTCACCAGTCCTCACATTCCAGGGTCTCACTGTCTTGTCCAATGAGCCAGACACGATCCTCTCTCCATCTGGAAAAAATGCCACTGAAGTGACCGCATTACTATGCCCCTGGAATGGATCACCCTCTGGAGCACCAGTTGTCGCATTCCAGACCCTCAGTGTGATGTCCCTTGAGCCAGACACAATCCTCTCTCCATCTGGAGAGAATGCCACTGATCTGACCAAGCTACTATGCCCCTGGAATGGATCTCCCTCTGGAGCACCAGTCCTTGCATTCCAGACCCTCACTGTGTTGTCATATGAGCCAGACACAATCCTCTCTCCATCTGGAGAGAATGCCACTGAAGTGACAAAACCACTATGCCGCTGGAATGGATTTCCCTCAGGAACACCAGTCCTCACATTCCAGACCCTCACTGTGCTGTCATATGAGCCAGACACAATCCTCTCCCCATCTGGAGAGAATGCCACTGAATTGATCTTCCTACTATGCCCCTGGAATGGATCTCCCTCTGGAGCACCAGTCCTTGCATTCCAGATCCGCACTGTGTTGTCATATGAGCCAGACACAATCCTCTCTCCATCTGGAGAGAATGCCACTGAAGTGACAAAATCACTATGCCCCTGGAATGGATCTCCCTCTGGAGCACCAGTCCTTGCATTCCAGACCTTCACTGTGTTGTCCCATGAGCCAGACACAATCCTCTCCCCATCTGGAGAGAATGTCACTGAAGTGACTCTTTCACTATGCCCCTGGAATGGATCTCCCTTTTGAACACCCGTTTTTGTATCCCAAGTCATAATGTCTCCATTTTCTAATCCTGTAGCCAATATGCTCCCATCTGGTGATAAACTCAAGCATTCTATTCTTGATGGTGTACTCCAGGATCCCAGTTGTCTTAATGTTTTCCCTGCTTTCTTCACTTTCATCAGTCTCTGGAATCTTTCAAAAATGTGAATCTCCTCCAGAAAAAAAGGGACAATGCTCAAATATAAATGTGGTGTCCTTCCTTGTATCTTTCCCAATGCACACAGATTCACCATTCCTTTTATCTGTCTCAACATGTCCTTGGTTTTTCCCTCCACTAGGAGCTAATAAATCCTTAGTTAAGTATATATTTTCCATGTAGATTATTTTGTCAAAACCTACCTTGAGTGCCATCTCTAAAATGTCCAAACATAATGGAAGTTTATCCAACAGAAACATTGCTTCAATCCAAAAGATCACCTTTTTTTGAATGAATGGTTCCAGCATGCTTATCACTGCTTCATCCACTGCACATTTTCCCAAGTGATATGCCCAAAAACAGCAACAGTATTCCAGTTCCCCTGGTATATTTTCTGCAATTCTTCTATCAATCCCTTCTACTTCTTTGTCCAGTAAAAAAGAGGATGGCAGATTACACATGTTGAAGCACAGTTTCTGTTCCATTATGCCAAGACATGCTTTTTCCAACAGGACCTGGTGCACCAACTGATCACAGTGATTTTCTTTACTTCTCTCCGCTGAAAATATGTAATCTGAAAAAGAAGCATGAAAAGTATAGACTTTCTTATCTCCTTCATTGATATACATAACTGACTGCAGGCTGGTGATAATAGCTTGCACAGTTTCGATATCATAACCAAGAAGTTGGGAAATGGTATCACAAGTCACAGGTGTTGCTGTAGACACAACAGTGTGAGCAACCCTCAGACTTTCTTTCCTTTCCTCTGGTGTTCTTTCTGAAATTGAAATTGCTCCTTCAAAAATTTTACTATAGAGTACATCCATTGGTTTAGTTTGCAATGGATTTGGGCCTTGTGCTGAGTGCAGGACTTCATGCAGACGCTTTTTTTGCCATTCTTTGGCACCCTTGATATATTTGACAGTGGTAGCAGCATAGATGAACAGTTTTCCTGAGATTTTGACCAGATCCTGGATTTGCTTTGCTGTAATCTGGTCATTTTGAAGTTCATACTTCAGTTCATATTGAAGGAACTTCTCAATATCACTTTGCACATGACTTTCCTCCACATTGTGCAAATAAAAGTTTTTGACTGTTCCAGAAGTGGAAGCCTCACTTTCAATTTGAAGATGGCTTGAAACATCTTTTCCTGGTCTACTGGTAAAGAAAAATTTCAATCCTGATAACTGTCCATCTTGGATAGCAGGGACTATGGTCTTCAGGACTTCTGAGATATTCTCACATTCATCCAATGCATCTATCACAATAACTGGTAAACAGCCTTCAAATCTTTTTGTCTTCACAACGGCTTTCCATGGCTGGATGAGAAGTTTTTTGACTTGAATAGATGGCTCCTTAAGGGCAATATTCTGGTCTTCCCCCAAGACTTCTTCTAAGGTTTCTCCAAATGTACAAGAGTAGTATGCCAACTGATAGGCAATAGTTGGGATAATATGATGATACTCTCTACATTCTGGAATCTGCCGAGAACAGAAAAATGATCCAGCAAGTAATTGCTGTTCTTCAAGCATCAAGCACAGTGATTTTGCAATGATACTTTTTCCTGTTCCTGCCATACCACACATCCAGTATCCCAATGATGCATTAGGTAAAGAGTTTTGCACCCATTTCATGATCTCAGTGAGAATTGCAACTCTTGTACCATCAGTGCATGGGGTTTTATCTGGACCAACATCATGTGGGGCTTGCTCAGAATTCTTAAGCTTGCTCATGATTAGTGTCTATTTGTGGCTCTTGAATATCAGTTTAAATATGCAGCTATAGTAACATACCTTTAAAATTTTTGTAGTATCTCTTTCAATCTTGAACAATATCTGAGTCTGGAAAAGAAAACAAAGAATATTGCAGATCTAATTAATTTAAAATTACAAAACCAGACATACCTTACACTGATCATATGCTGTTTGCAATTCTTGACAGTAACCCTCAATCTCTTGAGTATCATGATCAGCCTGAACTGTTCTGTGGAGTGCAGAATGGTCCAACTTTTCTTTCAACTTTCTGTTGATTGAATCTAGCTTTCTGTAAAAACAGTGAGATTTGATCACTAAGATTGATATGATTAAAATACCCTGCCAGTTGCTCAAAGTGATGTTCCACTTCAGATGAATTTCCTTGGCCTTTGAGACTGGCAAGCTCTTGTGCCTTTGCTGCCAAGTCTGCAGTCATCTGAATCATGTCTTTTTTATTCTTAGCCTTTTTCTAGATTCACGCAGAAAATCAGATGTATAGTTTTCAATAATATCTATTTCAATAAAGGAAAAGTCTCACATTAAGAATTTCAAGACTTGCACAAACTCCACCAACTGCTGACTTTAAAATTGGATTGAAATCAGAAGACTCTTTAAGAATTTTTAGGAATGTCTCCAAGGAATCTTTGATCATGTCATTCCTTTCTTTGTTTCCAAACATTTTATCAAACGTGTTCTTGAGTTTATCACGTTTACCCATGATTGTCCTGTTTGCAAGAGCAAATAGTTAATACCAAAAAAAAAAAAGAATTGACGAGTCTTACCGAGTTGCAAGGATAATAGTGCGTAAAATAGAACGGACACAAGATTATCCAAATGCACGTGAGATCCACTTCACAGCTCCAAATTTTAAGGTTTCAGCGAGTGATAAAGTTCAGTCATAGCTCAATTAATAGAAATACTGACATGTGACAGTAAGATGCACGTTGGATATTATCCGGGATAATGATTCGGATTATCTAAGTGCACGCCGTGAGGACTACTTCTGGATAAAGAGAGAGTAATAAAGTTTACCTTTGACCCTGAGAACCTGGTAATCATTATCCTAGCGCCGCTCGCGCGGCATCCCCGAGTCCGGTGGGAGATGTTGAAACTGTGTATATAACTTGAAGTAGATAATATCTGTGCCCAACAACAGGATGCAAGGATGCAGTTCAACTTCTTACTATGCTCAATGCACATTGCAAAATCATACAACCATACCACCATCGGCAAGCTGCACAATATATTGAATAGAGGAGAAGTCTATAGCACAAATCAGCATAAACTTAGTATGTAGTATATTGAAAAATAAAGAAGCGTTTCCACTGGGATTGTATTTTCAGACATCATCAAATGATAGACTAAATCATGAAGGCACAGAGCTTGAAACACACAGCAGAGTCTTTCCATTGAAGAATCCATGCTTGATGGTGGTAGTTGTTAACAGAGCCAAGTCCTCTGAGGTCAAATGATAAATGTGCAGGTGACTAAAAGTTTAAAGGATCTGAAAATGACTCCGATGAGGTCAAATGATAAATGTACAGGTGACTAAAAGGCGTGGAACGAAAATGAAAGCGTGGAAAAAAAATGCAGACGGAAGTCAACGGCAGGAACCACTCGAGGAATGAGTCCCTCCTCCTCCTATTCAGTCGGAGTCGGGGAACATGAGATGATATGATGAGGTGGGTGGGCAAGAGGATATACACAAAGATTATCTTTCACAGCTCCAAATTTAAGTTTGAGTAATAAAGTTGGGCCTATTTCTGGTGTTACACACGACTTGATTCGGCTCTGACTAGTTACACAGAGACAATTTCCCGGTCGACCGTTGAAGAAAGCTGCTAATTTATTGCGAGTTTTTGATGGTGAGACAGGTTTCCAACGGAGGAAAGCCAAAGTCGACTATTTGAATTTTGAGCATTGCACAAGTGACAAAACGTGTGTGCGAAAAGTCACTGTCAACCTCAGGACGCGCTGAGAGGGATGGCTTGCAAACAAGCCCAGTTGAAGCCTAATAGAATCTCATCTTTTGACTTCGTACTTCCATTATTACCGCCACCGCGACTTTTCATCTTGACGTGTTTTGATTGTAGCTTGGAGCGCATTTACGCAATATATGGCATACCCATCACCAGATTCGATTAATTTCAAATCAGAATTCAGTGATGCCTAAATCTACGTTTAAGTATATGTTCTTGGCTTGGTATGTTGGACTGACGGCCCCAATGTATTGATATTTTAGTATCCAAGACTACAAATGCGGCAACAAGGACTGCGAAAAAAAAGCCTGGTGAGTGTGTCTTCTCCCCCTCATGTTTCTGCTTTTCAGCTCAAAGCCTAACTAGCAAGTACCTGCGTCAACAGGTTGATTGATGTGTCTTCCCCCATTTACCTTTCTTCAACAATGAAAGCAGACAAGGAATTATGCATGCCCATTCCGTGGATGTTTTTCTGCCAAAAGAATTGGGCAGCTCGGAAGCAGGTAAACCCAGATGTGAAAGGGAATGAATGGATGAAGCTGGTATAAGTATATATGCTACATATACGCTATCTTTGATACCGGCGTTAAGCAAAAATTTCTTCACTTTTCTATTTCCTTCATAGCTTGCTTAACAATGGAAGGATTCACCTAAGAGCCTAAATCTTGGTAAGAAACCCAAGTCAAAGAAGAAAAATCAAACTTTGTTGGATATCGTGGTCGAGAATGCTGCCAGTTCTTCTCCATGAGCTTCATTGCCCTGAGACAAATTCACTAGTGGTGGATCTTTGATCATTTGTTTCTTCAGTTAATGAGTCTTACAGTGGCTATATGCGTACGTACGACTATCTGTTTGAACTTTCCGGCTTTACAGAATTCAAGTATTCAAGTTTCCAGTTGATTGTGGTTTGTGATAGAAGGATTGTTTCGACACATGTTACAATGGAAATTGTAAAGAATTCATTTGATTTCATTCCTTTGCTCTCATGAACTGCTCAGTGACATTATACCGCTACATACATAGATGTCCTTTTGTTTTTGGCATGTTAGCGGCCAGGTGCTGGAAGGCCTCCCGCATTCGACGGAAATAGAAGGCCATTTTACATAAGTACCATTACGATTCCTCTTTAGGGAATCGTTTTTTTGCACGACATTTCACCCGCTTGCATACTAACGCACCTTGGAGCCGTGGGAATCTGGGAAATCTATCCATAATCAGCAGCTGACCAGCATCCGGTCCGACCAGATTTTCCCTTGTAAATACTTATCCGCATCTGGACTATCCGCCCGGCAAGTTTCCGGGCATCCGGTCTGCACCCGTGATTTTTCAAATTATCGAGTTGTTTGCCTGAATTAAAATGTCAACATCAAAACATTTCAAATACCTAAAAAAAATAGGGAAAATTCTATTCAGCAACCTATAGCACCGTCAACCCTATTTAGCAGTCCCATAACTTCTGGCCATCAATCCGGACCTTGCCGCAAAAAGACCCGCACGTGACCGGATTCCCAAGCCCAAAAATCTTCTGGCGCCGCTCAAATCTTACCACTACCTGTTCTCAATGACACGGTAAAAAATTGATATAGGGCCAGATTAAATAGTAGGCATTATGTCTATATAGTAAATTTTTGAAGAGGACTCTACCTACAATTGTAGTACATGTATTTAGGGACCAACTTACAATTATCTAATTGCTGTGGCCTGCCGCCTGCGAATCTTTTCAGGCAAAGATAGTTGCTTTCTGATCTGTCTTTTCCAAAAGATAATTGAAATATGAAGAGATGTGGGCCATCGCTTCGCATGGCAAGTACGAGGCCCGGTATTCTATTTATTTCTAAATGGGGTAAGTACGTGGGAACCTCTGTGGTCGAGTTTAGTAAGTAGTGTTGTCAAGACTCGGCTTTGACTCACTCCGGCTCGACACCAATTGACTCCGGCTCCAAATGCCGGTGACTCCACTCCGGAGTCGACTCGAGTCGGTCGAGTCAGCCGAGTCACTTATGTAGTAAATTTATTAATAGCGAATATATTGTTGAATAGAATTTTATACATTCTGAAATGGGTGATTCAGCCGTGTGCCACAGCTCACTTACCAAATGGGGTAGTTATTTGTCTTTCTACGGCTGATCGCTCAATTTCGCTCAATTGACTCTAAGTTTGCCGGAGTCACGAGTCATTAGACAGACTCGGCTCGACTAAAAATCGACTCGACTCGTCGACTAGCCGGAGTCGAGTCGAGTCACGTGCAACACTATTAGTAAGGACGAGTCCCTTACGGGCCTCGTAATTAGTCTACACCTGCAACGCGAAATTTGACCCATATTTTATTCATTGAAACACCCAAATTTTTAGACCCACTCTATAAGTGAAGTTTCAGTGATCATGCACAAATCTGATTGAATTAGGAGCACTTAGTGCTGCACGTGACTCGACTCGACTCCGGCTAGTCGAGGAGTCGAGTCGGATTTTGAGTCGAGTCGAGTCTGACTAATGACTCGTGACTCTGGCGACTTAGTGCGATTTTGAGCCAAATGTCGAGTCATCAGCCGTGAGAAACCCCTTTTGGCAATTGAGCTACTCCGGAAGTAGCCGAATCTAATGAATTTCTATTCAAAAATGTATTTACTATTAATAAACCGACTCCACTGACTCAGCCGACTCGAGTCGACTCCACTCTGGAGTCACCGGCATTTGGAGTGGAGTCACTTGGAGTCGAGCCAAAGTGAACCGAAGTCGGAGTCGCGACAGCACTAGGAGCACTATAGGCCGGGAAAACATTTACTCACTACTTTGTGCTTTTCAAATAGCCCCATAATATTTTATTCATAGTTTGTTGTTTGGGGCCGCCGTTTTTCATGATGTGGTCTATTTAAAACACAGAAGACCACATTTACATAAGGGAAAATTTGAACTTTTCTAATCTTAATAATTCTTGTTTCCTGTTAATTAGTCTCACCTGAAATGGCTATGGGACAATCAAATGGCATGGACACTTTTCATGCCTATGTTTACCAATTTTCCCATTGCAAATGCAGTCTAAAGATCAGTAAAAATTAGCTGTCTTGTGTATCTTGTCTTTGGAAAAGGGATGAATACTTATTCTATAACAAAGGAGATTTTACTGGTAAATAAGATTCCCTTTTCAGGGAAAAGGTATGCTAAGACAGCTACTCAATCTTGTTGTCTTACATTATGAGGCCAGAGTTTACAAAGGACTTGTCCTTACTAGAATTGAGCAAAGTGATGCATAAAATCAAACTTGAGATAGTTCTGGGAATCGTTCCTGCCAGCTTGCATGGCCATTCCCCCCAAGTCCGCAATTTTGCCAATCGTGTCGATTTGCGTCTACCTGTTCAAGTTTAATTTATTTTGGCATTTTGAAAGACCTTGCTCTCTAATCCCACATGTGTCATCTTCCTCTCTTCTGTATGCACGATGGAACAACTCTCCGTGTCGTTTACAAGGATGACACAAGGACTTGAACTTTGCCAAAATTCAGGACCGCAGAAGCAGAAGTCTAAACGTCATCGACTATTTCAAGCGCCGAGGCTAACACTAATACATCGCTCTAATCCAACCCGAGTTCCATTTCTCGTCCCGCTCCCAATGTGACTTACACTTTACAACGCAATTCCCATTCCAACTCCGGTCACCACCATTGATCAAACCTGCACTCCATGCAAACAACTTACCTCTCAAAGCAAGATTAAACCCCTGGAACCACTTTTGTGTTTCGCAGTATTTAATAGAGGTTTGGTTGAGGGGTGGAAGAGTTTTTACTCCTCCCCTTCTTTCGAGTTTAAGTGATCCCCTCCTTAATGAACAAAACATTATACATTAGTTTGAAGTTCGGATGTGGTAGTAAAGGGAGTGTATATTGAGACATACCACCAGGAAAGGCAGATCAGCACGCAAATTGTGTGCTCTTTGTAACACATAGCCTATACAAACGAGTTAGATACCAGTGCTCGCAAAACAATGGTTAGCAAGGACAGTAATAAGATAAACGGATTTGAGGCAATCAATATATGTGTTTGAGAGCCGAAATTGAAGAGAAAAAAGTGAGCAAGACTTTGCTCACAACAGAAATTTGAGGTTAGGATGGCAGGGAAGTATCCATCAGGTAGAGATCCCCCAGGCAATCGGATTATGTAAGACCCAGAGCATTAAGAAATCATCCTCGGGAACCCAGATGTCCATTCCCATCCTCCTTTTTTCTGCCTCGTTTCTATACCAGGAAGTGTCAATGACGCTGGAGTGCCAAATCACTCCTGCAATCTGGGTAGTCTGTTACCTCTCCCCCTCGCAACCCCTGAGTCGTCAGTCGCTTGAAGCCTTTCAAATGCTCGATCTACTGTAACCAATCTTCAGGTTATCGAGGTCAAACCCATCATTCCTTCCCTTCAACCACTGTTTCTGGCCAGCACCGAAACTGATAGCCATATTCGCGTCCATCGAAGTGTTCTGTTTCAGATACGGTGGTCTCTTCATCCCTTGTAGTCCCTTCACCTCCAGTTCATCCTCACTCAACCCGCCTGCATCATCCAAAGATAAAAACCCTTCCTCGGGCCTGAACTTGACCGGATCCCACTTCTTCACCCCCTCCTCCCGCATCTTTCCCTAAACTCTTCACTGTAAAACCCTTTGTCTTGTTCTGATTCGACCAAGCTTTCCTTAAACCCCTCACGTCTTCTCTCCCGATAAATCATAGGCCTCATCTCTCCGGAAAGCACGAAGCCGCCTGGAACGAGAGCGAGGTCGGCTTCCTTCGCTTTGACTTGGCCATAACAACTCGTTAATCGGCGTCAGACAAAACGGTCTTCAATGACAGTCATCGTGGCCAAAAACGCTCCCACTCCCAATTCTGCTATCGAATCGAGTGGGTTTCGAGGGATCAGAGTGTATTTATAGAAGAGCGTTGGCTGGGTAAGAATGGGAGAGAAGGTGAGGAGGAAGTTGTTTCGGTGGAGAGGACTTGGGTGGTGGTTGACAGGGTATTTGGGGTGCCCGGGAAAGATTATTACCTCGTCACCAGTAGAGTTGTGAGAGGATTTGGAGGCGGTTCATCGATCCCGGAAGGACTCAGAAGATTTGAACATTCCTGCTTGGTTGAGATGGTTGGAAGTGTAGTTAGCGAGTTGGGTGTCCCATTTCTATAAGTACAAGGATGTAGGATATAAGATATGGGTAGTGAGTGATGGAATAAAGAGGGTTAAATTAATAAGACAACGCACCTCATCAAGACATTCTCCAAATAATCTCCTCAACAGATAATCACTTGTGATCCCGACCAAGAGAAACAGACAGAAACCGGCATCAAGCCCACGTTCTGTACTCCCTCCCCACTCCAAACTTGACTTTAACCAGTACCTCTACCAAACGTGTGCCCACGCGGGTATATGGGCTAATAGCGCTATCGATAGGACTAATTTGAATCGCCGGTAGAACAAGCGGCTAGTCAAAGGGAAGGATGTTGGAGCCGTTCCAGAGGGAGACAGACGAGGAGGGTGAGTATAGGTGTGAAGATGGAGGTGAGAATGATCCGAGTAGGGAGGAAAGAAAGATGATCGATGACGGATAACGCATATCGCACTAGTGAAAACACCACTCTGCCTGTGACACCTGCAAAAGCGAGCGCAGGATGCCAAATTGTACCAGGGACCGAGGAAAGTTGTTACGGAGATGGGAGGAGCCAAATGGCTATGAACGACTTCTCGGACAATGGAGATATTGATGGGAACGAGTTTGGCACGAGAAGAAATAGGAATGTCGTCAGGTGTAGGCCGAAAGAGTATCCAATGAGGAGACTACCGACACTGCCATTGAAAATGAACTGGAATTTCTTTTTTCTACTAGGGGAAATGGAAGAGCCAGGAATAGCATTGTATTGAAATGCAAAAGAGCGGAAGTGGTCAGGAGTGGGGAAGGCACCAGCGAAAGTGAGGATGAGCGAGGCAAACAGGAGAGGAAGAGCATAGGTGAGAGGGAACGAGGACAATTCTGACAAGAGTGATGTCATGAACAGTCAAGGTGCTCCACTGTCGTTGCCATGATTATCGTGAAAAAAACCTCAGGCTGTTCGGTCAAGAATGAAAATGGCTTGGGAGCGATGCACTCTGACGAAATATTCTCACGACCCTCCATACTTAATTCCATTTATGGGCAGCTGTGCACAAGCTCGCATGTTGGTAAGCTTCTCAACTGTAAATCGAGGACTCAAACTTGAACTCATTTCAACTTTTTCAAACAATTATTTTAGGAAAGAAAACTTGTCTCTGGCAGGCTCCAACTTTGAGAACGCTGAGAACTATTTGGTCCACTGGCAGAAACAAATCAGATCCAACTCATCAGAAGACTCAATCAAAATTGACTCTAGTATTGATGATCCCGATATCACACTCGTTCATGATCCCGACACTATAACTACTAAAGTAGCATCCCCAGCCGCAAGTTCCGATGCTAAGGGAATTTTGGAGCTTCTACCGAGTATGTGTCATTGTATTCATTTGCTCTTAATGGAACAAATCTGAATTCATGTACAGAACAGTGCGACATGCCAACAGAGACTACTCAAAAGACCCTGGATGAAGTCATGGAAGAGAACCAGTTTTTACGCACGTCTGTCAGGGATCTGCAAGCGAGTTTGGGTAGTATTCAGGCAGAAAATGATTACCTTAGAAGCTTGGTCAAGGCACAGCACCAATTTTCTCAGATGATGGGAGTCCAGTTTCTCGAAAACGCTGGTGAAGTTAAAGAAAAGCTTCATCTGTATACTCGTAGTAGCGAAAGTGACTAGTGTACTGTAGACTGAACCTGCCCTAAATGTCACATAAATATTTGGCATGTCACTAAAATTTTTTTTGGTTCGTTTTTTCCTTTCCAGTCACTTTGCAAGATGGACCAACAGTGGATTGCATACGATCACCATAATGCGGATAAGCAGCAATTCCAGACTGGCTCTAGCCTGAGCTACACTGGTTTTAGCCATCAACTGGATGAGTCAATACTCTATTTCCACAGCCTTGCGGCGTGCCGTCATTTTAGTGATTCTATTCAGATGGCCTTCAATGTATTACATTTCACAACTAAGGAACAGCTACAACGGGCAGGGAATGCTGCCTATTCAGATCTATTCCAGAAGTTGGTGGAAGCGGAAGCCGATGCAAAGGCCAAGCAGTGCGACTCTTCTGATATGTCACTTTTTGTACTAAAATCTTCCACAGACAATTGATTGACCGTCTTCTCAACAGCAACATCACACCCCCTTTCTCACTTCATACCCCTTCCCCGGCCCCTTCTTTGCCGAGCAGTAACCGTCTTCCCAAGAACAAGCCAGTTCAACCTGTGGAACGTGCTATGTGTCCTAACATCAAATTTTACACCCTCGATTCATGGAACAAGTACAAAGAAGTGAAAAAAGGTACAAATGACGCGCCTGCAAAGCTTGGATATCTCCAAAAAGAGGATGGTCAGTATGTCTCTGCAGCTGATCGCACGGCTATGACGACCGAATCCAAACGTCTCTTCAATGAGTTCTATTGGTTGGACGTCGATCCAGTGTCATGGGGACTCGTGACTCCCTCTGTTGCCGAATATTACTGCTCTCAGATGGTCACTCGTTTTCCTTTCCTTGCGATGTGTAATGACGGTTGCTGGAAAACACAAGGACCCCTGACGTTCCCCTAAGAAGCCTGAGTCCCGGAACCCCCATTTTTATATAAACTCGAGCCGTCAGAGCTCCCGTGTTTTTTACCCATTTTTGCATCAGAGTTCTCCGAAACCCCGTTTTTACCTGTTTTTACCCTCTGTCAAGGACACAAGTGCCCAACACACCAAACCACTCAAGTCACACATATACACAGGGACAAGGGACAATGACAATATATTGACAATGACTTAACTGGGGACCAGCTTATACAACCAAGAACCAAGGCAAAGAGAGGAAGTGAGTAAGTATCAATCAAGGGAGAAGCTGATAGTAAGAATGGAAGAGAAGCTGGTGATATGAAGAATGGAAGATGATGATGGGAAATAACAATGAAGTGATGGTAACAAGGAAATATATAGGGAAGGATAGGGGCTAAGAAAGAATAGGAGACCAAGACAGGGGAAATTCGTGACACCCTCAGGCTCCCAGAAATTCTGATTTTATATTTTTTTTTCCTGATAATTTCGTCAGAGCTCACATAGAACGTTTTTTCAACAAAATAGTTCAAGAAAGTATGTGTACAATATATCTATGTAGCCTTTACACCAGACAACTTCTTAAGAGCACCACGGATATCCATTGAGTTAGATACAAGAGAAGAATAAATCTCGAAATCAGATTCACATAGACATGAGGCTGTAGGTCGGTACCTAGAGAGAGCATAAAAGATTCTACAAAACTTGTGATACGTTATGGCGTAGTGGTTAATGATACCTGATGTAGTTGGATTGAGGAGGGTTCAACCCCCAGTTTTACCCGTTTTTGGCTCAGACTAGGTCCTCATACCCAAATTTTACCCGTTTTTGGCCCCAGGCCTCCGCCCAAAAATGTCGCATTTTTACCCGTTTTTGCCTCACGCATTGGCCTGAAATCAGCAGATTTTTACCCGTTTTTTGGCTCGGGCGGCTCAGGCTTCTTAGGGGAACGTCAGGGGTCCTAAAACACAACAGTTTGCAATAATCAAATATCCAGACTGGTGTGAGAATACTCGCGACAAAGGCAGTCTTCAGCGGGATCCGAGCATCAAAGGTATTGTTCACTCCATTTAATTACCCTGAGCGTTAATTAATAATTACACTATCTGCACAGAGCTTTGCCCTCCTTTTTCAAAACGCAAACTCGGATCAAATGGTGAATCAATCCAATCACCACGACCTCCCCTCAAAAAAAATCGCAAAGTAGTGTTGAAGACAGGCTCACCAGAACCCATGCCAATGGATCTCGACATAAGCCCCGCCGGTGCCCAGGAGTTCTCCAGCTCCAATGCCAAAATGAAACTTCACACGGAACAAGTCCCTGTTTTCCCTGAAGCTGCAAAGCCGAGCGCTGGTGACCTCAATAAACTCACTGAAGACGAGAACATTACACCAAGTACCACTGTCATTACGATCATTGAAAAAGAAGTCATAGAGTCTATCGTTGATGTGTCTCTTGACCCGGTCTCTGTTCTAACCACCAGTGCTGCTGAAAATCCCACTCTAGTAAGTGCCGGGCTTTTCCAACTGGTTAATTCTTTACCTCACCATTAGAGGTGTTTAGCAACAGCCATTTTTGCGTTTTCGGAAATCTCCGAGCTCCGTGCGCTTAAAATATGGTTAAATTTGGGGTGATGTAAGCACACCGGAAATTGCTCGGACCGGTGGAGAGGTTAAGTCCAACGCTTATCGACTGAGTTGTAAATTATGGCCGACAACGATACCATCGATTCCGCTCAATGTCAACGACTTGTCCAAGGAATTGCGTCCATATTTCCTCTGTTCTTGAAGCCCCTCAGTCCCCCACCAGTAGTACTTTGCTAGTGTATGTAAAGATAGTAAACGGCAAACAGAAGGTTATGGTGCGCTTATGAAAAATGGCAAGTCGGAGAAATCCGAAGCCTGTTGCTAAACACCTCTATTGCCGCTTCGTTTCCTACCAGGTCCAGCTTTCGAAGTTAACCCATTGTGAGTACTAACTTGTCATTTTTTCATTTTAACCTTTAAAGTAACTTCAAGGGCCGGAATGCATATACCTTCCGTTATACCTACACCGGCCGAACCTGATAGCAACACAGAGCTGCAAGCGGGCCCGGTCAGTACAAATGACAAGGCTAACTTGACAGTGACTGCTTCGGCAGGGGGAAAAACAAGAAAATCTAAGCCAAAGAAGGATGAATTGATGGTTGCAAGTGACGCAAAATCCGATAGGTGCCGAAATCAAAATTAACTTTATACAACATACTGACGATGAATTTTTACTAGAAACTTGTTTTTAATTGACTATCTTCAGGCGGGAAACACCCCTACAAAGGCGGAATTCAAGAAGATTTGGGATGAACTTGATGCTCAGACCAAAACAGTAGGTTTTCTTGCTTTATTCATACTGTCTGATAACAATGTTTGCTTTTAGAAATACAAAAGTCTTTCGAAAGCAAAGTCGGCGGAGGTAAAGGCAAAGAAGAAGAGCGCAACAGAGAAACCGGAGGATCTCAGTAAATAATGGCAGAGCACGGTTGGACAAGGTACATATCTTGTACAGAGGGTCTCGGTGGGGTACAGTAGAGTACGGTTTGATTGCTTCAGTCTGTCTATAAAGTATTCTGTTGGATACAGAATTTTCTCAGATTACTCAGTAAAAATCGGAAGATCGCGGTATTATTTGACACATTCCGAAACATTTGGCTGAAGATCCGAAAGCAAGAGAATATCGGAATTTACCAGAAAGGTTCGGAGATCTTCAGATCAACACGGTGTAGGTTTTCACTGGGGTTGAGTCGTCGATCCTCGATTCTCCACAGCGGCAGTTGAAAGACAAGACAGAAACACACATTTATATTGATATCCGTGTTTACCTTAGTTGTATAGTAAGAATAAAGGTCCCCGATATCCGTAATTTTAAATTATACAGAAGAAAAAACTAAAACCCGGCACCGAGTTGAAAAATGGCACGAAATCTTAATGCCAGTACTTATTTGGATCTAGTGGTGAATGGGGGATGTCCAAGTCTCAGTAGTCATGATATATGTCACGAAAAAAATGCGCGGGAAGATAAACGGATCCATTCAAGTTGGTGCAACTAAGGCATGCTCGAGCATTTCTCACTGAGTAGGTGTATGGTCATCAGTTCAGGCTACAATGTGTCCCTGAAACAGATATGACCAGAGCCTTAATTTATCCAGAGATTCTGCTGGCAATAGAAGCGGAAGACGCTGGTTTCCATCTCTGGTCAAATGGTCTCATCTCCGAGTACTCACAAGGGGCAAACCCTATGATCGGAGATCATTCCTCAGTATAATTTACCAGAAAAAAATAATGCCAGTTTGAGCCCAATTTGAGATGATACTTACCGACAAGTATGCATTCAATGTATACGATATCGATATTGACAACGGTACAAATTACAAGGAAGGAGTCTCAACTCAGTAGGCCGGCTCAATTCTCACATCACTTTGCGTTTATCACTTCGTTTTGTATTACAAATAGGTAGATTAAAAGTCCGACACGGCAGGAAATTGACTGACACGTAGTAATGTCCATTCCCCAGATACAGAGTGAGCTCCTGGACCTTTCTTCCCTACTATTGTTTACTTCTGGAATCCTGAACAGCGACACTGACTCGGATACAACATCTGAAGAGGATGAGGATGAGGAAGACTGGGATGATGATGTTGAAATGAGTGAAGGGGAAGCCGAGGAACTTCTGGGCTTACTTGGGCTCTCGTACATTGACCTAGCAGTGGGCTTGACTGGGAACGGGTCCCGTGGTTCTTACTTCAAGTTTCCAAGGTCTGCCGACTATTTCCAGTGCTTGTTGTTGTCTCCGGATAGGATCTTTCGCTCGGTTTTCAGGTATCTTTCAAGATTATGGCTTCTCTTCCATGTTCTCTGACCTTGTCCATCTAATAGGGTCGGGAAGGTGATGTTTGAGCATCTCACCACTATCCTCAGTCAGAACCCCATCTTTCAGTCCAGAGGGAGAAAGCCCCAACGACCTATCAAATACCAGCTTGGAGCATTTCTTATCCGCTATGGTACACTTGGTTCTGACACTCGTCGCACAGCACTTCAACTATCCATTGGACACGGTACTGTCTTCCTTTACTGTCGACGTGTCACCAGGGCGATTAGAGAGCTACGTGACCAATATATTGGGTTTCCCTCAGAGCAAGATCAACAACACACAATTGACACTATTCACAACGCTATTGGGTTTCCGAGGTGTGTTGGGAGTGGAGATGGATCACTTATACGGTTTGATGAGAAGCCGCTTGTTGATGGCACTCAGTTTATGGGCCGTAAACAGTTCTTTGGGGTGAGCTATGATTTCTTTACTACCGATGTATTTTGACCTCTGGTTTACAGGTTGCTATTCAGGCCACTGTAGACCACCGCACTCGAATTACTTCTTATGAAATTGGATGGCCCGCTGCTGTTACCGACTCCAGGATTTTCAAACAATCGGATTTCTGGAAGCATCGTGTTGAGTACCTAAGGGATGGACATTATATTCTCGTGGACAAAGGTGTGTCTTAATCCCGCAATCTCTTAGGTTTGTGCTCATAGTTTCTTGGCTCAGGTTACCCCTCCTCACCATACACTCTCCGGCCTTTCAGCGAGCCAGAGCTTGACAAGGCCACTCCATTGGACCGGAAGCGTATGCGAGATTTTAATTATAAGCTCTCGTCAGTCCGTATTAGCGTCGAGCATGCTTTTGGTCAGCTGAAGGGAAGGTTTCCATCGCTACGTTGTATGGGTGCTCATGAGGACATACATGAAGTGTACCGAGTCATCGAAGCTCTTCTCATTCTCCACAATATGTGTTTGTACCATAATGACTCTCCGAAGGACATTCTTGATAGCCTTTTTGATGATGAGTTATTTCGTGATGGTGAGGGATGGGATTCGGTAGTTATAGGAGATGTTTCAGCCCCTACCAATGAGACTGAAGCTCGGCTTAAGGAAGCAGGTTATTGTATGAGGATGCAGATTCTTAACGAAGTATTTCCCGTTCATTTGTATGAAGTATGAATAAACAATTACATTAGTAAGTTACGTCAAAATAGTAGAAAGGATAAAATCCTGTAGCTGTTGCCGTTTATCCATTGGAAGAGATGGATCAGCCAACAATTTTTCGGCACGTTCGACTTTGGCATTCAGGTCCTGCATCTCCAAACGCTTATCCTTCTGCTCTACGCGCTTCTGGTCCAGGCTAGCTTTTTGTGCAAGATAGCTAGTGAGTACGGTAGTCGTTTCTTGTGCCTGGTTCCGAAGACGTTGGCTCTGCGACAAAACAGGTTTTGAAGCCGAACTGGGACGTGATGGTGTCTTGATGGTTCCTTCTTCTGAGTCCGAGTCAGCAAGGTCAATGTGAGCTGAGACTGTTGTCGAGCTTTTGGGCTTGAAATCATCCGGCTTTGCTGGAGAGATGGGCATTTTTGAATTGAGGACCAAACTCCGTTCCACCTTAGGATTTTTGCCGTATCTACACCACTGTAAGATATATGCAGTTTCAAAACTTAACGCGACACGCACCTTGAGTCAAACAAATCATACCAACCATGGTCATACCATTTCTTGACCTGAGCGGCACTCAGCGTGCCAACATCCAAGTTTGCGGCCTTTGCACCTTCAAGACGGACTCAAATACTGTCTTCGTCATCAGAGTTCTCATTAGTGATGTCCGGACTCCACTTCGGCTCACTCCGGCTCGACTCCGGGTGACTCCGACTCGAAATGCCGGTGACTCCGGAGTCGAGTCTTTATTTTTCGACTCGCTCCCACTCGAGTCGCTCAAGTCACTCGCTTATATTAATAAAATTCCAACACTGAATTTATTAGTCGGAAAAGTGAAATTACATAGTGAATAAATGGCAATTTATAAAGGTGAGGTAAGTTGCTTCTAAAATAAGTAGGTGAGCTTATTAGCAACTCGTCAGAAAGCTTCGCTTCTGCGTGAACGACCAATCAGCTGCGTCAGAAAGTCGTAGCTGACACTTTCCAACGTGTTGCTAATACACCCTACTGCAAAATTTGCCAGCCTAGTTGTAGGCGACCCGAGTCGACTCAAGTCGGAGTCGAGTCGCCTTAAAGTCAGCCGAGTCTGGAGTCAATGGCTAGACTCGACTCGCTTAAAAATAGACTCGACTTGTCGACTAGTCGGAGCCGAGCGGAGTCATGTGCAACACTAGTTCTCATCTCCATCACCTCCCCCACCGGTAAACTTGCGGAACTCCTTGATGTTGCGGTACGTAACCATGCTACGAGTCCAGTGACTGTCGCAGGCAGCCTTGTCACGGTGAGGTAACAATTTAGCTACCTATGACCACAAAAGTAAGTAAAGCGCATGAATAATTGATGTCAGTAGACCACATACTTCTTTGAACACCGCAGTTCTATTAACCTGGAACTTCTGGAAGATTTTGTCGTTCTCTGCTCCCAAAATGTAATCAAACAGTGTTTACCTCTCAGCGTCTGTCCAATGACCATTAGCTTTTGAATCAGTGTTTTCTTTCCGAACGGGCTTTTCCTGTTTCTGCCTTTTCACGGGCTTGTGCGAAGCCGAGGAAGAAGCAGAACGCTTCTCTGCCGTTGTATTCAATCCTGGTGTATTAAGATCACCTAAAGGATGCCGTTGTGAGGCGCTGTCAATGGGGGGCCCAGACTGCGGCAAACTGACAGCCTCGCTGATGCCAAATGGAGAGCTGCTGCCGTTTCCAGAGTCGTCACCTTGTCGGACAGGTGTATGAGGAGAGGTTACTTGTTCTTGGCTTATGGCAGCCGCAGCCAGTATGTCCATTGGAGAGGCCTTGGCCAGAATTGAGTACTATGTATGTTAAAAAAGAAAAAAAAAATAACGGACCATGCTGACTGCAGTTGCGACAATTTTCGTATAGTAGGAAAAAGAGTACTACGATATCCTAACAGTCCGCCGACGGTTCCCGCCGTGTCGGACTTCTAATATACTTATTTGTAATACAAAACGAAGTGATAAACGCAAAGTGATGTGAGAATTGAGCCGGCCTAGTCATCGCTTACATGGTTTTGCGGATTACGGTGCTTAAAGCTTTCATGGAGCGGATTTCTTAGAAAGACTACTGAACAACTGGATGATACCTCTCTGTATGCAATCGATGGTATACCACACATTGATTACTTATCTCACACAAATCTCGATGTGATGGTCATATTTCACCTAAAAGGTCATTCTCTAGCAGGTACAAAGATAATGTAATTCGAATAGTATTCGAATAATTACGTTATGAAAGCAATTGAATTCAAGTAATGGTGAAGTGTTATATTGTTCAAATATCATTTGACAGTAGTAGTGAGGATCATTGTGTCATGTTTCCTGTAGAAGCAATAGAAGACTGACAACATATGTCCTTAAAAGTCGGTTCTGATCAAGAGCTGATATTCTGAGTAGAGGGATGAGGAATAAGTATTACTACTTGATTGTCATGATGGGACTTCACACACAACTTGATTTGATTCGATGGCAAAAAAATATTTAGTCTGAAGAATCATAGCTTCAAATCGTAGGTCAAACTTTATGATTAAGACAGCTCACACAAAAATGTTATTTATTGGAAGGTAAATTTTCATGAGATACAGAACACAAACAACAAGCAAGACATTTGACTAGAAGCTGTTGAAGCCTCCATAGGATATGTTTGTAGCAAATGCCACAAAAAGAAAGTGTTTTTTTTTTTTTAAGACATGAAATCACATTGGGAGAAGAGGAACACCAAGCATAGAAAATTGTTTGAGAAAGAACAAGATTACAAGTTTGTCCTGATGAGTGCACACTGGGTCAGAAAAAGCTTCCAAGCTTTAATCATCGGATTCAGAATAGCATTGAGTCCAATCTTCACCATACACACAGTTGTCAAGAGAAATGTGAGTAGAGCCATATCTTGAAATGACAAGAGAATTTTGGTGTATGGATAATGACTGAGAAAATTCTGGGGGTATCCAAAAGACTTTTTGAGCATTAGGAGGACAAGAAACCCATCCATCATTGCCTAATATCCATTGATTATTCTGACCTACTATGTAAAATACTTTAATGGAATCTCCTGAGATAATAGAATTGACACTTACCATTTTGTATACTCCAGACCCTCACTGTATTGTCCGATGAGCCAGACACAATCCTCTTTCCATCCGGAGAAAATGACACTGAAGCAATATTACCATGCCCCTGTAATGAATGTCCCTCTAGGGCACCAGTCCTTGCATTCCAGACCCTCACTGTGCTGTCATATGAGCCAGACACAATTCTCTCTCCATCTGGAGAGAATGCCACTGAAGTGACCCAATTACTATGGCCCTGAAATAGATCTCCCTCCGGAGCACCAGTCCTTGCATTCCAGACCCTCACTGTCTGGTCATCTGAGCCAGACACAATTCTCTCTCCATCTGGAGAGAATGTCACTGATCTGACCAAATCACTATGCCCCTGAAATGGATCTCCCTCTGGAGCACCAGTCCTTGCATTCCAGACCCTCAATGTGTTGTCCCATGAGCCAGACACAATCCTCTCTCCATCTGGAGAGAATGCCACTGAAGTGACCTCTCCACTATGTCCCTGGAATGGATCTCCCTCTGGAGCACCAGTCCTTGCATTCCAAACCCTCACTGTATTGTCATCAGAACCAAAAACAATCCTCTCTCCAGATGGAGAGAATGCAACTGAATTGACTCTATCACTGTGCCCCTGGAATGGAACTCCCTCTGGAGTACCAGTCCTTGAATTCCAGACCCTCACTGTTGAGTCAAATGAGCCAGACACAATCCTCTCTCCATCTAGAGAGAATGCCACTGAAGTGACCCTATTACTATGACCCTGGAATGGATCTCCCTCTGGATCACCAGTCCTTGTATTCCAGACCCTCACTGTTTTGTCATATGAGCCAGAAACAATCCTCTCTCCATCTGGAGAGAATGCCACTGAATTGACCCCATCACTATGCCCCTGGAATGAATCTCCCTCTGGAGCACTGGTCCTTGCATTCCACACCCTCACTGTGCTGTCCCATGAGCCAGAAACAATTCTCTCTCCATCCGGAAAGAATGCCACTGAAGTGACCACATCACTATGCCCCTGGAATGGATTTCCCTCTGGAACACCAGTCCTTGCATTCCAGACCCTCACTGTGTTGTCATATGACCCAGACACAATCCTCTCTCCATCTAGAGAGAATGCCACTGAAGTGACCCAATTACTATGCCCCCGGGATGGATCTCTCTCTGGAGCACCAGTCCTCGAATTCCAGACCCTCACTGTGTTGTCATCTGAGCCAGAAACAATCCTATCTCCATCTGGAGAGAAGGCCACTGAATTGACCCCACCACTATGTCCCTGGAATGGATCTGCTTCTGGAGCACCAGTCTTTGCATTCCACACCCTCACTGTGTTGTCCCATGAGCCAGAAACAATTCTCTCTCCTTCTGGAGAGAATGCCACTGAAGTGACCCAATCAATATGCCCCTTGAATGGATCACCCTCTGGAGCACCAGTCTTTCCATTCCAAATCCTCACTGTGTTGTCCCGTGAGCCAGAGACAATCCTCTCTCCATCTGGAGAGAATGCTACTGAAGTGACCTCATCACTATGCCCCTGGAATGGATCTCCCTCTGGAGCACCAGTCCTTGCATTCCAGACCCTCACTGTGCTGTCATGTGAGCCAGACACAATCTTCTCTCCATCTGGAGAGAATGCCACTGAAGTTACCCCTCTACTATGCCCCTGGAATGGATCTCCCTTTTGAAGGCCAGTTTTTGTATCCCATGTCATGATATCTCCATTTTCTAATCCTGTAGCCAATATGCTCCCATCTGATGATAAACTCAAGCATTCTATTCTTGATGGTGTACTCCAGGATCCTAGTTGTCTCAATGTTTTCCTTGCTTTTTTCACTTTCATCAGTCTCTGGAATCTATCAAAAATTGGAATCTCTCCCATAAAAAATGGGACAATGCTCAAATATAAATGTGGTGTCCTTCCTTGTATCTTCCCCAATACACACATGTTGACCATTCCTTTTATCTGTCTCAACATGTCTTTGGTTTTTCCCTCCACTAGGAGCTAATCCCTAGTTCAGCATATTTCTTACATTTTGAATCATCTCTTTTTACTTACCTTGATTGCCATCTCTAAAATGTCTAAACATAGGGGAAGTTTATCCAATAGAAACATTGCTTCAATCCAAAATATCATCTTTTTTTGAATGAATGTTTCCAGCATGCTTATCACTACCTCATTCACTGTGCATTTTTCCAAGTGATATGCCCAAAAAAAGCAACAGTATTCCAGTTCCTCAGGTATATTTTCAGAAAGCCTTTTATCAATCCCTTCTACTTCTTTGTCCAGTAGAAAAGAAGATGGCAGATTACACATGTTAAAACAGAGTTTCTGTTGCATTATGTCAAGACATGCTTTTTCCAACAGGACCTGGTGTACAAACTGGTCACAGTGATTTTCTTTACTTCTCTCTGCTGAAAATATGTAATCTGAAAAAGAAGCGTGAAAAGTATAGATTTTCTTATCTCCTTCATTGATATACATAACTGACTGCAGGCTGGTGATTATAGCTTGCACAGTTTCAATATCATAACCAAGAACCAAGAAGTTGGGAAATGGTATCACAAGTCACAGGTGTTGCTGTAGACACAACAGTGTGAGCAACCCTCAGACTTTCTTTCCTTTCCTCTGGTGTTCTTTCTGAAATTGAAATTGCTCCTTCAAAAATTTTACTGTAGAGTACATCCATTGGTTTAGTATGCAATGGATTTGGGCCTTGTGCTGAGTGCAGGACTTCATGCAGACGCTTTTTTTGCCATTCCCTGGCACCCTTGATATATTTGACAGTGGTAGCAGCATAGATGAAAAGTTTTCCTGAGATTTTGACCAGATCCTGGATTTGCTTTTCTGTAATCTGATGATTTTGAAGTTCATGCTTCATTTCATACTGAAGGAACTTCTCAATATCACTTTGCACCAGACTTTCCTCCACATTGTGCAAATAAAAGTTTTTGACTGTTCCAGAAGTGGAAGCCTCACTTTCAATTTGAAGATGGCTTGAGACATCTTTTCCTGGTCTACTAGTAAAGAAAAATTTCAATCCTGATAACTGTCCATCTTGGATAGCAGGGACTATAGCCTTCAGGACTTCTGAAATATTCTCACATTCATCTAATGCATCTATCACAATAACTGGTAAACAGCCTTCAAATCTTTTTGTCTTCACAGCAGCTTCCCATGGCTGAATGAGAAGTTTCTTGACTTGAATGGATGGCTCCTTGAGGGCAATATTCTGGTCTTCCCCCAAGACTTTTTCTAATGTTTCTTCAAATGTACAAGAGTAGTATGCCAACTGATAGGCAATAGTTGGGATAATATGATGATACTCTCTACATTCTGGAATCTGCTGAGAACAGAAAAATGACCCAGCAAGTAATTGCTGTTCCTCAAGCATCAAGCATAGTGATTTAGCAATGGTACTTTTTCCTGTTCCTGCCATACCACACATCCAGTATCCCAATGATGCATTAGGTGAAGAGTTTTGTGCCCATTTCATGATCTCAGTAAGAATTGCAATCCTTGTGCCATAAGTGCATGGGGTCTTATCTGGACCAACATCATGAGGTGCTTGTTCAGAATTTTTAAGCTTGCTCATGATTAATGTCTATTTGTTCTTCAATATTATTTTAAATATGCAAGTGCAAGTATAGTAGCATACCTTCAAAATTTTTGTAGTATCTCTTTCAATCTTGAACAATATTTGGGTCTGGATAAAAAGAACAGAAAAAATAGTCCAGCTCTTATAAATCCAAAGTTACAAAACCAAACATACCTTACACTGATCATATGCTGTTTGCAATTCTTGACAATAACCCTCAATCTCTTGAGTATCATGGTCAGCCTGGACTGTTCTGTGGAGTGCAGAATGGTCCAACTTCTCTCCCAACTTTGTGTTGATTGATTTCAGTTTCCTGTCAATAAAATGAGATTTAATCATTAAGATTGATATGATTAATTACTCTGCCAGTTCTTCAAAGTGATGTTCCACTTCAGATGAATTTCCTTGACCCTTGAGACTGGCAAGTTCCTGTGCCTTTGCTGCCAAGTCTGCAGTCATCTGAAGCATGTCTTCTTTATTCTTGGTCTTTTTCTAGATTCACAAAGAAAATCAGATGTATAATTTTGAAGAATATATATTTTAATAAAGGGAAAGTCTCACATTAAGAATTTCAAGACTTGCACCAACACCACCAACTGCTGACTTTAAAATTGGATTGAAATCAGAAGACTCTTTAAGAATTTTTAAGAATGTCTCCAAGGAATCTTTGATAATGTCATTTCTTTCTTCATTTCCAAACATTTTATCAAGTGTGTTTTTCACTGTGTTCTTGAGTTTATCACGTTTACCCATGATTGCCTTGTTTGCAATAGCAAATAGTTAATATCTAAAAAAATAATAATAATAAGAATTGACGAGTCTTACCAAGTTGCAAGGATAATAGTGTGAAAGCTAGAAGAGACACAAGATTATCCAAATGCACGTGAGACCTACTTCACAACTCTAAATTTTAAGGTTTCAGAGAGTGATAAAGTTTAGTTCCAGCTCAATCGGGAGAAATACTGACATGTGGCAGCAAGATGCACGTGGGACTATCCTAGATATTAAGAGAGTGATTAGGTTTGATTTTAGCCTAACCTGTAAGGTTTCAGAGAGTGATTAGGTTTGATTTTAGCCTAACCTGGTATGCGGTGGGCGAGGGGATGCAAACAAAAATTATCCAAATGCACGTGAGGCCTACTTGACAGCTCTGAATTTAAGGTTTGAGAAGGAATGTTAAAGTTTGGGTTCAACCAAATTTGCACTATCAATTTATACCTAAATCTTAGTGATCCGAATGATGTTCGAACGAACAATGTCTGCTGTTTTCAGAACGATAGGTCACTCCAATTTCCCTTCCACTTGTTCGGCTAAGCCATTATCTATTGTCTGAAGTAGTCAAGAAGCAACTTGAAGTTCCTTCCACTTCCCAATGGAAAAGTCTCGTGCGCGCTGAGCCAAGGAGTTTTTGGGACGGCCTATCGGAAGTTCTGAAAACGGCTGGTAGAAACCTGTAGACTGTTACCGAGAAACTACTATTTGCAAACATAGATTTCACACGAGAAGAGAACTCGTCAAACCATTGTTCATTGAACATTCTAGTAAGATATGGCACTATTTATCTATAGAGTAAATACAAGATCAGTAAAATTTAGGAGTCTGTACAAGATAAACCAACATCAAAAAGACAAAATCAGGTCCGATCATAATGGTGCCCGATGTCGGAGCTGTAGCAACACAAGCTTCGCCCTTCCTTCAACCCTACTCACTACTTGGCTCATGTATGTGTGTATATACAGATACTTATTGTTATCAGACAATTTTTAGAGAATTATGTATGCAAATTTAAATACATGTACATGTACGATGCATCTCAGATTGGACAGAAGCCCTGACGGCGTCTATTACAGAAACTTGTTATTTCCCTTTCCGATAGATACCGATAATTTCTCGGTTTCGGGGAGAGTTCCTAATGTGTCGGGAGTAAAATAGTTGGGATTTGAGCTTTTCATGGTGAGACATGTTTCCGACAGAGGGTGGCCAAAGCTGACTCTTGAACTTGAGCATTGATCATGAGCAAAACGCGCGTGTGGAAAAATCCAAAACAGTCGTAAACCTTAGACCTGTAACGAGGTCCTTCTAGACCTGTAACGAGGTCCTTCAAATTTTCGAAGTTTGACACAAGCTCCGCTTGACTTCGATAGAAGGACCTGTCGAAGTTGTCAGAATTTTCGCGGACACTACATATGACGTAGCTAATTGAGCATGTGATGTCCAAATCTGGTTATTTCCATATTGGGTGCTTATGTTTTTCTGCTTACTACCGCCACCTGTAACACAAGAATAACCTTTCTCCGCCTGTTATCATGTCATTCCAGTACTAGGAGTCACTAGTCAAGCTCTTACAATGTTAACGATTCCTTCTCATCATTGTCGAACTTCGCGCACCCTTCCATCAACGAAACTGCAGTATCCGTT
>ML179108.1:207516-242803 GCA_004369135.1 Dendrothele bispora CBS 962.96 | reverse complement strand
TCCTCCTCCTCGTCTTCTTCTTCTTCGTTCTTCTTGCGTTTACTAGGAGGTTTGGCTTTGGAGGTTGACGCAGGCTTTTTTGCGGTCGATGCCTTCTTGGACAACCCCTTGGGTGGTGGTCCGTCAGGGTTCTTCATTTCCAGTCTGGCAACTTCGTATTCTTGGCCGAGCATCTCCTGCAGGTGCTTGCAGGAGCGTGCATTAGTTGGTACACCAGACTATTCATGAAGTGTGAGGAATCTACTGAGACGTTGATGACAACATAAGTCCTTACTTGGTTTCGCCATGCCTAAAATTACCCAAACCAACTAGTGTGAGTACGTTAAGATTGAAATAAACGCTCCATGAACGTACCGGACAAGAACTGTGTACACACAAATGAATATTGAACAAAAGCAACGAAAATCAGAGAGCACAGAACCCACCAATAATAATGATCAAAAGTTCTCTTTATTTTATAGACCGATTTGCTGTTGTAAAAGAGGCAGTCATAATCAGGCTGTCAGCATACACGACATGGACAACCGGTTACCGGGCACATGTTCAAACACGCACCTCGTTTTTGACCTGAATTCTTTCTCTTCGTTATCTGCGAGCAGAATATCGGGTTTAATTCCATTGATTTCTGCGAGCTCGTCGTCAGCCATGATGGTGTGAAGGGAAGAGAGGGGGATATACAACTGATATTTATACCGGCGCTCTCCCAGCTGTGGGCGGCGGCCAAAAGGGTCCAGTGATCGTGATGTATTACTGTCACGATGACTCGTCAGTGTCACGTATGGAGTCACGACCAGGTGACTTGACGCGGCACGCCTGCTCTTCCGTTTTAAAACCGTTTATATTCTTCCTGAGAGTCAGACCGCAAAACTGCCCATCTACGGTTTTTAGAGCTAGTTTTTCAGCTTTGTCTTCTTTGGTGCTCACGGAGATTGCTTGGCCTCAATAAACATTCAATATTGCAATGCCATCCATATTGTTTCGGAAACAGGACTACTCCCAATTTGCTATCGGCATCTCCAACTTCCTCGGTGAAGTATGTACCTCATACAGTTCCCGATTTACAGATTACTGGATACGAATTGGGTGGACGCATTGATTGCATGTGTTAGCGACTCTTGGAAAGCTCGCAGCGTGGAGAATGGGCTCGTACGTTAACACTTTAGAAGAGCCTGGTGGGTATGATGGCAAGGGTATCTCATGCGGGAGTCTAGAGTATGGGCCTACACCGTACAAGATCATATCTTGACCTGATCAGGGTTCCCATAGGCATCGGAAGGCTTGCAAGTTACTTCCGCTTTATGTCATCTATGTAATCATCTGGATCGTGGAGTCCGAGACTTGGTCTGATATTTCCTGTGCGCAACACCCCTGTAGCTCTACTCTTTGGACGCTCGACGGTGAACAGGTGTCAGACGTCTCAGTGGCCTCGACGAAGAATTGGTTCAACAGACATCAAGAGACCGTACCACCACTTTGGCTGAAATTTGGATCGACTCGTACAAATATAAAACAGACGGCCCCCGCTAGCACTTGTCTCACTTCCCGACATTTTCCCTTCCTCCCAAGATGTCTTCCCCTGCAGAGGCTGCGTGAGTGTTCCTTCCCGTTCCTTCATTATTCTTTTTTCACAGGAAAGCAGTGTCGGACCGATTTTCATAGGATGGATGTTCAATCTCTTCTCCCTCGGCATTCTCACCGTCCAAGGTTACATGTACATGAAAACCTATCAAAAGTTAGTTCGTCTCTCGCTCCTGATGCTGTTATTCAAGTGTTTATCGTGATCCACAGAGACCGGTTATGGATAAAAATATTCGTCGGTCTTCTTCCTTACTCCTAATCTACCCTTCATTACTGATTCTAGGACTTTCCAGGTCGCGGTACTCATGTTGATTAACTACCTCAACACCATTTTCATGAGCATGTATCTATACGACACCCTTGTTGTTCATTTTGGTAACACCGACAATGTACTACATGTTCACTGGCGTAAGTCAAGAATGAAGGTTGTGAAAGGACCCTCATACTCAACCAGATTCTTCTTTCGTTGACAGTACTAGCAACGGGTACGTTCGCTAAAGATCTCGACCTTGTCATACAACATTTCTGACCCTCCATTTGATCGTACTCGAAGACCCTATCTTCAACGTACGTTACCTTATCTTATTATACGACAAGTTCTTTGAAATACTGAAACCCGTCCATTGTAATACAGGGTATAGCAGCCGTATACGTCCAATTATTCTTCGTCTGGAGAATCAAAGTCTTGACGGGCAGTTTCCTCACTTCCGGTGCAATCTTAATACCTACAATCGCTGGCTTTGTTGGGGCCATGGCTTCTGCTGCCACGCTCCGACCTGGCGTCAACTTTGCTGAGCTTATCAACTTCACATAAATATGAACTTCCGAATTGCTCTCTACGTCCTTGGGTGAATGAACTCACCGTCCTATTTTGATTTATACGTATGTGTATCGCAGGCCCGGGTCATCGTGTGGTTAATTGGAGCGACCGTTTCTGATTTAATGATCACCTTCATTTTGGTCACATACCTGTACGTCCGTTGGGCCTATCTCTGTCTATTCTTTTTTGTTGACTTTATTATCAATTCAGGGTATGATCTCTATGTTCACGTATATTTTGAAAAAGACTTACTTATCGCTCGCCCAGAGGAAACATAAACGAGGCTTCAAAGCGTCCAATGAACTCATTGACCGAATCATTCGTTGTAAGTATACCTTCGTTTCCTTATTTCGTTGACATACGTCAACAAGTATACTCAGTTCATCTCTCTCTTTTGTCAAGCAACCATCCAGACAGGAGTGCTTACCTCAGTTATTGCTGGTACTGATCTCGTCATTTACCTCATTTTCGTGAGTACTGATCCTCTTATCTACTTCCTGATTATTAACATTTGATTATCTTGACTTTACAGCCCGCACAAGCTTGGTACGTCCCTCATCTATCTTTTCATCTTCAAATAAAACTAATGACTCCAATAATCTCCCAGGCACTTTATTTTCAACGTCCCCCTCTGCAAACTCTACTCCGTGACACTAATGAGCAGTCTCAATTCCCGCCAAGGCTGGGCATTCGGTTCTACGGAATCAGAAGGCCAGACGTGGTCAACAAGCAACAACGCGAACGGGTTCAATCTCAAGAGCGTGAGATCGACGACGCAGGTCGTTGTTCGTGTTGAACATGAGATGGATAAGAGCGAGGGTCAGGTAACAGAAAGGGGCAAAGATACGGAGGTTGAGTCGGATATTATAGATCAAAAGGATCTGTCGGTCTTTACGGATTCAGGAAGTAATAAGACTTTGAGTGCGAATCCGGTCTAAAGGTAGGGAGGACTTCAGGGAGTGGTATGATAATGGCATACAAAAATATTCGTTCATTGGTTCATTGGGTTACTTGTATTGGTATATACAAAAGGACTTTTCGATAGTAAATGTTTGGACCAAAAGAGAATTTGCGGGATGTCTTACGCTTTGCCGAGGCGTGACCTTATGCGGTGTTTCAATTCTCAGACTCCGCTATCATCAAACACTGTCACATCTTACGACTTCCTCATCGTTCTTCTCGATATCAATCTCTCTTACGGATATCCTTGCTAGCTATACTGGAAGATGGGAAATCAAGAAAAGTGCGTTCCAAGATGCTGTCCTCAAACCTTGCTACTAGATTGCCCTCCTCGTGTCCATCATGTTCTAGAAAGTCCCTCTTATCTATGACCACATGCTGGCCAGCGTCACAAAAGGTTCTTCAGCACGTAGTAGTACTCTTCCAATCCTGGGCCTGAGCTTCCATGATATGGCCTCCACCGTTCCAGTGTTCAAGCGTCAATTCAATAAGTATTCAGTATTCAATTCCCAACCCTCGACACCAGATACTAGTACCATACAGACATCGCCAGCGGTGAGCACAAACACCCGAAATCATCCTTCGCAACCTCAAACTTATCGGAGAAGAGCCGAAGTTTCGACATCTGTGCAGCGCATAAATTGCATCATTACTTGGAACTGACTCGTTACATTATCAAGCGACGTGATAACATAGACTATCTCTTCCAGACTGCTTGTCCTCAAACTTTCGTTTCAACGTAGCGCATCCCTAAACTTGGTATCTTGTTCTACTCGTCGAATAGTAGCAAATTGAGTGGACATGGATTTCCAACGGTGAGAATTTCATACGTAGTCCAGCTTGAATTTTAATACCACTGCACTTTCCCTTAAGTAAAATTACAGTTCTCATTGATTCAACTGACTCCTGCCCAAAACTCAGCCCCAGAGCTTGTGCATGTATCCCCGTTGGAACATTCCGACTATCGGACGGCCGACGAAGGTTTGGAATCGGGCGCTGTGGTGTTGGAACTGCAAAATCCGGGTCTTGTCTAATCTTGGGTGGCATATCTCTCATCGATATATTCTCTTATTGTCTCAAAATTATTCGATTTCATGGATCAAATAACTCAAGCGGAACGGTATTAAGCTCGCAACGAAAAAACTTTAAAAAGACAATAAGACCTCGGACTTGGTGATAACGATGCACGTGCACGGCAACTTTACGGGTACAATATGCAAAATAGACAATAAGCTGGCGTTCTGCGTTCACTTGCAGTTCTGGATGGAGAAACGATTCGTACACAGATCCACAATGCTCGAAAAATACGGACTTTTTGCTGTATAAAAGGCCCCTCCGCTAGTGCTTTTAGCCTCGAGGCTTTTCTAGAGAGCTTTGAACTTTGACTGTATTGCGACTTTGTGGTGAATCCCACTGGCCACCGGCGCCACCATTTTTGTTTTACGACCACATACTTCTTGAGGTTGCTATGGCTCCCTTTGAAATTATCTTGCTGGTATCACAATGGCATAAGCAATGACAAGCGAAGGACAAGACGTACAACAAGAGTCCACAAATTCGAAAGTTAGACATGTTTTGGACAAGACTTTCTTTCTTTTCTTAACAATATTAATGTCAATGGACCGTCGCCATAAGGCGGGTCCAAGGACAGTGCGATTCTTTCTTCCATATTGAGCAAGCCGCCTTGTCCCGGGGAAACACTATCTCATAAATCTTATTGTCTTTTAGTCTTTATAAAATAAAATTTTATTTTCACATTCGGGAATAATTCCAGTCAGTGTTCCAAGATCTCAGGTGTTTCATTCATACGCGAGACCACGCAGGACTACGGGACGGTAAGGTATTAAAAGGCGAAAGGAAATAACTAACTTGATATCGATAGCCTACCCGTGGTCATGGTACTCGAACTGGACGTCTGCACTCAGGCCTGTGCCCCTGCAACTGCTACCAAGGTCAAATCCTTTGCGATGCCTGATCTCCCTGCTTATTTCCCATACTCTCTCCGTCGAAACGAGCACGAAATCGCAGCACTCAAAGTCACCAAGAATTGGTTTTTCCAGGGTTGTCGCGATAACCTTCCCGGGAGCAAGTACACCAAGGCGAAAGTTCAGTACGACTTGGATAACTTTGCTTTCCTCGCATCGACCTGCTATCCCGAAGCCGATAGAGAGCGTATACAGACTTGTTCGGATTTCCTCATATTGCTGTTTCATTTGGACGACATCACGGATGAGATGACACCTGCGCAATCAGATAGTACGGCTGATATCGTGATGAACACGTTGAGGAATCCGGAGGGGTATACGTCTCCAACCAGGGTGGGAGTTTTGATTAAAGAGTGCGTTTTTTTTCCTTCTATTGAAGCCGTTTTCTCTGTGCTAATCGTGTATACCTCTTGTTTCCTGTCATCCACCCGTCGGTCCGTGCCACCATCTGTTGACGAAATACTAATAGCTTTTGGACGCGTTTCATCAGCACGGGTTCAATCGACGCTCAACAAAGATTCATCAAAGCTTTCGATCTTTATTTCAAGAGCATTCACAACCAATCTTCATACCGACAGACCGGTTACATCCCGCCTCCCGATGACTACGCTCAGCTCCGTCGGGATACTTCCGGTTGCATGATGTGCTATGCTTTGACAGAGTGTAAGTGATTAATTAGTGCGATCCAATTGAAGTCCGAGTCTACGTTTGACTGAAACTCCTTCTTTCTCCAGACGCCAATAACATCGACATTCCAGGTACAGTGATGGAACACGATGCAATCCTTGGAATGCAAAACGCCTCCAACGACTTAGTTTCCTTTGCTAATGTGAGTAGTACGACTCCACCCGCTGATCCATCGACCTATACCTGTCAGGTCCTTTTGTTCTGTGGTTCTGTAGCTGACCTATCTCCGTTAGGACATATATTCATTCAATCTTGAACAATCTAAGGGCGACACTCATAACATGATCGCCGTCTTGATGTATAGTGAAGGCATAGATCTACAAACTGCTGTTGATTGTGTCGCCGCGCGCTGTAAAGAAGCCATGGACGATTACTATAAACATCGCGAGAGACTTCCTTCTTGGGGAATCGAGATTGATAGACGCGTCGAGATCTATGCGGATGGACTCGCCGATTGGATGATTGGAGTTATGCGTTGGTCGTTTGTGACCTACAGGTACTTCCGTCGGGATCTGCAGGAGGTGAATGAGTCCCAGGTCGTTAGACTTTGGGAACGGGAAAAATAGGTATAAGCGGTTGAATTTCTTTTATTTTTGACTTCTTCGGTATTTTAGAGAAAGTTTATGTTACTGATCTCTTAGAGCAACTTTCATGATGTTCATTCGTCTTCGATCTTCTCATTTCTGTGGCAATTTGATAGCTTCTAGCATTCTTCATTCGTCTTCGATCTTCTCGTATCCACTGCCGTTTTTTTTTTTTTTGATTGTAACCTACGACCTTCGATCTTCCTACTCATAGTTATTTCGGTTTTCTTTGCCTGTCAGCTTTGATGACAGTCGCACCAACAGTGACCACGTTGATCGCATCTTCAAGTTGTTTTGTACATATGTATCATAGCTATTCAAAGAATTTCAGTGTTGAATTTTTATTTCGAATTCGAACTCACCTCGGATTTATTTACTAAGTACGTTGCCGATCTTCCAGCTCATCAGGGGCGGAAAGGCATTCGTAAGCGTTTGATGCCAAGCCAATCTCCGCCCTTGTTTCCATAAAAGATCTCGCTCCGCATCTCGCCGACATCCCTGATTGGCTTTGTCATCCACTTGCTCAAAGATCGGACAAAATTGAAAAAGGAAGTGAGAGAAGGAGAAATTAAAAGGGGTTGGGAGCCCAAAAACAGGGTCGAGGGGGATTTTAGCCGTTTATGCACCATAAACCTCGTTCCTGATCCTCTGGGTCAAGTGTGTTCGAAATGTCCGTTTTACCGAAATACAAATTTGTCAACCTATGTTATGCAAAGGAAGGCTAAACCGCCTCCAGATAATCTCCCAACCAGCGGTCTACTGTCCCCGCCCTGGCGGAGACGTATCATGATGAAGCATGGAGCATGATGAGATGGGGGGTTCTGTCGATAAAACGAGCAAAAAGACCACACGTCGACGTTTTACAACAGCGCATTCCGCAGCTCTCGTTTAAGTCATTTTCATCATGAGCCCTCAACGCCCAAAACCTTAAGAAAAAACACGAGGTTCAACATGGGAGTGGGGTACAGAATTTCGATACACGCTTTTTTATACTGTAGAAGACGAGAAGTCTTTTTACTCAATCCGAGTCGGAGGGTGACCTCCGGGATGAATGAAGTTGGACATATGGAAGAAGCAAGGCTGAACGGAGAATCATTCGGACCATCAATTCCCTTCCCATGGACATCATTTCTCGGACGGTAAAGCCGCATCCGTTCGGGAGTTGTTGTGTCGTTGGGTTTCGAAAAAGTACTTGGGGAAGGGTCGGTGTTGAATTTCTGATTGTAAAGCCGACGCTAAATGTCACCATTCGTAGTATAGTTTGAGTGGTGGTGGTCAAGGTATTGAACTTATGTATGTACGCATATACGCCTCAGAAACGCCTTCAAAAACCCATTCATTAACTGGTCAACGTGTTAAAACTGTTTGTAAAGCCCTCCCAGAATTAATATTGGTGTTAGCGCTTATATATTGTAACCGTTCAAACCCGTTCTTTATGTATCCTTTCTCAACCATGCCAGCAAAGTATGTACTTGGCTGCGGTCATCGGACGGTGATAACTCAACAATCAGTTTCATGCATCGATGCAGATCATCAACTGGGTCGGTTGGCATTCTTGCAAAGGTGTTGAAAGGAAAAGTGAGTTTGCTTACGAAGATTTGTATTGAAGCACCCGAAGGTCTGGACCCTGTGTTGAGAGTTGTGGCACCGCGATTTTGGACCACTGACTCGGGGTGAACAACGACACACGTACTTACCAAGCCTTTACAGAGGAGAGACGAGTCAGAAATTCAGGGGCTGTTTTTTCGAGTCGAGTCGAGTCGAGTCAACATCGCAATCTCCTGCATTTCACGAACGAAGATCTCCCTCTGACTGCGTAATGCGAAGTTCGAATTAGAGTTTCGAGGATTGTGGGGGAGCAATAGTGCCACACGTTCACTAACACTGACAACTCGGAACCGACTTCTTTTTCCCTCGAATCAGCTCCTCCTTCGATTGATAATCAAGAAGATCAACGCTGCGCGATCCTCAGCTTCCCTAGTCATGTTGAACGTTTCGTCAATTGCCACAGGCTTTCTCCGAGGTTCGATGTCATCGTTTTTGAATAGTCTAGAGACCATCGTGATATGACGCAGTCCATCAGAGTCCATCACGAACTGCAGGGCCTTGTAGCATGCCCTTTGACATTCGAGATGGACTGTGTACTGCGCCGCAGACAAAACCTTCACTGCATGTCAGAATACGAAGTGTTGTGCATGTGCAACTACGTGGACTTGAGCTGATTTTTAATCTCTTTTTTGCATTCGAAGCCCTACATACGCAAATAACAAGTAGATATGAGTAGATAGGTAGATAATGACCTTTTATAAGCTTGGTTATCTTATTCTAAATATTACATGGGGTGGGGTATGCATAAGTAACATATGTACAAGTTGTTTTTTTCGAGTGCACAAAAATTGTGTTTGAAAGGATACACAGCGGATGAATAAATAAGTATAGTAGTAAGTGACAAGGGTCGTAAGGGATGTCTTGGAAGGGGCGGAATAATAAAGCGTGCGCATGAAGGAAATAAGGGGAAGGGAGGAACGGAGAGAGAAAGGACATCATGAAGTGGGAGCCGACTTTGCATGTTTCGTACGAGGCTTAATCTTGTTCCGCTTCAATGAAAGCGGCCTATCTTTTCCACGAAGCCTCGAGTAAACGCCACAAGCGTTACAGAGCTGCTCTCCCGTCTTGCTCCTCCTCCAAACCGATGTGTTGTGAGTATGACAATGAGAACATTCGGGACCACCGCTACGTTCTGAACTATCGGAATCATCATCCAAATCAGCGTCGATCAACTCCTGAGGACGGAGTTTGTTCCTCTGTTGAAGGTAGAGACCGCAAGCGTTGCACAGGGGCTTGAGAGTCGTCGGTTCACGTCTCCAGAGAGGGGTAGATGTGGCACGACAGTGAGAGCACATTTTGACACCTGGAGTAGCATCTGCACTGTGGCGACGCGTCGATCTTCCCGAGGTAGGGACGATGGTTTGAGGCGGAGAAGGGGAAGGGGAAGGAGACGAGATGGTGGATAAGGGGGAACATGAGCTGTTGATGATCGGCTTCGATTCATACTCGGGATTAGGGAGAAGAGTTTCGCTCCATGACGGGCTACTATAGGAGGAATTGGGGAGGTTAGAGGAAGGCCAGTGAGGACTGTAAGACGTCGTTTCGGACGGCCATACCATCCCACTTGGCGTGAGATTCGTAGAATACGGTTCGCTGTAGCGACGTTCCGGCCCCCGAATGTTAATGTCAGAGAAGGGTGGGAGGCTACGCGCGTACGATGCCGGAGGTGGAATGTGGGGTGTCATGGACGCGTCATGGGACCAGGCTGGCATGCCTTGAGGTTGACGCGGAGAGGAGTAAGAGGAGGAGGATGTGTATGAATTGGAATCATCTAGAGCATATCACGTCAGTAATCGCGTCAAGGAATGATAGCTGTCAAGCAATAATAGATGGCATGGCACTCACCGTAGTTCCAGTACTCTGAAGAGGAGTTGCCACCGTGCATGATACTAGCGGGGGAGTGGTATTTGGAGTAGGGGTGGGTATGGAAAGAGTCGATAGGGTTAAACAGTGTTTCGTGTTGGGGGTGAGAGTGCATTGTGATGAGTTCTGTACGAGACTTTATGAAAGATTGTGCTTGTCTTTATATAGACCATATACTTACGAGGAGGGGGAGTTGGCTAAGATGACAAGTAACCAAAGGACGATTTGTTAAGCTGTCCAAAGGGTGTTGAATCTGGTGGAGATGGCAGTTAGTTAAATAACCAGTGGGTTTATGTGGGTCGCTCGGCAACAGAGAACTAGATCTGAGACGAGTCAGCATAATCTCAACATTCGACCGCCCGATTGATGGAACGGCAAAACCGTGACTGTGACCCTTCGTGACCATGTGCCCACTTACGCCTGCCTTTTTCGTTATACCGACCGTCTCGGTATATGGTGGTCCCTCCGAATATGGAAATCAAATCGAACGAGTTCCGTCGGCTCGAACTATCCGGTCCAGATTTCTTTAGCTTTGTCATCAAAAGGGCGGTGCGCCCAGGGGGATTGGCTCCTGGATTTGGAACACATACTTCAAGCCCAATTCCAAATTGCACACACAGCCGTTGAATGGGGTGGGAGGGAGTTTCTCGTCTGGAGTATCTCTAGAGAGTGGATCACTTCACAGCACTCATGCTCATCGGGTCCTGGACGTTCTGATTGACTCATGTTCATAATCTGCTAAGGGACCTCGAGGTACCGAGAACCGTGGACTTCGAGTCATCCCGAATTTCAGAAGTCGACTTTTCCCAAGGAAATTTCAACAACGTGACCAAACCGTTTCATTCCCTGATCAGTGGCTATAAACGGAAGGATAAACAAAGCCTTTTTTCTCCTTTTCTTTTTCACAAAATCCTTTGTTTCACGGCATTAATATGTGCAAAAACTCCGACCTGAAGGAGAACCTGAACGTGATACCGCGTTGATCGATTTCATCAAAAAAGGAGGGAAAGGGGGTTCCTAGGGCGACGAGTATCTTTGTCTGGCTAGACAAACCCCCTCCCAAGTCCTCGAGGTTCAAGAAATCAAAATGATGAGCGCCCTGGGAGATGATTTTCTGAAAATTTCGAAAAGATCGGAGGTTCCACAAACCTGCATCTTTGTAATAAGTTAGCGTCGCGTAAGGTGCTCAGTCGAGTAAGAAGAATACACATGCACACACAAATATACAGATGCTGAGATGCAAGATTCCATACTAAGAATATTCGAAGTGGCGGACCAGATCTCAGACTGACACAGAGAGAGGACATTTTTTGATTTTTGGCCCATACTTACCGCTAGAGAAAAAAACATGGTAAAACGGACACATCTTACGCAAAGATCCACGTTTTGAAATGAATAGATATCACATCGTTGGTGACAAGCGTGAGCTTGGGGATGTATTGGTATGAACACACATAGACTAAAAGCCACTTCACTTCTAGCTTGTATATTGCTGTATCCAAGCTCCGACAAAGAAAGTTTCACATGTTACAAATGCCAACGAAATCTAGTGTAAAGGTTTCGAAGCTCCAAAACTCTGCACGCCCTGGGGCCTGAGACGTAGCAACTCTGATATCCTTTCAAGTTGACCTGTGCTAGTCGGTAAGTGAGTTCGAAGTCAACAACTAGGTCATAGGTTCCCGCAGCTTGCTTCAAAGAGACTGCGGAAGGCGTCATGTATCAAACGGTTAAGAATTTGAAGGGGGGCGGTGATCTCGACGCGCATCAAAAAACACATCAAAACGTCGGTTCATGCAGGGCTCGAGCCCAAATCAGGCAGTGGAGACTCTTAGCCGAGAACTAACAGTAGCCGCGGTGCGTTAGAGAGAAAGCGGTCTCAACAGAGAGGCATAGTACTACGCAGCAGTTTTGTGGCAGCCATAGAAACCCACCATTACTGTGGCTCTAAGTTCAATCTTCAATCCCGAGCTCTATCCAGCCCTTGGGTAGGGATGGGCGATGGAAGAGACTTGTCATTCACCTCAGGCTCGTAGCGGGCAACATTTATGGCAATACATTCTAATAACCGGAAAACTTTGCCGGCTTCATATTAAGTAAAAAAACGTATTCAGTCCTGACAGAACATGGGAAATGTTGATGGCTTCTGGCCCCAGTTGACAAAATTTTCTTTTGTTACATCTTGACCAAACTGACTTGGTAAACACTTCCACCGTTGCCCTGCAACGACAGACCCTTGAACAATCATACCACTGGAAACCTGCAAAAGTATAAATTTGTTGGTCAAACACTCTCAAAATTTCGGGTAGGTAACGAGGGCGGGGCTGCGGTTCTAGAAAACAACATCAACTGTTCTCGAGGATGATGTTAACAGAGGTCAAGGCGTTATCGATTCGCCAATTGGCAAAACGACCCAAGGTGTTGGCAGGAACATACATCTGACGGTTCCTGTCGAAGCAAACGTGTTTTGGAAATGCGAGACAAATCGCATCACAGACTTTTGAATCAAAAACGCAAAAGATTCGAAATTCCCAAAGAACCCACCCCTTTAACGAGCCACAATATTTAGACTAGGGGAGTAATTGTCTGATATTGTAGGAAGCACAGGTTTTTAATCCAATTCGGAGGAACCGTGTCCAGATGAAGGTGATAGATTGGCGTAGCCATTTTAAGAGTGATATGATGTTGGGATGTGTGGAGGACCCATCAGAATCACCGCAATGATCCCCTCCTAAAAGAATAACATATCGGGAACGGCCCGTGCGGGACGGAACTCGGTTCGCTTGGAGATGACGTTCCAAAGTTAGTCCGAACGACCAGAGGGGGTGGCGTCAAGTCGAATCAATGTCTAAGTTATGAATAAATGCAATAAAATCATGACGTTCGCTTTTCTGTCATGTCTCCGTTGAATCCCGTTACAATCCACTGGAAGTTTGGACCCCAGGGTAATAGTTTGGCACCATCCGAGTCCGAATCGGAGGATGAGTCATGAGAGAACGACGGTCATGATAACTATGGTCTACAGAGCTGTAAAGAGCGCACAGCAAGGCAATAATAATCAGCTTTTCATCACTGGAGAAGCTGTAGAATCAATTACTTATTAGCTGTAGAACGTATCTTCGTTTGACACTTTTCCTGATGAACAAATCACGAGAACGAATAAAGATTGGGTTATCTCGGCGACAAAAGTCCTGTAAAAACTAGTAATTGGTCTAACTGTTCAAAATCATTGAGTAAACCATATACACTGATGTCAAGTCGTCCCGACCTCATGGTAAACACAGAGGAGAATTCTAACGCTGGGATTACTTCGAAGTAACGTATCAAGATCACTTGGTGGGCGCGCGATATCAATCTCTCGGAACGGAGAGCTGAGGATCAGTCAAAATCATCAATAAAAACTGTCAGAAGGAAATCTAAGAGAAAGCCGTAGAATATAAAGGGTTCCCCACAAAACACACGAACAATTTGCCACGCCGAAGGCATCTTGTTATTCAAAGTGGCGGAGCTGTCGATGGGGCTCATTACTCGCTTCCATAATGATTACATTCGGAAGATGTTTGATTGAGCATTCTGGAGATGATGAACACTGGGTCACGGAAAATATCGGCATACCTCAGAGATGGATCGATGCACGCAGTAACTATAAACATAACGGGAGGGCAATGCAGGGGTGTGAATGATGTAGTGAAGGAGTTGCTTTGAGTCAGCCATCGAGCCAGATTAAAAATTTGAATTCATGCCTTGTTTTTGCAGGTCGACGAAGGCAGGACAAAGGATACAAGGCAGAGCCACGAGTTGCCAACATGACCCAGTGCAGTGAGCGGACAAAGACCCAGAAATACTGTGGATTCGGTTCAACCGTTCATAGTAAGACTGCCGTGTCCGGATGCGGCATGTGATCAGTTTTGCAAGGTCGCATACGTTCAGGTAAAGAATTGACTTAAAGTTGTAGCTCATGAGAAAGTCGCTCTTCATTAGCCCCCATCTGTGAATTGACGATGCATCTCCGGGCTCCTCAAATGGGTTGGTTCCATCAGCGCGTGTTGAACGTAGAACGACAGCGACTTGGTTTCGGCCAGTTTGGGAATATTAGCAAGTATTTTTGAAGGCTCCGAAATTCGCCAGTGTGTTCGGCAACCTCCGTGGTGGAAGTCTTGTGCTATACAGAACACAGTCATGATCAAAGAGCCACATCAGCTTCAGCCATGACCTGATGGCAAGTTCAGATCAACTAGCTAAGTCTAGCTTTCGTAGCGGCCGCTAATTTTGTGGAAACCCGTATCCGCTTTTCCGTGTGTTGGAAGGAGAGACATAGAGATGATTGTGGCAAGCTTCTCTGTTCGTAATTGCGAGTTTACAAATCGAGTTTAAGGCCAGGGTTTATGCAGATGAGAGTTGAAAGCAAACCATCGATGTTCATCACAACGGGTGTCACAGTGTGTTTGCGGCCATCATGTGACTTTCCAACCGTCACTGGTCACAGTCATTAAATACGTTGTCGTCGTCCACCGCGTTCTGTTCACTATCCTGCCTTGTTTTCTCTTTTTTCAACCATCAAAACTGACCCTCACTCTTTTATATGTCTCTATTAACTCGATTATTTTCCAAGGTAAGTTGTTAATGTCATTTTCGCTCAGTCATATACTGACACTACCATCTTGCTGAACAGAAGAAGGATGACGACTACGAATCTATACTGTCGGCTCTCGCCTTGGACATACAGAAACGTCAAGTAAAACTTTCAGAGATTCGTCTGCGAGAACGTCGTGCAACGCTTGCAGCTACATTGTACACGTTGGCAGCATGGGTGGTATACGTCACGGTGTGGTATATGGACATGTTACCTTCGTTGGGGATGAGATCCGGGTTGAAGGTGGAAAAGGCGGTCAAAGGACTGCCTGTGCTCATTGGACCTATAATGTGCGCGTCACACAAGTGGTTACTGCCGGTAGGAAATGCAAGCTGATGGAGGCATTTTTAGAATCCTGTTCATACGGAGAATCGTGCAGATATGGTATACTAGCAAGGGTGACAAAGAAGGTACATCTTGTTTTGATTGTGGCGCTTCGATGTGTTGATGTTTCGTAGAACGAACGCTGCAGAATCTCTTGAAACAACAAAGGGCTAAGGTGGAAGAGATCAAGAAAAAAACCAATTATTACTCAACCCGAGAGCTTCTGCAACGATACGACGAACCTTCTCCATCAAATTCACCGCTTCGACAACGATCTGTCCCACAGCCCCAACCAAGTACACCACAACGTCCGCCAGCGATCATTAAGAATCAAACTGCCACACCTGTCTCACCCGCCCTCAGAGCACAACTTTCACGTAAGTAGCTCGTTTTTTACCGCCACCCGTTTACCCACACTAACGCGCGTCACAGCCTCCGCCCCTTCAGCTCCACCACCAGGGCCTCCTCGGAAGCAATGGCTGGACAAGTTAGCAGATGTTGTACTCGGAGAAGACGATCAGGCTGCTCGATATGCTCTCATTTGCGAGAAGTGTTTTTCCCATAATGGTCTAGTGAAGGAAAGTGTATGGGAAGAAACTCGTGAGTACATATCCCTTCACATAATCATCGCTGTAAAACTCGTGCTAAAACACTCACAAGAATACGTTTGTCCAAAATGTCAACACTTCAATCCTTCCCAGCGCTCAAAGAAACAAAATCGTTCTGCCGCTGGTTCCTCGTCTCCTTCGGGACCCGCTACCGCTACAAATAGCCCCGTTTCTCCTATAACACAGACGAATCACTCTACGCCGAGAGCGTCTTTGCCGGCTTCCAAGCTTTCTCAAAGTGTATCGCATTCCCCACCTTCACCACAGTCCCCCTCCGACAAGGACGGTGAAGGTAACGAGATGATGGACGTTGAAGAAGACTGAAATTCATTGACCCACAAAACCTTCGCTTGGTACATTTGGTCCCTTCGCCTCTGAGCCAAGTAGACGGGCCTAGTGTGGGTCTGTCTTCCGTCATCCTTCATATGATCGTCACACGTACAAATGCACGAGGACACAGTACCAGTTCATTATCTACCGACTTCCCTCCGGGTTACATTATATCAGTATATTTGGCAATCAACAGTCCAATACCAATATTCACCGAACAGTTTGCATACGTACTATAAGTCAGTCACAATCGACCTGTTCATTTTTCTCAAAATCAAAGGTCTTGGATCAGTAACTTGAGGTCGAAGTGTCTGAAAATAGGTCTTGGTCTAGCGAGTAATGTCACGACGTTCGCCCCTAGCGTTGGCGTCTACCCTACAGTGGTCATTGATTAAGAAGGAAGTGCTACTGTAAAGACAACGAGAGTAATCCGGAGGGTTATCTGCCCCGTGTTCGGGTCAGGTACGTCGCCAAATCCTCTTCCCCATAAGTAATGCTACTTATGTCCGCGAATAACTGGTGTTGAATCGCGGGTGATGGCCGCACCGGCGGCCTGCAGCTATACGGCAAATATCACTCCCGATATCCAAGGACTGATGGACAAATTGGAATCTTTGATTGAAATTTGAGTGGGCGCTTTGCTGTCCTAATTTGTAGCCCTGGGCCTGAACAAACCCGAAATGAGTTAGGATCCGGAGCGGAGGTGGGAGTCGGAGCTATACCGTACATGCTATCGTAATATGTCATTATCGCGGAACAGTTATTTGAGTCTACCAATCGGGCCTTTTCTGAGCGCCTTCCAGAGAGGAATTGGTGGCTTTGGAACAATGAATTTACTGACAGGAATACGGATGTTTTGTATGGGCTACTAGACACCATATTTTCGTCGGACGACATTGGCATTAACATTTATAAAGTGAACTAAACATTACTTATGTATCCAGTGTCGACTGGGTGCTGAGCGCTGAGCGCTTGAGCACCGAACACTCATCTCTCGCAGTGCGGGACGAAATACCCACTGACAAGTACCCATGTCCTATCGATGGCTAATGTTCACACAAGGAATAATCCCAGGCGCCGTTCTGAAAAAAAATAATGAATGGTCCGATCTCGAGCATTCATGATCACTTACTATTTTTCTATCCATTTTTCTGTCTTCCATCAATTTCCTGCGATGTTCTTCCGCTTCAGCGCGAGTCAATTTCTTCTCCACTGCATCGTAATAGTCCCAAACTAGGTCGACGAGTTCCGGAGGAAACTCTTTTCCATGTGTCCCTTTCGCGCCATCTCTTCTATCCAAGCGTTTACCGACTTCCGAAGCAATGAATGGTAGTAAAATGTGCAGGGTGGCTCTGTTGATGGAACGTTTCTGGTTTGGAACGTCCGAGGTCGTCAGAACATTTATGAAGTCAGTGTCGGTGAAATCGAGAGCATGATAGGAACCACTATTCTCTTCAAGATCTTGATCATCTACAAGGAAGAAACAGAGCTGCCGGGTGAGGTAAATAAGTAATTAGATTGCCCCTCGGAACAAGATATACGTCGACGCACAATTTTGCGAGTCGCTACCGCTGGCCTGGACATGCCTGATCCTGGCCCAGGGTTGTCATGCTTGACCCCCTCTACTTTGTGTTGTATCCAATTTGGGAACGTCAAGATCCTTCCTGTTCCGTCCTTTTCAATTCCAGTGGTCTTGACAGTTCCCAGTTTAACGTATGGAGAGATACGGAAGGTGGACATGCGTTTATGAATACCCCAATAAATTTCTGGTTCTTCTTCTTCCCAATCACTTGGGTAATTGCTCTCCCCGTCGCCGTCACGAACGTATCGAGGCCGCCCGCTGTCATTTTCTTCGCCCGTGGGCCGCATGAGTTGAACTCGAAAAGTCTAAAATAAGCTGATTAAATCTGAGCTTCATGCAAGAAAAGAATACTTTCCTCATGTGAGTGGTATTCTAGTTGAGGGAAATCATCGTCAGAGTCTCTAAATCTCCGTAAACTAAGTCCCTCGTCTGTGATGGATTCGTCCGTGTCGTAGTAGTAAATTGCTGAGGCAACAATGCGTTCATGCGGCTGAGTAAGTAGAAATCAGATTTGGGAGCAGGTATACGTAACGGGCGTCATACCATGCCTTCTATGTGCCAAGTTCCTCTATATTCTTGTCCAGGTTCGAGAATGTAATTTGCTGCCTTTTAAACAGCAATTCAACAATGTGCTCAGTCGAAATAGCGGACGCCGGACGCGATTACCTTCACGATGACCTTCAGATCCTTTCCTTTCCAGGGAGTACTCGTTGTATCAGGAGGAACGCTGGATCGTTCCTCGGTGTGAGACCCGGTGAACCACTGTTGCCTCTCCTGCTTAGCATCGTGGTCTATGTTCTGTCTCTCCTGGATTTCTCTTTCTTTTTCTTCATGCTGTCTCATCAGGAGATTATCCCAATCTTCTCTAGTTCCTTGTCCATCTAATGCACATCGCCCTCCCCATCGACATTCTGTCGCATCGAATTAGTCAGGAATCTCCGATCCCGCGCCCCAATTGTAGAAAAATTACACTTACGCGATGGTGAGGATTCACTATCTTCGAATTTGAACCCTCCGCTGATCTCCACCGTTTTTTGAAGTTGCGGGAGAACAAGAAGAAAGACCTTCTCTAGAAGACGATAAAAATCAGGATGATCTTCTCTAGACCCAAGTCCATTGATGTAAGACTGAATATGCACATCAGTTCCTTCCGGATTGACAGAAAATACAGTCGGGATCCAGGAGTATCGAGAACGAAAAACTGTTTTTTCCCCGTTTACCAACATTCCGGTTTCAAACACTTTTGGATTGGGATCTTTTAGGGAAAAAGAATTTAATGTTCTTGAAACATCTTCCACCAAAGGGGGCATAGAGGTAGAGGCATTGGGAACTACATCAGAGTACCCAGCGATGTATGGATCTATTAGGAATTAACCAGTGTTCTTACTTGTCAAAAGACGTCTCCACTTACACAGAGATGGGTGTATAAGGTCTTGGACCTAGAGACAAAGTAGTTAATGACACGAACTCATCGACGATTCTCAGGTTCACCTACCTTCCCGAAGGTCCCCGGGTGAAAGTCTTCGGCTTCTTTGGCGGCTAGACAATTGAGCTCCCGAACCAACTGCGTTTGAATTTCACGGTCAATGATATGTAGCTCAATGATAATGGGAGAGGAAACTACTTCAGCATGCAGCGCTTCCGGTACTAGTCCGTCCGATACCAACACGCCCACGTTCTCCTTCGTCTGCGGTGCTCTAATGCCATGCTTGGAGGATGTGGCATATTTGATACGATAGAGAACCTGCTGTTGGATATCGTGATACTGATCTTCGGTGATACGCGGAGTCGTTGGTTTCTGGAAATTTATCACATCAACATCCAGTGCCTTGATTCTGTTAGCTTCGGATTTGAGCTCCCTGACGAATGCCAGGTAAAACGAAGATCAGTACAGTCATCTTGTCGGATCACAAAGGTGATGCAAACAGGTACACACAGAACAACATCCAGAACAGGACCTTCTGGTATGTTTGCAGCATCGCTAGCAACTAGCTTGGCTTCGACGGCCCACTTCTTTGCTAGGTCTTGTTCTGGGTTGAGTAGTTTCAGGTACCATTCTTTCTTCCGTCTGACTGCTTTAGAGAATGCTGTAAGTTTATGTTTCAACTGCTCGGCTTCTGTCTTGAGGCCACTATAACTTGATTAGCATCAGAAGATCACCCCACATACTCTGGAGAACTTACTCATACGTAAAACTCCATTCGCCATAGTCAATATCCTCAGCTGTTCCATACCTGCTCCCATTGTCTCTAGGCTTGACAAGGAGACCCTCATCCAATCCCCATAGGACCAAGGGATCCCGCTCGCTCAGGACTTGTAGATGCCATTCCTTCTTTCCATGAACTAGATCAATGAATTGCTGGAGTTTGGAGTTGTTCTCTCGCTGTGAAGCGCTCATGGTGGCCAAAGTTGAGGGAAGCGTTGATGCTGGCGAGGAACTCAACTAATGCCACGTGCTGAGCGCTAGCCACCGCTCGCAACGCGCGTCGCTCCGGCGCTGAAATCCTACATATGGGCGACAGGAACGAGCTGCAACCGTAGAAAATTGAGATTTGACAACACTGAATACCTAGAGTATAGGTCATACGTTGTGCAGACTGGTGCGACATCTTTACCTCAAACAAAATTCGATCTCTTCGAGTATGTATGTAAATGTACAGTGGGTAGTCTGTTCAATCTTCCATAGCACCTGCCACCCTCACAGTAATTAATGTATACAGTGGAACAGCGAATAGACTTTAGCGCTATTTCTTTGAGTCCAGGCCTAGTGTCTTCGTGAGTCGAGCATCGTTGATAATGGCTGAACATAAATGACAAATAAATGAAGAATCCGAATCGGACATTTCATTCTCGGAGAACTTAAACATAAATGGCTCGAATACCTGGATCTATTCCCTTGTATTCAATATCGACGACAAACTCACTGCTCTTGAGCGTTTAGGTGCATGACAGTTTACGAAATGCTCCAACGTTCACGGAGAATACGAGTTATAATACGATTCAGAAGTCACTAAAATATTGGACCAGCGGTTCAACTTAAAATCCCATATATTTCTGGATATAGCGGATTTTCGGGATATACCCCGCTCTCCCAAGGATCAATTTAGCCGTACAAGTTGGGATTTGTAGTCATCAAAGATTATTCGCTATTCAATTCTTCAATGACGACTTTCTACACGTTGAAACGTAACACGATTCAGAAGTGTTCATCGCTCAGGTGGCGTTTTACTTTATCGTTCCAGACCTTCTCTTTTCGGGTTTGTCGATTGCTAGTGCCAGTTACCAAGCAAGCAAATTTGACCTCACAGCGCCCAACATTGATTCTGTAACCTCTGTATTCTGTTTAAAGCGATTCCCCGATACCAAAGGATATCAAATTTTAGGTATCATTGAATCACTGAAATTCATCAACCCCTGCAAGTTCTAGTTTGGTGGTTGTGTCGCTCTGGAGTTTGAACTGCGGCTAAGTAGCGACGGAGCGACGATCTTACATCCCATTTTGTGGGCGCTAGCGCTTGTAGCCATATACACAGTATCACAACTTAATCTATCCTAAAGGACCTACTTCAATGTTTTTTGACAAACGAATTTTCTCCAGTCATGTTGAAATGTTGAGTAGGTCGTCCCGCTTTTTACTCGGATCATAGAAGGCGCGACCGAGGCCTCTAGGAAGGTAGGAAATAGTGCTAGAAATATTTACTTATTTCCCCCAACATGAAGTCGATCATCGCCGTCCTGGTACCCACACCCGGCGTCGTTATCGTAACATATCTGCAATGCGCCCTCGCTAACCTGTTGAGGAAGGTGGCATGATAATTACATGGCTCGACATTCAACATCGAAACTATAGCTAAATTGACGGGACCCTTTCACTAAGTAGGATGCAGCCACTTAAAGATAAAGACCACGACTGGGGGGATCGGGAGGGAGGCTGAATAGCTATGAAACATGCTTTAAGTTGAATATCTCATGCACACATATGCGTTTTACCTCGAGGAAATGGAATGGCAGAAATTTCGGTGTCTGCCTTTTTCCAGCGTCTAAACGGATCATTGTATACATGGTACCCTATACTCATACTCGAGGACCATTTGCCCTTCGAACTCGCTTCTTTTTCCATTTTTGTTTTTTGTTCGCGGCCTCGTTTCCATGTTTGTGGGTGGAAATTTCTATTACAGATGTGGTCTAATTGACGGAGATCCTGAGAGTTTCACGGAGTGGCTAAGAGAGTAATAATAACTGAATCATTCAGACCGATATGGAGCGTTTCTAATGTAATGACCTGTAATGACCAAGGACGAAAAAAACTCCGTGGTTCTATAGTTAGTTGCATGCCCGAGCGGCTAGCTTTCCGGAGAAGATAGTTACGGTTAATCAGCCGTTTGCAAAGTTCTCTCTTGTAAGTAGTCTCCCCATGATATATATTCATATCGGGAATGGAGTTTAACGGATGACAGATCTAGAGAACAAGAATAGCTATCCACAAGCCATTCTTTCTCCTAGTCTCCTTCTTTACTATCCGTTATGAACGTGCCCGCGATCAATCACCCGACTTGACCCACTCCTAGCCTCTTAATACTTGGTCGGTTGCAATTCACGCATCAAATTGCTGCATAGGCCCTAAGCCGCGCGTTAGTGCGTTATCAACAATTCGAACCAGTCCTCTTTCAATAAATCAGTCGTAATTCACATTTAATAAGCGTGCTGTTGTATGTAGACACCCACAAACCAGTCCTCAAATATATCTTTCAATGAATCAGTCGTAATTCACATTTATAAACGTGCTGTTGTATGTGGACACCTTCTAAACAGTCCTCAAATATATCTTTCAATGAATCAGTCGTAATTCACATTTATAAACGTGCTGTTGTATGTAGACACCCACAAACCAGTCCTCAAATATATCTTTCAATGAATCAGTCGTAATACACATTTATAAACGTGCTGTTGTGTGTAGACACCTTCAAACCAGTCCTCAAATATATCTTTCAATGAAACAGTCGTAATACACATTTATAAACGTGCTGTTGTATGTAGACACCCTGTACGAGCCGTCGGGCATCCATATGGTTGATGAGTCTCCGGCAGAATCCATTTGATGGGTCTCATGAGTTGTCCTAAGTATACTTAGATGTCACTGTTCTTATGTATGCACCGCCACTTATCCCAGCGCAACGCGCCTCGTTAGCAACCCAGAGCTCAAAAGATCTTGGTTTGTTTGATTCAATACAATCCCGGATTGATATTTTTCGAGAGATAGGTAAGATAGGAACAATTATTAGTAGATACACGGGAGAGGATATATACATTACGTTACAGGGGAAGGGAGAAATAGAGAAAAATGCTATGAACAAGTGGCTGAGGGTTTGGAAACAAGGGAGGGTGAATATAGGATAGGATACAATTTAGCTCGAAGCTGAAAAGAGTGGAAGGGTAATCAATACTAGTAGCAAGAGAGTATCACAAAAACAGTTGTCGTATCGTATCAAATGTGAGCGAGACGAAAACAATGTCCAATGTCCATGTATGCGCGCGCGTGTCTGTCCATCCAAAAAAAAAAGGAACACCGAGGAGAGTGAGAGCATCGGCTCTCTCGTACCCAAATGAGGGCAAGGGAATTATGACCCGGTAGATGATGGGTGGTAATTTGGAAAGCAGGCGCATGTGTGTCTGCCGTTCTGCCCGTCCAAAAAAAAAGTTACACCGGGGAGAGTGGAGGAGCATTGGCTCTCTCGTACCCGGATGGGAGGCAAGGGTCTCATGACCCGATGATAAATGGTGATTCGGAAAGCAGGCATATGTGTGTCTGCCCTCCAAAAAAAACAAAAAAAACGTAACACCAGGGAGAGTGAGAGGAGCATCGGCTCTCTCGTACCCAAATGAGAGGTAAGGAAATCATGACCCGATAGATGATAAATGGTGATTCGGAAAGCAGACGCATGTGTCTGTCCATCCAAAAAGAAACGTAACACCAAGGAGAGTGAGAGGAGCATCGGCTCTCTCGTACCCAAACGAGAGGTAAGGAACCCATGACCCGAATAGAAATCAGACATCCGATAGAGATTCTAAAGAGGTGCCAGCCCTTCTGTACATGTAAGAATGCGCGGGAATAAATGAGGGCCGTTTCGTCAAAGGAAGATCATGAAAACATTGAGAAGAGATACTGCAAGCGCTGCGGGCGCGGGCGTGCGTGTGCGTGTGCGCTAGTCATCAATGACGAGCCTGGAGACCCCGCTGCACAGTGCTCGATTTTGAAAGGAAGGTGTATTTCAGTCGCTTGGGGAGCCAACGGAGGGCGGAGGACAGTTTCTTGGCGCGTGGTGCAACGGTATCTTTTGGAGGAGCTGGTAGGAGATCACAGTTAGTTAATTTGTCAGCGAAAGGGCTTTGTGATTTTTTTTTTTAAAAACCTGATAAAGATTGACTCACCAGAAGGGACATAGACAGCAGCAGACACTGTATCGTCCGATGAAGAAGCGTCGTCAACTGTTTCGTCGACCATACGTTCCAGTTCAGCGTCGTAGAGGTCATAGAAGTGTGTTGGTTGATTGATAATGGCGTCCGCGACATCGTTGTCTTGCTCGTTGGTGCCCACTAGCTCGGAGTGGCCGGAACGAAGACGTGAATAACCCTTGTCGTTGCAAGGTGGCAAGGAAGTTACTTGGAGAGAAGCGAAGTTGATAGCTGCCACTGGGGATGAGGCAAAGTCGGCGACGAGGAAGCTAAAGTTAGATGGATTTATGTTAGCAACAATAAAGAGAGATGTATGGAAAACTACGCACGGGGACTTTGGAGGTCCAACCTCAGTGTCGTTAACACCAGTCCGCCAGTGGTCAATCAAAGAAAACTTCCTAGGGTTCACAGGCGACGCGCATTCGTCAACTACTTCGATTTCTTGCACAGGTTCATCAGAGAGATCATAATCACTGACACGAGCGTCTTAGTACCACAACGGTGTCAAGATAAAGAGGTAAAGAATAGAAAAGCTTACTCTCGAAGCATTGAACAAAACTCATCATAGGTCTTGAAATCCTTTTCGGGAAGTCGGAGATTGTCTTCGACTTGGGTCATCGTGCTAGAGCCTGAGCAAGACCTTGCAGGGATTTTGGGTAGTTCGAGGTGGAGGCCAGGGGCTCGACGTCCAAAGTAGATTCCTTCTTCACCTGAAGAGTAGGAAGAGCGACCAGCTTCATAGGAAAGAGCAGAGTTTGCCATGACGAGATATGGAAATGAACGACTAGAAAATACTGAGGAAACTAAAAGAAAAGCGAGAGGGATACGACCAGCGACTGGAGAAGATGAACGTAAAGTCCAATACAGGTTCTTTTCGTCGGTTGTTTGCTTTATACATGGCTTGGTGTTCAAAGGAAAGACAATAAGACTCTCGGTCGTCCACAAAAAGAACAATGGCAAAGAACAAAAGAGCTCGGCAAGCATTTCCCGAATGTACGTCACAGTCACGTGGTATGTAATCCAGAGCCTCCGTGACGTTACGCGTCGCAGGAGGTCTAGAGTCTAGCCTCTAGCAGGCTCTTTTTTGAAATCATCCAAAAGCCAAACCCGTTGCGAGCTCTAAAAAAGGTGCAATGCTCCGAGAGGTGCGTGATACGTTTTAGTATATGCATACAGCCTTTCTTTCCAACACAACGACAAGGTCTTCCAAGTCATCCAATCACATTGTAAGGATTTCTAATATCCCTCAAATACCTCAACGCGGGCTCGGGAGGGTACTCATGTCGCAAGGGGACCCTCGCAGCACTCTGCGCTATGTATACCTAAAAGTGAGTACCATAACAGACACCCCATCTTCTTAAACTCGTTTGCTCACTTTATTTTGTCTCTTTCTGATTACCACAATCTCTTTACCTAGAAACAATGAACCCTCCTCGCGAAGAAGCTCTCCAATTCGCAAAGTCGAGCAGAAAAGAAAACCGCGTGTACGTTGCTAATCTCAGCTACACAGTCAATTATCAGGAACTTGCAGAGTTCATGAGTGCTGGTAAAATTATACTTTGTCATTTGGTTATTTGGATTCTGAATTTATTACAAACACTTTCGATAGCTGGAGAAGTTTTATTCTCCGAGATAATGTCCACGTTTGCAGGAACGTCTAAGGGATGTGGGTGAGAGCCATTTAGTATTTTTTGTATATATTATTGCTTAATGTTTTAAATGGTGCTATCGTCTACAGTTTAGTTGAATACAAGAACGAAGAAGACGCCCAACGAGCGATCAGAGAGCTAACTGATGTCTCGCTTCATGGCAGACCAGTGTGGATCCGTGGGGTGAGCGTATCCTTACTACGTATGCTCGTTTGGGGTATTCGGCTCTTATTCACGGACCCTCCATCAGGACAGGGAAACTGAGCCTCGATTTGGCCAAAACCATCCGCCTACTGCTGGCACTCTACTGAATCCAAAGTCAGGCTCATTGGAGGAACGACTCGGAACGCATTCTCCCGTTTATAACACGGATGACGACTTATCGGTGCCTCGAGCTCAAAGTCAGACGAATCAGCTTTACGTCGGGAACGTGAGTGGATTTTCGCATTTACTTTCGTGTTTCGATCCTTTGCATCAGAGATTGCGTGTTATCTGCATCGGATGTTGAATCACTGTCACTACGTGTATAGATCCCATTCCAAGCCTCATGGCAAGACCTAAAAGACCTCTTCCGTGCCTCCACTTCCGATGCGCTTCCATCTGGTCTTTGTCCTATCAGAGCAGATATAGCTTTAGGTGAAGGTGAGTTTGTCCGAGACCTGTGTGGGTATACTCGTTCTGGTACCCCGAACTTCTGACTCGAACTCACTAATGTAAAAAAAAATCCCTGTTCCAAAATTGCAAAAAAAGACGGTCGTTCGAGAGGTTACGGAATCGTCTCATTCTCGACTTCCGAAGAAGCAGAGAAAGCGGTAAAAATGTTCTCTGGGTATGAATGGTATGGAAGAGTGATCGAAGTGAGAGAGGTTAGTATATAAGCTGTTGCTTGAGGTTAAAACCTTGGTTCATGACACGATTTTGATGAACTTACTGCATTTACATCAGGACCGTTACGCTGGCTTGACGGGATTCATTGCAAAGCCATATACGACGAGCGATAGACATCGTCGTGGGGGTTACAGAGGATCTTACCGCGGAGGGTTAAGGGGAGGAAGAGGTTTTCAAGTATGAACTATAGACCTCCGAGTCAGTTGTTGTCACCATCGTTATGCGTCAAGGAATGTTACTGCATCTATCTCTTGATGTATTTCTGCAATAAGTTCTGTGTTTTTGTCTACTCCGAGTTGTGCCCTTAATAATCTCTGGTTGAAAGAATCAAAGTCTCATATGGATGTTTATAGGACGTGACAAAGTCAATTTTTTTACTCTGTTCGATGAGAATTAAACGTATTTTCTGCCGAGGATATAAGCTAAGAATAACACGATATTCCGGTACGTTGAGGATGAGCCTGAAGATGTACGAAGTTGGACATAAGTAGTAGTCAAAAATGATTGTAAGATTTATAGTGAACTTCAATCTGTCTATTCTCAATGTCAGTTCACTTTCGGTGGAATTGGTGCTAGCAAGGTCTGGAGCAATATTTATGGTTGATGTCTTCATGCCAAATTTGCTGTTAAATACACCAACAGAAATGAGATGAGATTAAGAAGCTCTCGGACAAATCAGTCAACGAATGAAGTTGTAAGTACTTGTGTGTCTATGTACACACATGCTTCGTTTTTCATAAGTCACTTTGCCGGAGTGGTTAACGGGATGGCCTGCTATCTCTTAGCATCTAGCCATTGGGCTTTGCCCGCGTGTGTTCGAATCGCACAGGTGACGCTTCTTTTTGCTTTTCTCCGGATGTTAGGTCGCTTTTATGTTGTGTATCGTTAAAACGGAGAAGTAGGCTACGCCTCAAGCTAAGTCCAAGTCATTCTCTTTCATCCGTTCAATAACTGCTCGCAGTCTATGTGGCACGTAATCATTCCTAATCTACACTATGGTAAAATTACATCTGATTCGTTCATTTTACAAGACGTAAATCACTGTTGTCGAGTGTCAGAAGACGATCGCAAGGTTATGAAGAATACGGACTTACCGTCTTTTACTTCTCTCGGGTGTGATCAATAATCCCCTTTTTCTGGAGAGAGGGAACCAATTTACAATGCGTTCTATATCCGTCTCCCATTCCCCTGAATCTCCACATGGTTTGAAAACAATCCTCACCTCCTTCAAGTCGGATAAAGGCAAAGTGGTTGAGAGTTTCCAGTCCAACTGCATAAATGGAGCGAATAGATGCACGTCCTGGATATCAGCATGCAAAGAAAGACAATGGAGCTTGGAAGGGAGTGCAGAGATCAAAGTGACAATGAACTCTATCTGCCGAGTCCATCCATGACAAATGGAGAGACCTTTAAGCTCCAAAAGTTCGAGTTCAGTGGCATCTTGTAAGTAATCCATGGCGGTGACACCCATCCATAAGACTTTTGGATTGACGAGTTAGTTGTATAAGGATAGTAGGAAACAATACTGGTAACTTACAATCACGGACATCCAGACATAAGCGAGTAAGAGATCCTGGGCAACGTGAAAGAATTTTAGGGTAGTTTCCGTCCTCTGGAGCAGTTTGTGACATAATTGGCTTCAGCTGTGTGCTCAAGTCAAGTGTCTGTAGCCCGGAGATATCGAAGATCGAGTCAGGGTTGAGGAATAAGACACCTAGTAGCCTGTCATCAGGATCTCTAAAATCTAGTTTCTTCAAACGAGGTCGTTGTACACAAGAGATAACGGGCATGTCAATTCCGAGTAACGCGTCTTGTATATGGACGGAAATTAATCCAAGATTGTGGAAGTTGACGTGTTGGCTGAGAGAAGACAATACGCTCAACATTTCAGACCTTTTTCTGAAGGTGACACTATCGAGGTGAAGAGTTTCAAGCGACGAATTGTTTCGTAAAAGCATAGAAAGTGATTGACCGTCAATCTCCGAGTCGTAAGAAGACCTGGCATTTTTGCTCCCCAGTTCGATTTCTGTGAGAGCCGTGAAGGGCAATAGTCCGAAAGGAAGGAGCCAGTGTCTTTCCCCGTTAACGTGCCAATCAGTCTGTGTGAGGTGACCCTCGCAGACTGTCAATTTCCTGACATGAGATAAAAGCTCTGGAGAAAGTCCAGTCAGGTGATCACGATCTAGCAGAGGTTGTACGCGTTGCCTAAATTTGTCGGTTGCACGATAATGATCACGAGGATTAGTCCTCAGGATGAGCTCGCGAAACAAATGTTTTTGAGCTTGCGGAAGAAAGGCTTTGCAGGTCAGGCTGCACGCCTTGAGGGTTGACGTAAAATCCTGGGGTACGCTGGAATCTTGTCGTAAATCCTGAATCCAGTCTATCAACGTATCGATGAGCTCTTGAGGAAGTAGGAGTTGGCTCGGAGGAGTTGGTTCAGTTTCCATAATATCTGCTTGGATTTGGTGAGTGGGACTACTGGTGTAGAGGGAAAGCTTACGCAGAGGAACACTTGATGATGGTGGTAAGTTGTAAAAGTGCATGGAAACGCTTGTCGGCGCCTTTAATTGAAACTCCGAAACTCCGCGCGCCTAAAGGCGATCAAAATCTTCTATCAACTGCTCTAGGATCCCCTGAAAAATAGAAAGATGTGTAAGTCAAGGGATTGAAGGTAAGTGTCAGTTTTTGAATTTGGATGATACACCTCAATACTAAATTGCCCACAAGCTAAGTACATTAAGCTCGAGTGGGCCACCGCAAGCGTGGTAAGTACCATGATTTGACCATGATCGACCATTCCCGGGCCGAGGAATTCTGAAGCTTCCTTCTCCAAACAGAACCACATCACGGACTATCCTTCGTAAACGTTTAAACTCCGGTCTCGTAATTAGACAGTGCATATAATCATATACTGTAGCATTTCGTTCAATTCGCTCACCGTTACCGCGACCGGTGGAGCGAATGACCGAGAAAAATTGAACATTCTGTTCGCGATTTTCAGACCGATGATACACACTGGTAAGTACTAAGTGGCACTCATTGCTCAATTCTTATATCTGTTCTCATGTAGGTAATATTAAGTACAAAAAAAAATTAAAAACTATGATGCTGTCCAAAAATTGTGAGTGTGACACACTTGGTAGGCATTTCACTCATGAGGCATCGTTACCGCGGACACCACCCAATATCCGCGTATTTTGACAAGGTGCGTGCTGCGTGACACGCGAATTGAATGAAATGCTATAGTAGTAAAGAATGATTGTAAGATTCTTCAAACTGCCTATTCTCAATGTCGGTTCACTCTCAGTGCTAGCCAGGTCTGGAGAAATATCTATGGCTGATGTCTTCATTCCAAATTTGCTGCTAAATTCACCAACAGAGATGAGATGAGAATAAGAAGCTCTCGGACAGGTCATGAAGTTATAAGTAACTACTTATGTGTTCATGCATGTTCATAGTCACTTTGCCGGAGGTAGGTTAACGGGATGGCCTGCTATCTCTTAGTATCCAGCCATTGGGCTTTACCCGCGTGTGTTCGAAGCGCACAGGTGACACTTCTTTTTGCTTTTCATCCAGATGTTAGGCCGCTTTTATGTTGTGTATTGTTATAAGGGTATGTAATGTGTGAGAGGTCAACGCCTCAAGCTAACTCCAAATCATTCTCTTGTCCGTCTAACTGTTCACGGTCTATGTGATAATATCATTCCTAACCTACACTACAGTAAAATTACATCCGATTCGTTCATTTTACAGGACATAAATCACTGTTCTCGAGTATCAGAAGACGATCGCAAGGCTATGAAGAACACAGACTTACCGTCTTCTACTTATCTCGGGTGTGATCAATAATCCCTTTTCTGTCGAGTCCAGGAACGAGTTTACAATGCGTTGCATATCCGTCTCCCCTTCCACTGGATGTCCATACTGTTCGAAAACAATCTTCACCTCTTTCAGGTTGGGCGATAAATACAGAGTGTTTGCGAGGTCCAAGTCCAACTCCATAAATTGATTGTATAGATGCGCGTCGCGGATATCAGCATGCAAAGAAAGACAACGGAGCTTGGCAGGGAGTGCAGAGATCAAAGTGACAATGAATTCTATCTGCTGAGTCCATCCATGACGAATGGACAGACCTTTAAGCTCCAAAAGTTCGAGTTCAGTGGCATCCTGCAAGTAATCCATGGTGGTGACACCCATCCATAAGACTTTTGGATTGAAAAGTTAGTTAGATAAAAATAGTAGGAACAATACTGATAACTTACAATCACGGACATCCAGACATAAGCGAGTAAGAGATCCTGGGCAACGTGAAAGAATTTTAGGGTAATTTCCGTCCTCTGGAGCAGTTTGTGACATAATTGGCTTCAGCTGTGTGCTCAAGTCAAGTGTCTGTAGCTCGGAGATATCGAAGATCGAGTCAGAGTTGAGGAATAGGACGCCTAGTAGCCTGTCATCAGGATCTCTGAAATCTAGGTTTTTCAAACGAGGCCGTTGTACACAAGAGATAACGGGCGTCTCGGTTCCACTCAACGCGTCTTGTATATGGACGGATATTAATCCAAGATTGTGAAAGTCGACATGTTGGCTGAGAGAAGACAATAAGCTCAACATTTCAGTCCTTTTACTAAGGGTGACGCTTTCGAGGTGAAGAGTTTCAAGCGACAAATTGTTTCGTAAAAGCATAGAGAGTGATGGACCGTCAATATCGTAAGAAGACCTGGCATATTTGTTCCCCAGTTCAATTTCTGTGAGAGCCGTGAAGGGCAATAGTCCGAAAGGAAGGAGACGGTGTCTTTCCCCGTTGACGTGCCAATCAGTCCTTGTGAAGTGACCCTCGCAGACTGTCAATTTCCTGACAGAAACTATTGGGTCCTTAGCCGTCACCGATGATTGGAAAGCTGAAGCGTTCTTGTCTGATAAGTATTGTGGCTCCGGTTGTAGAAACACCGGCGGGTTTCTCCTCTGGAGTAGCTTAGCCCAGTTCGGTTCCGGCGACTGGCCCTGCTCGTCTCATAGTGGGGAGAGGTGACCCGACGTTAGTTGCGAGTTTATCGGCGTACAGCCATAGAAGAACTGGTCCCTCGGCTTCATCTACGCGAACCTCCTCTAAACCAACACTGTGGATACGTTACCCGACGTGCTTTGTCGATGGACTATATTGTGTGATGTAGATCAGTGAGTAAGAAGTAGTTAGTACGGAGATGAAACGGAAGAAGTAGTCGGATAATTACAGCTGAAGGCCCTGTGAGTCCCTGCGTGTAGTGGGTGCACCCGTCGGATAGTCGCTCTGCGAGATAGACACCTAGAAATCGATACGGTACCACGGTTGGGTTTGTGCCTCCTTCTACGTCCAGAGTGAGACGTGACCCGACAGCACTCTCACTTGGTTTACACGTGGGCCACGGAACATCTTGTGCCACGTCTAAGCTGTCGGTTTCTGCGCCTCTTGTCCTGTCGAGCGCTGTACCGTCAACTCGACTTCTCGAATCTTCGTACCTTTGCGCGCTACCTTCTCCCGCTATACTTACTTATACCGCAATTCTCTTGCTTTTGAAAGTCGCTGGCTTTGTGATTCTAACAGTAGAAAAACGGCGTCCGTCCTAAACCCCCGATGAAGCTGAACTTCGACAGTACAACTCCCGCAATGACTGGGCCTATTACAACTACAAAGCCTATGAAAACTCCCGCCACCTCAACCAGTACCGTTGCTACAACTACCTTCGTCTCGCTCGGGAGTAGACACGGAGTCGTTCTACATCGCTGTAACGAAGCTTTGACCGTGATCCTCGAGTCCTATACCTTCATCTTCAAGTCCTCGTCACAAACGCATGACCTGATGCGGACTAGGATCACTCTAACCATAACTTCTCTGATATCTTCTCTTTATCCTCGGCATAACTGTAGGTGATGCACCGTGGCCCAGGTCGTCATCTGGCCACAACTCCTACCTCGTGGACTTAGTCCGAGCCGAAGCCCCAGGTGCCGCTGAAGCTTTCGATCCCGAGTCAGATGAAGACAAGGATCTCCTCTCCGTAGTTTCGGTCGGCGAAAGCCATTTGTCAGAGTTGTACTTGTCCCTTTCCTTGTCCTAGGTGCTGCCGGAAGGAGTTGATAGAGCCGAAGAAGAAGGCACGTTAGAGAGATAAGTGTCTTAATGTTTGGTGTTCGCTGAAGATAAAGATGACGTTTCAATTTCTGAGGTACCTAATGCGGCTACGGATGTGGGCTAAGGAACTTTTCTTGCTCGGCTTACTGACGGCGACGACAAAGTCAGAACAAAGGAGAGGAAAGAGGGTGAGCAGTAAGATGAGACCATGCTAATAGTATCAACAACGGTCGCAGACCCGTAAATCGAAGCCCCAACTGTTCACCATCATCTGGATCGTTGGGGATGGGGATGAAGGTTCCGATGTGACTTCCCTTGTCGACACCCCTGATACCGATGATCCCTATTCTCAGCCTTAGCTCGAGGACACTTATTATGGTCGGGATTAGGTTTGTCAAGCCCTCCTTTACTTCAACTCCGCCATTCTAAAAACCTCCCACAATGACTACTTAATAATAGCCTACTACATCTTCACCTACTGCTCTTACGACTGTATCTCCTGAGAGTCCCACCAAAAGCTTTTATTCTTCAACCTTCCAAAAAACCCTATAGGACGGAAAAAGAAGCTCTAAATTAAATTAAAGCAGCTGGCTACTCCACCTTCTTTTCACGTTGTGATAGAGGCTGTAGTATTTATTCTTCTGCCAGTTATGCGGTTCGGCTAACAGACCCTAGGCTTGAACAGGGTCTGGACAACTGCGTAAGGGTACCTGGACTCTACCGTATAGAAATCCCAGCTGCTACAACTGCCAACAGTGTTGTAACCCTTGGTTCCACGTCCATCAAATATCCTACGCAAATACCGTTCAAAACACTTCAACAACTTTCTGGGAAAGTGCATGCACCTATTATTGAAACTTCGCCTCCTTTTATAGACTGGACTAGCTGTGGTAGGAGAGAAAACGGATTATATTGGTTGTTGTTTGCGAAAACCTCGGGCTATACATATATGCCCAGCTAGCTCGTTAAACATCCGTTGAGGATATCTACCAGTTGGTGTATGTTCCCAGCCTCCCTCAGTCCTATGGATTTCATCCTCACCCTCTAACCTGGCAATTATAACTGCTACGATCGTAAGTGCGATAGTTCGTGAGCAGCACGTAAGAGTGACGACATGTTGTGCAATAGGGCAAGTTCGTAGTCGCTCACCCGAGCTTTCCTACCCAGATAGGGGTGTACTGTTGTAAAGTAGACTGTAGAGGCATCTGTAGTAGGTAGTGAGGGAAGCACGTCCCACGCTGTGCAGTACGTTTCGATCCTGTGAGTTACGTTGTTTATGTTCGAGAACTGGCCACCAGTAACCTACGTAAGTTTTAGGTGTATGCGTTCGTAAGGAGTCAGGAACAATGAAACGAGGGTGTGTTTGTGAGGGGAAGTGGAATTGACCGAGCGGAGAGAGGTAGTTTTTTGAAAGATAGAAGGTATCCGAGGAATCGTATGGCTCAGCTCGGTAATGGATGAACCTCCGTGGCGACGCTAAGTCCCACGGAGATGGAAAGTTATAGTAAGTCCTCCGTAGCGACGCTAAGTCCCACGGAGGCACAGGTGGATAGAAAAGAGACCCTGTATTAAGTTGCTTGGCTATCTGCTAATCAACTAAAAATTTCCACAGAAATATTGTCTGATTAGCAGAGCCATTCACTGGAAGATACGGGGTAAAGGCGAGGCACGCGTCCTGGGGTCCCGACAGGCGATAAACGGAGGCACCGAAAGTAGACCAGATGCACTGGTTGAAAAGAGTAGAAATAAACATACATCAACATAACAGAATAAATGACAAAACAACATGATGTATATCTACTGAGTCCGCGGTAAAGAGGGTTAGAGAAAAAGCGGCTCAGTAGATCCACACATGTTGAAATGTATAGATATTTCAATAGGATGAGTAGAGAAAAAGCGGCTCAGTAGATCAATAACGATGATATGAGAGCACGAGTTCGAGCGCAATGGGAGGGTGGGAAGGGGAAAATAATGTGCGTATCATCGTATGGCTCAGCTCGGTAATGGATGAACCTCCGTGGCGACGCTAAGTCCCACGGAGATGGAAAGTTATAGTAAGTCCTCCGTAGCGACGCTAAGTCCCACGGAGGCACAGGTGGATAGAAAAGAGACCCTGTATTAAGTTGCTTGGCTATCTGCTAATCTATCTCGTTTTCCACAACACTAGCGAAAATCCGCGCGCCTCAAAGCCTCAAAGTTAATTTCCGCGGTGACACTGTGCGCAAAGGTACGTGAGAAATGTGGAATGGTAGTAGTAGTTCACATGGAGACGCATTCGAAAGGGAGATGTGGTCATCAGGTGAGTGGTTTAGGTTAGTCTATAATACCTTTGACTTGGTTGAGGAGGCTCAGTTGAGGGTGAAGGAGTTCTCGAGTAGCTATGCAACTATCTGAACTAAGTCCTAAATGCTGTTTTAAGGTTGTGTGGGGTCCTGAAATGCAGTTGGGAGTTCCGCACGTCGGACTGGACGTTTCGGAAAGAAGACGCTCGAGCTTTTGTAAACAAAGCGCTCGAGTAAGACTCCTGATTAGGAGCACTAGTAATAGCACGTTGGCTGTTTAAATCCGTTGCGCATGTTGGAGACGATCTAGCACTAGTGGACTGACCTGAAAGAGGTCTCGAAAATAGAGA
>ML179108.1:138617-207491 GCA_004369135.1 Dendrothele bispora CBS 962.96 | reverse complement strand
TTCAGAGCAGCTGGTTTATCAATTAATATTCATGTGTCTGGTAGTTCTTACGTGACAGACTAATACGTGCTCCGGCCTAAATTTTGCAAATGCTTCCCAGGTACTACACCAAGACAAACCTAGTCTTCCTTCGAAGGCTTAAGGAGCCGGGCCCTTATGAATCAACTACCCGGAGCATGAATGTGGGCTGAATTACATCGAACACCCGTTCATACGACGAAATCATGACTCCGCATAGTAATAAATTTAAGACTATAAATAGAAGTTAGGGAACTGAATATGTGGCAAAACAGAAAGTCCCCTAGGATCTCGTCAACAACTAAAAATTTCCACAGAAATATTGTCTGATTAGCAGAGCCATTCACTGGAAGATACGGGGTAAAGGCGAGGCACGCGTCCTGGGGTCCCGACAGGCGATAAACGGAGGCACCGAAAGTAGACCAGATGCACTGGTTGAAAAGAGTAGAAATAAACATACATCAACATAACAGAATAAATGACAAAACAGCATGATGTATATCTACTGAGTCCGCGGTAAAGAGGGTTAGAGAAAAAGCGGCTCAGTAGATCCACACATGTTGAAATGTATAGATATTTCAATAGGATGAGTAGAGAAAAAGCGGCTCAGTAGATCAATAACGATGATATGAGAGCACGAGTTCGAGCGCAATATTAGAAAAAATGTAGCGAAGCGAGTGATAAGCATAGACTCTGTAAAGAGCTATCGCTGAGAAAACGCAAGCCAAGTCTCAGCTTCGGACAGGGAAGATGCTCTGAAAGTAGGTTTAGGGCTTGGTATGGTAGACAATTACCCGGACTGGTTAAGGACGTAAGACGTGGCAGATTGCTTGAAGAGTTACAGGTTACTGGAAGTTCAGGAAACTCGAATAGTTCTCGAAGTTCCTATCATAATATCTGTTCTACGTCTGCACCAAGCTGTAGCTAAGGAACCATGTTAACAGCGTCGGTAACCATTTCCCAGATACCGAATCTTCAGATAGGAACGAGGCCAACGATTCCGAGCACCAATCGTTCCCTCAGGTTCTGTTCATGCCCTTTCTTCGCTCGATCTAGGCAGTCGAGATCATTACCTAGCCTCGTAAATCCTCTGCGACCTTCTACTGCCGCTGTTTCTGGGCTGAGACAAGTTCCTACTACTCCTCCTGCTGGTATCATAGCACCATCACCTCGTTTAGAACCACACCCGAATTCAGGATCGCTATGCCTGTACCGTAGAAGCTCTCACTAATTCCTCCAATCCTCAGTGCCACCATAACCACCAATACTACTACTCCTACTGGCTTGCTGCTCTTCAAACTCCTCAAAAGTACTGAATGCTGGCTGGTGGTGCCGCAAAGAGGGATACCTGCTGGGTGGCGAGACCAGTCGCGTTTCAGTCTCGGTCGTTGGAGAAACTATTGGGTCCTTAGCCGTCACCGATGATTGGAAAGCTGAAGCGTTCTTGTCTGATAAGTATTGTGGCTCCGGTTGTAGAAACACCGGCGGGTTTCTCCTCTGGAGTAGCTTAGCCCAGTTCGGTTCCGGCGACTGGCCCTGCTCGTCTCATAGTGGGGAGAGGTGACCCGACGTTAGTTGCGAGTTTATCGGCGTACAGCCATAGAAGAACTGGTCCCTCGGCTTCATCTACGCGAACCTCCTCTAAACCAACACTGTGGATACGTTACCCGACGTGCTTTGTCGATGGACTATATTGTGTGATGTAGATCAGTGAGTAAGAAGTAGTTAGTACGGAGATGAAACGGAAGAAGTAGTCGGATAATTACAGCTGAAGGCCCTGTGAGTCCCTGCGTGTAGTGGGTGCACCCGTCGGATAGTCGCTCTGCGAGATAGACACCTAGAAATCGATACGGTACCACGGTTGGGTTTGTGCCTCCTTCTACGTCCAGAGTGAGACGTGACCCGACAGCACTCTCACTTGGTTTACACGTGGGCCACGGAACATCTTGTGCCACGTCTAAGCTGTCGGTTTCTGCGCCTCTTGTCCTGTCGAGCGCTGTACCGTCAACTCGACTTCTCGAATCTTCGTACCTTTGCGCGCTACCTTCTCCCGCTATACTTACTTATACCGCAATTCTCTTGCTTTTGAAAGTCGCTGGCTTTGTGATTCTAACAGTAGAAAAACGGCGTCCGTCCTAAACCCCCGATGAAGCTGAACTTCGACAGTACAACTCCCGCAATGACTGGGCCTATTACAACTACAAAGCCTATGAAAACTCCCGCCACCTCAACCAGTACCGTTGCTACAACTACCTTCGTCTCGCTCGGGAGTAGACACGGAGTCGTTCTACATCGCTGTAACGAAGCTTTGACCGTGATCCTCGAGTCCTATACCTTCATCTTCAAGTCCTCGTCACAAACGCATGACCTGATGCGGACTAGGATCACTCTAACCATAACTTCTCTGATATCTTCTCTTTATCCTCGGCATAACTGTAGGTGATGCACCGTGGCCCAGGTCGTCATCTGGCCACAACTCCTACCTCGTGGACTTAGTCCGAGCCGAAGCCCCAGGTGCCGCTGAAGCTTTCGATCCCGAGTCAGATGAAGACAAGGATCTCCTCTCCGTAGTTTCGGTCGGCGAAAGCCATTTGTCAGAGTTGTACTTGTCCCTTTCCTTGTCCTAGGTGCTGCCGGAAGGAGTTGATAGAGCCGAAGAAGAAGGCACGTTAGAGAGATAAGTGTCTTAATGTTTGGTGTTCGCTGAAGATAAAGATGACGTTTCAATTTCTGAGGTACCTAATGCGGCTACGGATGTGGGCTAAGGAACTTTTCTTGCTCGGCTTACTGACGGCGACGACAAAGTCAGAACAAAGGAGAGGAAAGAGGGTGAGCAGTAAGATGAGACCATGCTAATAGTATCAACAACGGTCGCAGACCCGTAAATCGAAGCCCCAACTGTTCACCATCATCTGGATCGTTGGGGATGGGGATGAAGGTTCCGATGTGACTTCCCTTGTCGACACCCCCTGATACCGATGATCCCTATTCTCAGCCTTAGCTCGAGGACACTTATTATGGTCGGGATTAGGTTTGTCAAGCCCTCCTTTACTTCAACTCCGCCATTCTAAAAAACCTCCCACAATGACTACTTAATAATAGCCTACTACATCTTCACCTACTGCTCTTACGACTGTATCTCCTGAGAGTCCCACCAAAAGCTTTTATTCTTCAACCTTCCAAAAAACCCTATAGGACGGAAAAAGAAGCTCTAAATTAAATTAAAGCAGCTGGCTACTCCACCTTCTTTTCACGTTGTGATAGAGGCTGTAGTATTTATTCTTCTGCCAGTTATGCGGTTCGGCTAACAGACCCTAGGCTTGAACAGGGTCTGGACAACTGCGTAAGGGTACCTGGACTCTACCGTATAGAAATCCCAGCTGCTACAACTGCCAACAGTGTTGTAACCCTTGGTTCCACGTCCATCAAATATCCTACGCAAATACCGTTCAAAACACTTCAACAACTTTCTGGGAAAGTGCATGCACCTATTATTGAAACTTCGCCTCCTTTTATAGACTGGACTAGCTGTGGTAGGAGAGAAAACGGATTATATTGGTTGTTGTTTGCGAAAACCTCGGGCTATACATATATGCCCAGCTAGCTCGTTAAACATCCGTTGAGGATATCTACCAGTTGGTGTATGTTCCCAGCCTCCCTCAGTCCTATGGATTTCATCCTCACCCTCTAACCTGGCAATTATAACTGCTACGATCGTAAGTGCGATAGTTCGTGAGCAGCACGTAAGAGTGACGACATGTTGTGCAATAGGGCAAGTTCGTAGTCGCTCACCCGAGCTTTCCTACCCAGATAGGGGTGTACTGTTGTAAAGTAGACTGTAGAGGCGGGAAAGTACCTAGTCTCGAGAATCCAGACTGACGATACATATAATATAGCAAAAAATGATTGTAAGATTTGTACTTCAAACTGCCTATTTTCAATGTCAGTTCACTTTCAGTGCTAGCAAAGTCTGGACTCGGAGCAATATCTATGGCTGATGTCTTCATTCTAAATTTGCTGTTAAATTCACCAACAGAGATGAGATGAGAATAAGAAGCTCTTGGACAAGTCAGTTAACAAATAAAGTTGTAAGTACTTCAAGTTGTGTCTTTCATCAGCAAAAGGAAAAAGACCTGACCAGGCATGCTAAGCTCTAACAGGCCTGGGAAGACATAGAAAACTTTGCAGGTGTAATTTGCCTATGAGAAACTTTGTACACCTGCAAAGGTGGGCACAACCTGGTAATAAATACATTATGAAAAGTCTGGAAAGACAATACAGGATAATTAACATTTACAGGAGACTCCAGAATGACTAGTCTTTACAGGCTCAAAAGGATGGCTTTCCATTTGCAGGAGGGTTCAGAATGGTATATCTCTACAGATTTATTTTAAAAATGAAGAATACAAAAGCCTGGAGGATTTGGAGATGCTATCCAATGATAATAGACAATTTACAATGATCATAGCATACAACAATCTATACAGTAACATGGATACAAGAAGAGAAGGATAAATCACATGCAATGTAAATGTAAGATATGAGTTTGAGGTAGTACGACACAGAAAATACAGCAATGACATTCATGTGGAAAGGCAAGTGGGACGAACACAAGAGCAAGGCAAACAAACACCAAATATCTGTGTGAAAACCCGAACAGAAAATGGTCAGTCTTATTCATAAACTTGAAGGCTTTAGCAACGAACCTTTGATCCAGAGGTTTTGTAGCTTGTGACAGATGTCAACAACGAAAACAGGGCAAACACTGGTGAAAACATACCTTATCAGTAGTAGAGGGGTTTGCTAGCCTGAAGACAAGTGTGAGCAATAGAATGATAGTGAATGCAACTTAAGAAACATATATGCTTGTGGTAGAAGGAGATTCGATAGCCTAAACACACATATTTTAGTAATATAACCACGGAAACAAATAATCACACAAGATATGAATGACAGTAATAATGATTCCAAACGGCAAAGAGAGATAACGCGCATATACTCACTAAAAATCGTTCTCTCTGGCTTGTCGACCGAAACTATTAATAACATTTACACATCCGAGTCGTGCGAGTACATTCAAACAAGGAATGCTTGGTAGCAAGGCATCGGGCGCAGTTCTTGAAGCCGTCTAAACCTGATCATGATAAGAGGCTTATGTCAGTCAGTCGTAAGAGTAGAAAAACAGATACAACCTCTCTAACTCTTGGCCGTTTGTTGGCGCTGAGTCGGTTGGTGATTGAGAAGAGCTTGGGACGCTTATTTTGACCATCTTTGGTGCCTTCGTTGTCAGCATTGATACTTGGGTCGGAACTGTCGTCATCTGAGACAATGACGCGTCGCAACTTGTGCGGATTCGGTTTTCCGGGAGATTTGACGCGCTTGGTAGATGTGCCAGCCTTGGATTTATGATTTGGGAGTTTTTTGATAGGCATATGTGAGAGAAGAGACGAGGAAAGGAACATGAAGATAGTGGTGGAAGGTGAAGAAGCAGTTCTCGCGTCATCTCAAATTTGTATAGGGTAGGAAAGTCACATGACATTTATTTTCTCTTCCGACATCGGCTACCAACAGGACCTTTGCAATGTAAATTACTCATTCTTGCTCGCTGGAAAGATACATCACTTAAGTATAAATCGAAATACAGGTCAACGGTGGTATCAGCGATGATAGCTTCTGATTGGACAGAGTATTCGGAAGTACACACTATTCCACTCCAGTCATGGCCAAAGCGTCTCCATTGGCATTTTCTGGTATGGTTATTTTACCGTACAATTCCTGAATCACCTATCCTAAAAATCCCAGGTGCGTCGCTAACCCCGCAACGTTGTACCTTTGTTGGCCAATGCACCACCAACGTCATATCTGTCAAGACAAGTTACTTTTTGTGGACGCGTAAAGTTCTGATTCTTTTGAGCGCTCAAGAATGCAGGGGCTCATTCATTCACAGCGATTTCTACGTGAGCCTCTCATGTCTTTTTCATTAATACCTTTTTCCGCTTTGTTTGGAACAAACATTAATCTGTGCCTATGTGACAACTGTCAACGCACATGGAGTACGGTTATCCTTCCCTTGACTTCAACTTGCCATATCCGAATCTCAGACCAAGCCATTGACTCGAGCGTCTCGTGTAAAGGTCGATTCTGGCTGACTTTATGGTCAGAGATGAGGGTGTGGGTCAGAGGGATTACCTCTTTTGCCCATTATGCCGCCAAACCATTTCCGTCAAGTACTACATAAATACGACACGACACGAACGGTCTACCTTGTGTTCTAAGTCCGCTTCATCTTCAGTGCCCATGTCTCCAGCTGTGTTCATAGGTGGTCATGTAACCGGTCCCTGACTCAACAAACATGCACTCCAAGAGATGCTCATGATCCAACGAAGTTTGAACAACACTACCGGTGCCGTCACTAGTACTATTAATAACTTAAGTCTCTTACCAAGCATCCTCCATCATACTCACCACACTTTTCTTTAGACCTGCCATCATGATGAAAGACACGTATGTTCCAGTCAAAAAACTATTACCTCTGACAAATGCTGTTGTTCCTGTCATTATAGAGTCAACATGTTTTAGCGGGTCTCCACTCAACGGTCTCTCCTGGCTTCAGTCCTCTCCCCCCTTGAACGGAATCATCGTGTCTCCCAACTCTCGCTGGATTCTCTCCAGTGCCGGCCATGTCATTCCAGAGTCAATGCGTTTAACTGGTCTCCGCTCGATCATCTCCCTAGTACAGTCATCTTGTGTACAAGTCTGTTGCGGTGCCTGCCGCTGTCAAGAGTGCAGAACGAACATCTAGAGGAGTAGGTGCAACTTTGGGAGGCGAGGTCGGGTGAGTGATTGGATTGAAGACACAGGCCGCATTTAGTTTTTGGTTCGGAGAATCGGGGGTGATAATGATGGGTGAGCCGACTTTCCTCTGTAAATCAATGATGATACTAAATGAAGTCTTACCCATTGACAATTGTCTTTGTAGATTATCCCTGACAATATCAACAACGGCTACTATTTGGTTGTTACTATGGACATTTTTTTTTCTTGCTTGCTCTGGGAGTCAGAGACTAGAGTAATGATGGTCAGTGGACCGGTATCTTCTCCCATCCAACTACTGTCTCCACCGTACATTTAGAGTTTTTTTGTAGTCTCAATGACATGCGGACTGTTCCCCTCCCCACAACTGAGATTAAAGAGTATACCGAATTCTGGGATGTTGTACAATACCTCTAATATAATTTCTACAATGAATAAATGTGAATATAAAGCACATGGGTACATGACACCTTTCATTCTTACTGCCTGAGGAAGTTCATACATCTAAATACTAAAATCCCATGTAAACTCCAAATCAGTCTTTAATTACATGTAAACTTTAGACACTATGTCAAAAAAAGACATTTTGGCAAGACTGCAAAGATACAAGCTTATGTGTTCATTTGTGCAGAATCTCATCTCCTTTTCCAGGTAAATACAGGATGGTGTTGAGAATACATCTTGTATTTGTAAATACAGGATGAAGGAAAATGTACCAGCTTCTTGCATTTTAGACTTCACCTGGACATGTAAGTACATTTTGGATTCCCCTGGAAAGGCTTTACAGGACTTTGGCCTTTTGCTGATGACTTATGTATGCACATGCTTCATGCATTTTCATGATCACTTTGCCGGAGATAGTTAGGTAGGTAGATAGAATAAAGGTAACAGGATGGCCTGCTATCTCTTAGCATCCAGCCATTGGGCTTTGCACGCGTGTGTTCGAATCGCACAGGTGACGTTTCTTTTTGCTTTTTGTCCAGATATTAGGTCGCTCTTGTGTTGTGTATCGTTACAACGGTAATGTATGAGAAATCAACGACTCAAACTAATTCCAAGTCATGCTCTTGTCCGTTCAAAAAGCTGCTCGCGGACTATGTGCCACATAGTCATTCCTAACCTACACTATAGTAAAATTACATCTGATTCTTTCATTTTACAGGATATAAATCACTGTTCTCGAGTGTCAGAAGGCAATTGCAAGGTTATGAAGAACACAGACTTACCGTCTTTTACTTCTCTCGGTTGTGATCAATAATTTCTTTTCTGTCAAGGAAGGGAACCACTTTACAATGGGTTCTATATCCGTCTCCCCATCCACTGTACATCCATATTGTTCGAAAACAATCTTCACCTCCTTCAAGTTGGACGATGAAGGCAGAGTTTTTGAGAGCTCCAAGTCCAACTCCACAAATTGATTGGATAGATGCGTGTCGAGGGTACCAACATGCAAAGAGAGACAATGGAGCTTGGCAGGGAGTGCAGAGATCAAAGTGACAATGAATTCTATCTCCTGGGTCCATCCATGACGAATGGGGAGACCTTTAAGCTCCAAAAGTTCGAGTTCAGTGGCATCCTGCAAGTAATCCATGGTAGTGACATCCATCCATAAGACTGTTGGATTGACGAGTTAGTTGGATAACTTGTGTAGTAGGAATGGTACTGATAACTTACAATCACGGACATCCAGACATAACCGAGCAAGAGATCCTGGACAACGCGAAAGAATTTTAGGGTAGTTCCCGTCCTCTGGAGCAGTTTGTGACATAATTGGCTTCAGCTGTGTGCTCAAGTCAAGTGTCTGTAGCCCGGAGATATCGAAGATCGAGTCAGGGTTGAGGAATAAGACGCCTAGTAGCCTGTCATCAGGATCTCTGAAATCTAGGTTCTTCAAACGAGGTTGTTGTACACAAGAGATAACGGGCATATCAATTCTAGATAACGTTAACGCGTCTTGTATATGAACGGAAACTAATCCAAGACTGTGGAAGTTGACATGGTGGCTGAGAGAAGACAGTACGCTCAACGTTTCAGACGTTTTACTGAAGGCGACGCTTTCGAGGTGAAGAATTTCAAGCGACAAATTTTTTCGTAAAAGCATAGAAAGTGATTGACCATCAATATCGTAAGAAGACCTGGCATGTTTGCTCCCCAATTCGATTTCTGTGAGAGCCGTGAATGGCAATAGTCCGAAAGGAAGGAGACGGTGTCTTTCCCCGTTAGTGTGCCAATCAGCCCATGTGAAGTGACCCTCGCAGACTGTCAATTTCCTGACAAGAGATAAAACCTCTGGAGAAAGTCCAGTCAGGTGATCACGATCTAGCAGAAACTGCACGCGTTGCCTAAATGATAATTTGTCGGTTGCACGATAATGATCACGAGGATTAGTCCTCAGAATGAGCTCGCGAAACAGATGTTTTCGAGCTCGCGGAAGAAAGGCTTTACAGGTCAGGCTGCACGCCTTAAGCGTCGAAGTAAAGTCCTGGGGTGTGTTGGAATTCTGTCGTAAATCCTGAATTAAATCTATCAACGTATCGATGAGTTCTTGAGGAAATAGGAATTGGATCGGAGGAGTTGGTTTAGTTTCCATGATATCTGCGTGGATTTGGTGAGTGGGACTACTGGGGGAGGCACATGATGATGGTAAGTTGTAAAGAGTGCATGGAAACGCGTGTCACAGTGGCGCCCTCAATTGAAACTCCGAAACTCCGCGCGCCTAAAAGCGATCACAATCTTCTGCTCTATCAACTGCTCTAGGATCCCCTGAAAGACAAAACGATGTGTAAGTCAGGAGATTGAAGATAAGTATCAGAGTTTGAATTCAGATGATACACCTCAATACTAAACTAGCATACTTCCCCACAAGCTACATTAAGTCAAATGGGCCACCGCAAGAGGCCCATCTATTCTCGGGCCGAGGAATTTGGAAGCTTCCTTCTGATCCAAACAGAACCACATCGGTGATGGACAAGAAATTCCTGAGTCGTAAACGTTTAAACTCCGGCCTCGTAATTAGACGGTGCATTCTTAATGGTCTGTGCACTTAACTATTTGGTCGACAAGACTTACGAACGACAGGAAAGTACCAGAAATTGGAGGCTGTTAGCCTTTTTAAGCTATAGAAACTATGTTTACCATAATGTTGACATCCTAAATGATTTTGACAGCTTTTGGGCAAGTAGATTATTAGTTTACCGGTTGGACCGCATTTGCAACGAGAGAAATAGCTTTTCATTTTTATGAGCGATGCCTCCAATTTTCCCGTTACAAATGCGACCTATTGGATGGCCCAATTTTTTGCTATTTAAAGTCATTTACATTTTTCTAATACTTTGACTTTTTGGATGGTCAATTAAGCATGCTGTCACAGCCATCGTAAGCACAAAAACAAGCTACTGTGTTACTTAAAAACTCCAATTGAATCTGACGATTTTCATTGAACGTATCTATTATCAGAATTGAGATAGAGAAATTGTTATGACCCCCTGCATGTATACAAGAATAAGTTACATTTGCATTGTGAAAATCGGTATAGTGTACCAGAGAAGAAAGGTATTGTAGTTACAAGATACATATGCCATATTAGACCGCATTCGCAAAGAGAAATTTGAAGGCCCCGCTCAGAAAAAAGGAAATGGGGCTAACGAAATTTGGAAATGGTGCTAATAAAATTTGGGAAATGTTACAAGTCTGCATCGTGGCTCTTCTTGTGTGTTATGCCTTCAACTGGTTATTTTCCCGTAGAATTCTGGATAATGGGGCCCGGTGGGGCCTAATGCAGAACGTGTCGTTTCTAAGTACAGAACAATTTCCATATTTCTCTTTGCGAATGCGGTCTATTCCAAGTCAACACATTTCTTCACATTCCCGAATCTTTCCACCACTGCTCCGGCGAGCCGAGCTCCACAATCCCCCTCCCGATGAGGGTGGGAAATAGATCATAGAGGGAAATAGCGCAGCTTTCATTCGTTCTTCTGAAAAATCTACGATGTTCCAACCCCATCGCTCCGACACCGAGTGTAAGCGACCGTACTGATGGGACAGACTGAAGGAATTTCAAAATAGCGGTTTGATACAATGTTACTTGCTGCAAGGAATCCGAAGTGGGTGGCTCGTCAAAGTCTAAATGAAGACGAACGAGCCTGCATGCTTGATGTGAGGTCGATGCTAGTGTTTGTAATATCGGTTGGAGGTCTTCAACTCTGGACAAGAAAAGTTGCAAGATAGATAATTTCGACGCGCTTTCGAAAGCGGCGTTTTGGAAGTAATCTTTCACTATGGATGAATCACTGGGTTAGTCTGGGCATTTGTAAAAACGGGCAGGCCTCAATAAATGCGCACCTGACGACGACGGGATATCCAAACTCAAATGCCATAGACTCTCTGAACACCTCTTCAGAACTTTAATGCAACTCCTCGAGTCATTGTCAAGCAGCGCGAGGTATCGCAACTGACTCAACTCAAACTGTCTAGCTATATAACCCATCTTATTTGGGCTACAGCTTGACATACACATCCTCTCTACCAAATGCTGCTTTCGTGCTCCGAGAGACCGGGCAGGACTATCATGCCCTGGCCGCGCTGTCGATGGATCTGGACCTACCCTCCCATCTATCCACCCAGACCTCCAATGGACGTCCGCTACCCTGTTCACCACCAGGGTCTTCAGCGTTTTTGCCCTCACAGCGATACAAGATAGCAGCATCTGCCATGGTGCACTATCAATCTGCACGCTGTTAAAAGAAACGTGTTCGATATAAGGATTACATCGCACGATTGTCATGAGTCGCTTTAGGCGAGAATCCTTAGTATCGACAATCTCGATGTCACCGCAGCAAAGGCTGAGATAGCGCAGCTCGGTGAAGGGAATGGTGAAGGGTATAGTAGGGGTAGAAGAAAAAGAAGAGGTATATCCCGATTGATCACGTTGTTGGCCAATATGTTTCCGTGCAGTCGAGTGAGGCTGGCCATGGTTATGGCTATCCAATGTGCTTTGGGGATACGTAATATTGAGCGAGAGTCCCCGGACGCAGGCGACGATTTCTGGGTTTGAAAATGAAGGAGAGAAATCGTTAGTTGATACGCAGCGGCTTGCTGTGATGGAGGAGCTGTGTCTATTTGATGATCTGGGCGCTTCTGGGCCTGTATCGAGGGCTTCTGGATCAACAATGTTGAGTTCTATATGCCTGAACAAGTGATGTCTCGAGCGAGGAAGCCATGATCGACGGACGAGGGAACAAGACGCCAGCGCCTCCGCTGAGTCACGAAGTTCGTCAATTATCAGCTCGAATGTTTCTTGGGGAAGAGTAGGGACGGAGCTATGGCCAGATCTATAAGGGCGGGATTGAGAGATAGACATTGTGGTCTTGTCTCAAGAGGCTTTGACGTGACGATGTCAGTGGTTTCAGGGTCTGTGACCAAGAATTCGAGAGGGATTGACGCGGTTTACTGATATTGTCTATTATCATTCTCCTCATCCAATTGCCGCAAAGCCGAGCCCGACCAAGATCTAATCACATAGTGCAAGATCTTGGGGGGGGACGACAGAAAGAAGTATAATGAAATTGAGTGTGAGAGATGCAGATTCGCTGAGATTGAGGATAGGAGGTCCATGGGGAACTTTCGGAGCGTGAAGCATCGACAACAATAGAAGGCTTCATATCTGGAAATCTTGGGCGTCCGGAACCTTGAGATTAAAAAATGGGGCAGGCGGATCTCTGCATTCAGTCCCTCAGATGAGAGAGATCTGGTACCATCTGACAGCATCCGGCGGATATGAAGTCACCACAATGGGACTGCAATGAGGCTATGTCGAGGACAAGTGAATGGACCATCGTAAATTAAATATAGCATACAAGTCAGAAGGATGCTAAGATAGATAGATAGATAGATAGATACACGCCAAGTGGCCCCTTCAGGACCCGGCGGGGTGGTCACGCAAGATTCAAAACCAAGTAACCTGTCAGGTCTTTGACATAGGAGATCTGGCTGAGAACAAAGTTTAATCTGGCGCTCCTCGGAAGTACTCACTGAAAAGGACCAAGTACCATCTGATCATAGTAAGGCCTGGGAGAAACAGACACGAAGCGCCAGTGGAGTAAAGAAAGCGAGACGAAGTTTAATGTTTTGTGAGTACTTCCTTTATGCTATCCGTGTTCTTACATTGTAGAGTTCACATGGTATCATATTGGATGGCCACGGCCGAGTTCAGAAAGAAAGCATTTTGCTCAGATTGCATGAAACACACGAGTGAAGAGATGAGAAGCAAGAAGTTGATATGACGGAGCTTCAAAAGGTCGATGATAACCCGGAGATTCGCTGCGAACCTGACAATGAGAACACTGACAAGTTTCGAGTCATATGCCTGTCAACCTTCTTTCTCGGAAGTGCAAGTCCACGGAACGTGCCTGAGATGATCATGTATACCGTGACCGTATATACATATATTATTTAGGGGACAGAGTCAGATAGTGATAACTGGTGCCCGTCAGTCCCATGCTTCTTAACGCCCGGGTTGACTCAAAGAGGGCAAACGGTGCCACTTCGATGACATCTATATTTTGATCATATGCTATCAGCAGCCCCAACAGTTGCATTTGGAAAAAAGCTTACGTTCCGCCAACACCTTCGATGAAAGGCCCACAGCATACGAATCCGGTGGGGCCTGATCCATGAAAATGTTAGTCTAATGAGACTTATGGTGCAAGCGACATCTACGTACAAACCAAATTCTAGAGTTCACCAAAAATCGGGTCGAACTTGTCAGCGATCAAATGAACGGAAAATCAAAAAGAACCTACATTTGGACCACCACCTATAGAGAGATTGCATTAGTAAATTTAGAAGCAAATGGGACTGGGAGGAGGAGTCATTTATAAAATACATACAGTGGAATACAGGGGCTGCCTGAGGGATAGGTTCGGCGACCGTCGCCGTGATAAAGCTAAACACGAGAGCAGAGAAAAAAGCAACGTAGAGAGATTTGTACATTGTCTGAAGGAAAATGACTGGAGGAAATGAGTGAAAAATACTAGGAATTTATACTCTACGAGGACCCGACAAATTCGTGGAGAGGCCCTGCAGTATGTCAGCTAAGTGTCGGGTTTGGATGACCACGCATAATGAAGGCAGTGGCAAATGTCAGTGAAATCTATTCATCGCTATGGAGAAAAATACGAAGGAGGTTGCTTCAGGACCCGACCCTATATTTAGAGGACCGGAGTGGTAAAATGTATCCAGCAGCCGCCCTTAGTGCTACCTGGATTGTCGATATTCACAGAAATGAATGGTTTTCAGGACCCGACGTGTATCAAAGTGACTAGACAGTAGCGTGAAGCTCCCGTTCACTGTATAAGCGCAGGCCTCTTTGTATAGAAAGGATAGCCTATGTAGACCGAAAAAGAATTGATTTTTCACACGAAACCGAAAGAGGTCAAAAGTTATTTATTTCATACTGATCACGAATTACAGTTAAAAATACATTTTACCAAGACTACAAAGAAGGTGCCTTACCCTTAGATGTCAATTTTGCTAGGGAGTATATCTATGAGTATAAGAATGTAATTGACGGACCCCGAAAAGATCTGAAAGGAGAAGTAGACAAAACAAGCTGGGGTTAAAAGCTACAAGGATGAACGTAACTAGTAGTACTTAATCAGACACTTAGCCTGGAATGTTCATTACAACTATGATCATCAGACTTATCCCTTTAGCAGACACGGCTCGGATGAAATAGTGAGTGTCCGTTCTATTGCACCATTGTTACTTAGGCTCATAGGCCGCTGAGAAAGCCATGGGAACAAAGAGACTTCTGTGGATCAGAGTGAGAAGTAGCACTGAAGGAGAGTTTATTTCTAAGGTGCAAAAAAAAATGCTCGCCGCTCGCAGAGTCAATTAAAGATGTTTGCCATCCTGCATGTAACGAGATGTAGCGTCGAGAATATTGCAATATTGTCTGACGCTGCCTTGTCCGAGAACTGCGTATGTCTTCCAAATCAGTATTCTGACAGGTCAGCTTTATAAATTCCGCCTCGCCAGGAACGTATTCATCTTTATTGATTCCATTCAAAAGTATGTACAACAAGGAGCGAAATTTTCGGATCCTGGCAATGCCAAAACGAGATGAAGCTCTCCTAGATGCCCATTAAGGCTACAGTCGGGGTCCACACTACATGTAGGGCCGAACCTATGAGCCATGTATACTTATGCATCATGATTCATATCAGGTATATACCCTTCAGCTTAGAGTGCGCGGACCTAATGCAAAGTCGAGTCATGAGTTGTATTTATGACCAACTAAAGGTCTCATCGTATATACATAACGCTCGCTAGATAGATACAAAATAATCTACCGGTGTGCGATTCAACCCTTTCCAAAGACCAGCCTACTAGACTAGACTCACTGGGCTTATTACTTCCCGTGTTTATGAAAACAGACGAACCCTTTTGATCTAGAATATCCGACTCAACTTCCACGCTGTTACCCTCTCCGTCTCCCGACCTTTGCTCCATCTCATGGACATTGGACAAATTCGTGTTGCTTGCGGAAGGCCTAGGTCCGGATGTACGGCCTTGACGGGCATTGAGACTGCTCATTAGCATTATGGTGTAAAATTTGTAGAGGAAAACGATGGGAATGAAGTGCCTGTAGTAGTTGAATGTAGTGTCCCCGACCACATTTATGTAAAAATGAAGGACGTACAAAGTTCGTGTTGGCAAATTTCGCTAAACCTTTCACTCCGTCTTTCCTCTTGGTATCAATGTCATCGGATGTTCGTGTCCGTAAACATTACCTATCAAAACCCTTAAGTAGTTTATACCAGATTTATCTGAAGGTTACTGAGGGTGCTAGTGAATTACCGAAACGATACGAGGATATGCAAATGTCCTGTCACAGCGGGTCTCACTTGAAGCACTTTCGTCTGTGCAGCTCTTTTTTGCCTTACTTATTCACTTCGGGACTTGGCTAGTGAGCTGTTAATGGGTAATCATAAATTTATGAGTACTGGTTTCCGGCCCTAGTAACCTATTTTATGTTCATAACAACTTGTATGTCATACTCTCGCAGCACCTCTTTCAGAGAGTAAAATGGCCATTGCGGTGTATCCCAGAATTTAATTGACATTGTATCAGTCTTGCACTTATCCATTACTGCTTAAGAAATTTGCAGAGCCTCAGAAGCAGCGAGAAAAGTCTGAAAATGTAGAGTCGGATTTGCATATCTTAAAATACTTACTACAGTAAGTACGGGAGTGTATAGGGATTGCACTCACGGAAATGAACTGGATATCGACACAGGAAATTGCAGTGAGCAGTCCCGTCTGGACGGTTACTAAAATTGACACGAAAGGTGAGATGAATACGTGCATAATTTGTCGACGCAGATTCGCCGGCATCTCTACTCCGGGATTCAGGCATTTACCATGTATAGTTCTATCATTTGTTCCTTTGTTGGCGAAGAAAACGAGACAGAGACACCTACATAGCTTCTGCAGGGTCCGGGAAGAAGACATATGACTAGTAAGTGTGTTTTATTAGCATACAGACTCGGAGTTTACTGATACATTTCCCGGAATAAGGTGATCTGAATCATGACATATCCACCCGGTCCCTTTGGCATAGTGACTAGTTAGATGCGGGTGCTCTGTGCTGGTGGAGAAAAAGTATTGAATGATGTCGCCACAGTCAGCCTTTCCTAGCCTTTCCCTAGGAAATTCAAACGTAACGTATAATATATAAGTACTTGTACAAGTGAGGTAAATCTCTTCCATGAGATAACTCAGATAAGTAGAAGTTATGATTTTGTGCGCCTGTAAGTTAGATAACGTCCCAATTGATGCAAATATCGACATGCATCTAGAGATCCGAGCGAGGCCTTTTCAGAAAGAGTGGAACAGAACATTGTCGCCTCACTTGCAAGTCCGAGGTCTTCCGAATGACTCGTACGCGTCACGGTACTAACTTAAGGCTGACATAAGCGGCACTGCCTTCTGACGGATCGTCGACCACTCTAACGACCGGTAAGCTCTTGATGTCTACCATCACTTTCATTTTTTCGAGATCTCTTGGTTCATGCATCCTTCTCAGCTTGTGATTCCTGTTTTGACTATGGAATATGCATATCACAGATGGAAGAAGTCATGTCTATGTCAAAACTGCCGAGCATAAAACCCACGAAGCTTGAAGATCTACTTCAATAATGAAAGAACTAGATCTTGACCCTCTAAAATTACTGGTGTGTACCCGACGAAGACTCCGAAAGGCTATGCACAAATCTAGACGACTTATCTCTTCACGATGTGTAGTCACCACAGCCACTCTATGTAACAGAGTTGGGAAGCTCGGGTCTCACTGGTAAGGTACACTATATCGACTAAAGTTAATGACATCCCATCATTTCTGTGATCTCCATCGTTTCTGTTGTGTAACGGTGTATCCAGGACTTTCGACAAGTGAACAACAAGATCACGAATCCTTCGGAGTCCGTCCACTCTTCCTAGCGTGTCCTTAAGCTCACAGATATAGCTCCAAAGAGACCAGACTTATCGAGAACTCAGTACTCAGTGATCATTGATGAACGTCGAACGAATTGTATACTCGGATGGAAGGGTCGTTTGAAGTTTGTGGGTGGTACGCACGCGCCCTCTGGTTCTATCATGCGGATCTGTGATGACGGGTTTGACGGGAGTGATGGGTCTTATATGAGTCCCATCATTCACGCTTTTCAACCGTTTACCGAACGTCTATGTACATATAACCATCCTAAACCCTTGGCGCGCTGTTGGTTTCCTTCCCTCCCTCCCTTCCTCCCGTCCCCCTCCCCTCTTCTTTCTTTTCTTTTCTTTTCCTTTTTTCTTTCTAAAACACTTTTCTGCAGGGCAGATGGCTTCTTCTTCTTTTCGTCCTTCCGCTCTTTTCTTCTTACCTCATCTCATTCGAACTCATCTCCTTTTATTATTCTTCCTGTATTTAAATCACGTCGTTTTATGCGCACGAAACGTGACAGTGGACGATACCGACCTTTCTATCAAGTTCTCCGAAGGATGGAGCGTTTCTTCCCCCCAAACTTCTCTCAATGTCGGTGGAACGCATCATTTTGCAGACAGCACCCATTTAGACGTAACTGCCCAATTCAACTTCACTGGTGCGTGTAGTGTGCCGACTTGCACTTCTCGTCCACTCGAACCACATGTTATATAGTAGCTTGAACTGACTTATCCGTGTATACACATGAACAGGCACCGAAGTCTTCCTCTTATCACCCCTGTGGCCTTACGAAGTCGGTATTCGAGTATCCATAGACGGATCTCAACCTATTCCGATAGATATGAAAGACCCAAGCAAGACAGAGCAAGCCGGTGGCCCTGAATCAGTCTCTTCTAAGGTCTTGTGGAGCAGCGGTGAACTAGCAAACGGGACCCATGTGTTGGACTTCTCATTTTTACCTGGGAAACAGTTCGCTGCGATCGACGCTCTGATGTGGGTTCTGCTATTGTTTTTCTTTCATTACTCGACTGATTCTTTTTGTTTGGATAATTTTAATAGATTTACGGTTCAGGACGAGCCTACAAGCACCACCAAAGGCATACTTGGGTCAGGCGGAAACAACACGATGGCCATGAGTACAGATAACTCCCCCGACTCTTCCTCTGACGAGAACAACCCACCACCTTCCACCGTCCCAAACTCAAACAACACATCTCTCCCTGAACGCACCATCGTAGCTATCGTGTCTGGAACCCTTTGTGGTACAGCCGTCTTAGCTTTGATGATCTTCTTTGTAGCTGTTCTTTTACGCAGGAGAAGGCGAGCTAGGAAAGCGCCTTCGGATGATTTCAGAGCTGGGCCAGCTTATAGACCTGGTACCGCTCCTCCTCCTCTTAGTGATACTGGTTCAACTGCGGCGTATAAACAATCGCACAACAATTTTCAATCCCAACCTTCGCCGGCACGTTCTTGGTTGACTAGTGCTTCTTCTCTAACAAGAGTAGGTTCCGATTCTTCCGAGTTGATCGCGAAGAAGAAGGGGAACAACGTCCCGTTGTATGGGATTGCGGAAGAGCCTACGATTTTGGAACCTTTCCCGATTTCCGTTACCACCATGGCATCGGACGAGGACGCGGCTGAAAAAGGTGGTGGAGTTAGTGTAGGAAGATCCAAATCCTCGCATTCAAACACGTTCCCGAACCCATGGCGAAAATCAGAATTTAGTGGTATCGACGATGGACTTGCTCAAGATTCAGCCCAGATTCATTCTCCTACTCCTCTTCCTACCCAGAACGCAGTGGATCCGAATCAAAACCCGTTCGAGACGCACATCGTACCTCCACAAACGCTAACAGAAGTGATGGACGCAAGGACGTATTTCACTCATGTTCGATCGAATTCTGATGCTCGAGAAGAGCGACTCGGAGGAACGACGACGTCGACACAGACACAGCTTGGAGGAGGACTCGAAAAAGAAGTAGTGGAAGAGAAGAATTCGAAGATCAAAGAGGCATTATCGTCAGGACCAGGACCAGGACCGTCGTTGGTTGTGGTGGGTATGGCAGTGCCTCAGATTCGACATGTCCATCCGTTGCCGTTACCACCGAGACGAGCGCAAGTTGCTAGGGCACTGCCTATTCCGAAGTAGGATCAACGGGTTGAGTTAAACTGGGCGTAAGGAAGGCGGAAGAGGTGGGATGATTTGAGTGGATTGGAAATAAGGGTTGGTAGACTTTTTGAATGGGATGGCCAGAGATGAGCGACAATGGTGATTGATGGATAGATGGTAGTAGGTGCGCACAGGTACGAGGGAAGAAGAGAAGGTTGGTTTTCTAGCGAAAAGATCTCGATTCTCGAGGATTCGTTATCTTCAACTTGTTATGATCTAAAGGAAAAAGGGGGGTTTGACTACGAACTAACAACGCGATAGTCCGTGCTTTGTATTCGCACAGATCATTCGGACGCGCGCTTAAAGTTTAATCAAGTTGCAGAGCTCACGAACTTTTTTCTGTTATTGATTCGAGGGACCAACGGACGGACGGACGTTACTTCTAATTTACGGATGGACAAAGCTCTATTATTTTACTTATTATCATTATTTATGGTACATTTGTGATTTACACGATGTACCAAGTATTCGTACTCATTGAAGTCATTCTTTTACGAAGTATGTATGTATGTATGCATTAGAATACTAGCTTTAATAATTATGGACGAACATCATGTAAATATAGAGTCTGAGATTCGTCGATTCTTTGTCGGATCTTTGCAAGATCTCAAGCTCAAGTCTCAAGTCAAACATCCAAACATCCAAGTTGGGGGTCATGGACTTCCAGTTATCTTCGGTACCCAGCTGGCATCCAGAGCTTCTGATGTAAGAGCACTCAGCCGTTGCAGGTCAACAGCCCGAATGCCTCCTCCTTCCTGAGTTCTCCAGGTGTAACGGTTCCTACTTAGAACCGTGGAATGTCGGTGAGTCTGATCGCAAAGCCTCGTGCCCAATATACAAATAATCCCGTTCTATAGCAAGAAAGCGAGTATGTAGAGATGATACAAGCGTCGAGGGCTAGGCAAGTGAGGTAGTGGTGCGAAAGATAAGACTAGAGAGGAGCGGATAAGCCCGCAGCATTCTTATATACCCAAAAGACCAGGTGTAACGGGCCGGTATGGTTACCCTGGTCTTTTGGGTATATAAGAATGCTGCGGGCTTATCCGCTCCTCTCTAGTCTTATCTTTCGCACCACTACCTCACTTGCCTAGCCTTCGACGCTTGTATCATCTCTACATACTCGCTTTCTTGCTATAGAACGGGATTATTTGTATATTGGGCACGAGGCTTTGCGATCAGACTCACCGACATTCCACGGTTCTAAGTAGGAACCGTTACACTTTTTTACAAATACCTGCTTCTCGCCAGCAAACAACGTGTTGTTAGGACCGAGAAGCTGTAGCAAGTCTTCGAGTTGTCGAGATAGCTGTCAATTGGTTTTTAGGATCTCATACAGGGAACAGGTGTGAGTGACCTTTCCCGGAAGACACCGCTAATGTCGGATGGGACATTGATCGCACTGGTCGTTTATGTGCACCAATGAACATTGTTCAGTTGGTCCAATCTAAACAACCACCTCCACCCCCCTTGCCTGTTCCTGATGCAGAAATCCCCATTGAACGTCGTTCAATTCCTGCATCTATTGTAGAACTAAATGAGTGGGTAACTGCGTCCAAAATTCCCGGAAATTGGACTGCCTTGGACCGGATCCGAGATGCCGTCAAAATTCTTAATAATTTCCAACACCTCGAAGCAAAGTCAAGGCGTAACACTCTTTAGAGGGAGATGAGCCGAACACTTGAGGCAATGCAGCGTTTGGCGGGGGACACTGTGGATGGATGGCACGGAGGAGATGGAAGAGAGGACATTCACTGCGTTTTCTCCCAAATATACCTGGGTGTCTATACCTCAATCAATCCCTTCTATACCACCTGTACTTACAAGAATACTGCACCCATGTAAACATAGTGGTATAGGTCAACTATCATTGGGTAAGGATAGTTGATCTTTCATTGCCCAACCCTGTGACAAACTTGAGTAATCAGGTATAGATTAAGGATAGGTCAAAGTAGACGAGTATAGATCAGAAGCAATCTGTACTCCAATGTACTGACCAAGGATAGTTTCACGCAGACAAAACACCATCTGTACTTGATTATTTATAAAGTACATACCTGGTTTATTTAACGTAGTATTATTACTTGTATAGATTGAAAAAAGGACCTTATAAGACCAGGAAACCAGCCCGTAAATCAAGCACCAACTGTATACACTACCCAAAGATGCCCGCCCATCCCTCACAGACTACTACCGCGCGTGGCCGTCGAATCACACTGCCATCCCTATTCGCCGGACCGTCTTGTATTTATCCGTTATCAGGTGAGTGTTTGGACTTGTTGGATATTACTATCATGGACCGTGACATGAGTTATTAATATTTGCAAATTTTGAGGTTTCTGGGATCACGTTTTATTTTTGGCGCGACGATTAGCCAGGTTGACGGTATCAGTGGTATTTACGGTGGGAATTCAGTGGACAAGAGGGCGGGGTGGTAGTGTAGGGAGGGAGGGCAGCAAGACGGCGGGATGTCGGTAGTCCCGCATAAATTACATCATCTATACATTGATATATCCAACTGTCTTTCGTCATACCTATACAGTACTGTATAGATTATCTTTCTTTCCGTATTTCTTTCAATTCTACATATTATATATTCTCTAATCTTTCTTGTCTGGCATTTATGAGTGTTCATTCAATACTTCATGAAGTCTTTCAGTCGATATTTCATACAAGCTTTCTTTTCTATGGCAGTATCTATCCTGCTTTCTATGCTTTCTATACCTCCCCTTTATAGATTGTGGTAATTGGTGTAAACAATGCAATAAATACCCCAAGTTATTGTGGGTCTGTACATTGGTGTAGATATTAGATTATTAGGGGTATATACCTTTATCTATATGGCAGGATAAATTTCGACACAAACACAGTGATTACTTATCCGAGGTCCCAAAAGCCTACCAAGCAGACCACGTATCCAGCTCAAATTTGGTCATCACGCGTAGAATGGGTTTGAAGTGCATATTATTGCAAAATTATAGAGATAGAGTAAGGATTGGAAGCGCTGCTCGCTGTCGTAAACGGCGAGCGCGATTCACCATTCTGCATTTGTAAATAATGACAAACAAAAGTTAACCGGGGGTTCACGTGAAGTTGTTGCAGGTCATCTTTCAACTTGTACTACAATGGATTCCAATCATATTCCAGATCTTCCTCAAGAACTGGTCGACACTTTCATCGACTACATTCATGATCAACAAGCTCAGTCATCCTCTGACGATAACGGGGTCCCCGTACCAACCCTAAAATCCTGTGCACTAGTTTGCAAAGCCTGGCTTCCCCGAGCTCGAAAACACCTCTTCCATACCTTATACATTGGCCGTAACTTGATTGCGTCGTCCCGCCAAAACGCTCGAAAAAAAGGGGTCCAAAACTCAAAATGTCTCGGATCTCTCCTCTCTGACCCGTCGTGTCTACCCCCGCAAATCTGTTCCCTCGTCCGCAAACTCGTCATTCGTAACTACGTACTGATCACTTCGATAACCACCGAGTACGATAACGGGTTTGGGAGGCTTCCCTTTACGTCTCTGCAGGAGATCGAACTACATAATAATCGGTATGCGCAAAGGATAAAGATAGACACTCGGTCGTTCGCGGAGCTAGTGAAGAAAAATAGTCAGACTTTGGAAGCTCTTCGTCTTATCGGGCTTCAATTTCGTTCGGGAAGAGAGTTCACGGACGTGTTCAAGGCGCTAAGGGATCCCGTTCAGCACTCAAAGAGGTTTAGGTCTTTGGAAATTCGGTCCCTCGGCATCTCTAATGTATCAGACCACGTTGATGAGCCGTCTCAAGGTGTAGTGAATCCGTTGGACACGCCTACGGATGGTCATTCCGAGGAAACCATAGCAGCACCCCTAGAGCTTCGTGTCCTAAAATACTGCTATTCTTCATCCTATACAACTTTCTTCCTTCAGTCCCCAACCTCGGAACCCTTGTTCCATCTCACATCTCTTCAAGAACTCGTACTACTCAATCCAGATACCCTAGACCATCTACGAATACTGGAACCTTGTAAAAACAGCCTTGTGAAATTGGTTCTCAGTGCTACAGCTTGTGAGTTTTTTTTTATCTTTTATCTTGACTTAACGATGTGAATACTAATACACATGACGGCTCCTCTAAAAAAACCCTTCATCCCCACTTATTTAGTTTTACAATCCTCCTTCCCACCAATTCTAGCAACCCACCTCTCCTCCCTAACCTGTCTCCGAAACCTCGAATTACAAGGCCTCAGCCTCGGGAGCGAAACTGAAGTAAGCTTTATAAACGTGGTTGCTTCTGCGTTACTTGATTTTTCTGCTCCACCTGTACACGACAACCTACCTGGTGGTGACTCAGGCTCGGGTTCCGGCTCAAGTTCTCAAGAGGGTGAAGATCACAGTGCCAGTAACGATAACGATCTCTGTCTAACGCTCAGGTTCCTCCCCGTCCTTAGTTTGCTCGGAGTTCAGTGGTATGGAGAACAGGCGCGAGTCTTGGATGATACATTGTCAGGATTGGTGAGGGCTTATGGAATTGGACCTCCTGAGCCCGAGACCGTTGCTTCGAGTTCAATGTTGGAACTGGGATCTGCCAATGATAGTCCTCGGACTGTTGGGCCAAAAAGTCTTTGGCAAGAAAATAACCCAATACGTCGTCACAGACATTTGAAACGTATCTGGATTATAGTATCGAGAGAGACGTGCGATGTGAATATGGGTGTGGTTGAGGCTTTGTTTCCGAGGCTGAAGGAGGTTGGGGTCGGATGTGGTAGTAACAGGGGCCCTGGCGTTTTGGTGACATTCGAATTAGAGAAATTGGAGTTTTGACATCTCAGTATTGAGGATAGGAGTGGGTGATTTATCGATGTTATGCGTGTATTATTACTACGTTGTCTTGGGCCCTATGTTACGTGTTTTTCGAGATACTTAAGTAGAGCTTTCAACTTGTGAATCTCCTTCCTAGGCGTGATCTTACACTCGAATGATTGGATACGGCTTCATCGTCAGTAGACCGCAATACATGATGGTATTTAGGGGCTACGTATACATTGGATGACGTAGGAGTAACAATGCAAAAAAAAACAGTCAATTTATTTGTGGAAAAGGGGAGTCCGTTAGTCGGCCATTTGAGAGTATAGAATGTTCCTTGCGAGCGTCAGGGAAGTGATCTTGCTTTTCCGGAGCGATAGTCTATCTTCCTATAAAGACAGTCCGCCTCTCTCAGCCTTTTTCTGAGCTCATCTAAGCGCAAATGAGAATTCGGGAAGAACACAGGGGAAGAGTCATTAAGAGCACCACCGACCCCACCTCGGAACACACCTCCACCACGAAACACACCTCCATCCCGGAACGCACCACCACTAGATGAGTGGCTGAAACCGTGAAGTCGAGAGAAACCAAGCTCGTCATCGCAAGCACCGTCATCACCGTCATCATCATCACCATTATCGGGTCGTGAACTGTGTCGCAGGATATTAATCTTGACTTCATCTTCATTCCTCCACGGACCATAGGTGTGAAAGGCCGAGAGCGCTCGCTTTTGGATCCAACCGCTGTCGTCAGACGGAACGTATCGAACAACCTTGGCGAAGTACCATTCCCTATATGTAATCAAGAAGCTGACGAAACGTAGATAGTTCACAAGCTCGCGCAGATCACCAAAATGCAGGAATTCTGCCACTGTGTGATGCATGCCGGTGCACGCACACTTGTCTAAACCAGATTGCCAGCGTGGGTGTGGAGCCTAAGAGTCATAAAAAAAACTATGTCATCCGGTGTTCAAACATCAAGGACACACAGATTGAACTGTACCGGTTTTGCCTCACAGATGTAGGCTCCCACTTTTTCCTGGTGGATAGCAAGGCCAAAAACAGGCATATGCACGCCAAGGACGAGATTGACGGTGCTGGCTGTTACAAGGTCGCAAGTGAGCTGTCGCTCGACCTCTTCATACGTGTAGTTCTGATGCATGAATTGTACAGCTAGCTGCCCTAGAGTATGATCCCGCGAAGCATCCTTCAACCAGTCGATCATAATGGAGGCTTCATAGCTTAGCGCCTGCTTTCCAAGGGGGTAAAGCACAAAGCCGTCGGTCTCGGCTTCGGGCGTTGGATTGTCACATTTAGGAGCATACTTTGTTTTAATGGATAGTTCGGGACTGTAAAGTATATGGCCATTATCAAGATGAAAATTCGTTGAATAAAATGAAACCCACCGATACATTTCGAAGATCTCGAAGAATAATTCGTCGAAAGGACCCCTTAACGTTGCCTCCGAATTTGCAGTCTCGAGAACACGGGTTATGGAGCTGAAGCGCCTGAGAATTGACCTTTCGAGGCCCGTCAAGTTGACGCTCGTGGAAATGGGATGGTCTTCAAAGGCAGTCCGATGTGCAGCCTTTTCCATTATCCAGGCTTGGTACGCGCCGACTGCATGGTGATTCCTGACATCTATTAAGACATCAATAGCCGGCTGCAAGCATGGGTCTTCAATCCGACGCAGTTTAGCAAGAATGTCCAAACTCTTTTCGACAACCGCACACTTTGTTAGCGCATCATTATCGTAAGGAACCCAGGTGGCCTGCCACTTGTATCGAAACACATGCATTGAACCATTGATCACGTCCCAGACCCCGGGTGTAATTGCTTTATGGGCCATCAGCTCATCCACCACTTGCTGAACCAGACCTTCAATATGGTCCATCTCCTGAATAATGAGTTCCCGCAAACATCAGCAAAGGGAAGAAGCCGGGAGAACAGAGAACGCACCTGCTGTACCCATGATATAGAGTAAGATCGGGAGATCGCTGTCCTTTCTTGTAACAGATTTATGTCGCGGGCTTGGCTTGGGTCGAGTTTAGTATCGTGGTAGCCGGTCATAACTGGGATCCCTGACGCCCACGAGTTGAAGCGGGGGCTTTGGATTAGTCTAAAGGTATTACGATTTTCGTGCTCAAGAGAGAGCATTGGTGCGTCCGTCAGACTCATAGTGCCAGAGGGTGATCAAGTTGAAGTTGAAGAAGAAAGTATTTGTTTGTGACAAATTTGTCACATGGTATTGAACACTGACGTCGGATTTTTCGGCTGGTCAGCGTATATGGATTCCAACTTTCATCGTGTTCCTCAAGAACTAGTCGACGCTTCATCGACTACATTCATGACCGACAAGCCCAGTCATCCTCTGGCGACAACGGGGACCCCATACCAACCCTAAAATCTTGTACACTAAGTAGTTTTGCAAAGCCTGGCTTCCCCGAGCTCGAAAACACCTCTTCCATTCCTTATGCATTGGTCATGACTTGTTATGGCCGTCCCGCCAAAGCACTCGAGATAAAGGGATCACAAAACTCAAAATGCCTCGGATCTCTCCTCTCATCCGTCTTCGTGTCTACCCCGCAAGTCTCTTCCCTCGTCCGCAAACTCGTCATCCGTGGCGACGCATCATTTTGATGAGTACTGCTTACGATAACGGGTTTGAAAGGCTTCCCTTTACATTCTTGCAGGATATCGAACTACGTTTTTTCCTTTAATGTCTCAATATAGCCGTGTAGATACTCGGTCGTTCGAGAAGCTAGTGAGGAAGTGCCAGACGTTGGAAGCTCTTCGTCTCATCGGACTTGAATTTGGTTCGGAAACAGAATTCATGGATGTTTTCAGAGCGCTGACGGATCAGCGTCCCAAGAGGTTTAGGTTTTTGGATATTTGGCACTGTTCTATCTCTGAAGTATCAGGCATGCCTAGGGATGGTAACAATACCGTCCCCGAAAAAATTCATTGTGAAAAAATCACGGCACATCCTCTTTCTCCTGCTCCTTTCCTAGAGCTTCGTATCCTCAAATGCCACTACTCGACCTCCTTCTATCCAATCTTCTACCTTCAGTCCTCAACCTCGGAGCCCATGTTACATATCTCATCTCTGAAAGAACTCGTACTCTTGCCAGAAAAGCCAGACGATCTACGAATATTGGAACCTTGTAGAAACAGCCTTGTGAAATTGGTGCTCGATGTTCCTTGTGAATCTATCTCCTATTTTGACCTGTGGTCTGATGACTGATATTTTCTATTCCGACATACTTTGAACTACAACATATACGCATGCGGTTCCTCCAAAATCCTTCTCCTACTTCTTTAGACGAAATTCCAATTCAACCCCACCCCCACCTTCCTAGCAGCTCTAGCAACCCACCTTTCCTCCCTAACCTGTCTCCGAAACCTCAAATTACAACACCTCGGCATCCTCACAAACGATGAATATCTCGAAGCTCTAGCAGGCTTTATGAACGTCGCTGCTTCTGCGTTACTTGATTCTTCTGGTTCCCCGGCTCCACTTGTACACGAACGAGTTGCCTGATGGCGACCAAGAGAGTGACAGTGACAGTAATGATAACGGTCTCTGTCTAACATTCGAAATCGAGAGTCCACCTAAAAATGATGTCGAGATTCAGGCATATAGACAAATGGCGCGAATCTTGGATCGGGAATTGTCAGGATTGGTGGGGACTTATGGAGTTGGACCTGGGCCTAGGATCGTTCCTTCAAGTTCAGTGTTGGAACCGGGATCTCTCAGTGATAGTTCTCAGACTGTTCGACCAAGTCTTGGGCAAGCAAATCACTCGATATGTCGTCACAGACGTTTGAAACATATCCGGATTACAATATGTAGAAACATTGTCCCTCCTGTATTGGGAGAGGCGGCGTACGATCGGTATATTGGTATTGTTGAGGCTTCATTTCCGAGGCTGAGGGAGGTTGGGTGCGAGAGTAGCAGAGGCCCAGGGGTCTTGGTGACATTCGAATCGGTGGATTGGGAGAGTTGACATCTCAGTATTGGGGATAGGAGCGGGCTGGGTGATTTATCGATGTATAGCGTGTATTACTACTTCGTGTCTTGTGCCCTATGTTACATGTTTTCGAATTACTTAAGTAGAGCTTTCAACTTGTGAATCTCTTTCCTAGGAGTGATCTTACACTCGAATGGTTGGATACGGCTTCATCATAAACGAGAAATTAAGCGATCAGCGGAGAATTTTTCAGGTTTTGCAAAGTTGGGAAGATTGATCATGATAGGGAAACTCGAAATGAAAACCAAGCTGAACGCGAAATAGAGCAGATGAAAATACCTTATCGTTCCAGGAAGAATCGCATAGACCGGCGGCTTGTTTTCAGGTCCACCGGGTGAGATGTTAAATGCGAATAAAATCATGGCGATGGAGATGTAAATCGATGCGTCTGCCAGCAGTCGACCTGTTTCCGAGTGTTCTCAGATGACAACGCTAATAGTATTCTGTTTAGAATGCATACCTGGGCAAATTCTATGAAATGATAGTTTGTAGATGGAAAGAAAACCATCAGCTCGAAAGTCAACTTTTAAGGAACATTGAAATTACTGGTATGATGATGTTTTTTTTCCCAATTAGACCAATTTTTTTGTGTGAGTATGGGCACGCAAGGCAGTAAGTGCATGTTATTGACACTTACTGAAAACAGTGATCCACCAAGTTCTCAGGTGACTTGACCAGTCTCATAATGAATATCTTGGCAAGCTCTTCCTCTTGCGGGTAAAAGGTTCTTATACCCGCACTAGTACCAAGGCCATTTTGAAATAGTTTTCGATAAGCTTTAAGACGTCTACCATTTGGTAAACAGCCCATGATGTCCTATGCATTTCATCAGTGTTAATCAACTAGTCAGCAAATTAACATGGTGCTCTCAGAATGGAAAGCAGGCTCACCCCTACTTTGCAGACATCATTAAGCATAGGAACATACGGCCTATCCGAATAGATGTCATTTTTCTCATTTAGCATCTTGACAGCCAAGGAATGAGAATTTATAATGATAATGGTATTCCCGAAGGTGGATAATGAAATTAGGTCACCTGTGTTAAAAATGTGCAGTCGCTTAACAAAAGAAACAACAGCCACGAAAAAGACATTTTCTTATATGATCAACACGTACCCCACTTTTCTCCCATCTTGGTCCAGGCCAACCATTCATATGAGCTTGGAATGTCCAGCAAATTACCGATCAGAGGATAACCTCTCGGTCCGGGAGGTAGTGGGAAGAACTTTCTGTGCCGTTGAAACAGGCGAAGGATGAGGTAGAGTCCCCAGCATAAGAGTGCATAGTCTAGGAAGTTGAGGGTAGGCATTGTATAAGGGAAGAAACGAGTGTCTCAGTTGAGGGATTTATAAATGTAAACGTTAGCATAACTCAACTGTTTTTGTCCCACTTCAAGTTACCTGGCCTGCCCTCAACTCAAAGCTCGTAAGTAATGATGTGTGTGGAGTTTCTTTGCATAATCAGCACTATACTAGATGTCATTAAAGCCATAATTTGGGAAGAATCATGTGGACTGTCTTTTTTTACACAGAAGAAAAGGAACAAAACTTGAATGGTTCCTTCAAGCCGTGGCGTACTTAGCACTTCCGACCAAATGGGTGAACAAAGTTTAACCTATCCTATCTTGTGTACAGCATATGACCCTCGTTCTTGCGATTTCTCCTCCAATAAAGGTTAGTCTATTACGTTGTAGGGGAACATGTGAATCTGGTTCAAAAGGTGACATTTGAGTGATATATATATGTATGTGTGTATTATTATCATCTGTCTTGGGCCCTATATATATGTTATACATGTTCTCGAGTTACTTAAGTAGAGCTTTCAACTTATGAATCTCCTTCCTAGGAGTGATCTTACACTCGAATGGTTGGACATGGCTTCATAACGAAAATTAAGTGATCAGCAGAGAATTTTCCAGGTTTGCAAAGTTGGGAAGATCATGATAGGAAAACTCGAAGTGAAAACCAAGCTGAACATAAATCAGAATAGACAAAAATACCTTATCGTTCCAGTCGGAAGAATCTCATAGACCGGTGGTTTGTTCTCAGGTCCACCGGGTGAGATGTCAAATGCGAATAAAATCATAGCAATGGCAATGTAAATGGATGCGTCTGCTAGCAGTCGACCTGTGTCCAAATGTATTTGAATGAAGATCCCGATATTATCTTATTTGGAATGCATACCTGGGCAAATTCTATGAAATGAAAGTTTGTACGTAGAAAAAAAACCATCAGCTCGAAGGAACATTGAAATTATTTTCACACCTTCTTCCGAATCCGAAAATGTATTCATTAGGATCTTGCTCGCGTCTCTCACCTAAAAATCTGGTGGGATCGAAAGTTGTTGGGTCTTTGTATACGTCCGGGTCATGGGCCATTCGCCTGAATAGTATTTAATGGTGGCAATGAGTGAAAATCTGGAAATTTGCAACATACCAAATGTTAGGAATGACAATCGCACCCTTTGGTATGAACATCCTGTCATGTATGTCGTCCATCGATGTACAGTGAGCTATTCCTATTGGAATCACATTGATTCATAAACGACCATCACTCATGAAGAAATTCTGACAACTCACCAGTGGGGACGATAGTGTGAAACCTCTTGACTTCTTTCAAAGTCGCTTCGAGAAACGGCAACTTCTCTTTATCTGAAAAGCTTGGAAGCCTGCCTTGTCCGACGGCATCATCGATTTCTTTTTGGAGCAATTTTTGGACTGAGGGGTGGTGGATGCACATCATTAGAACAAAAGCGTGAATGGTAATTGCAGTCTATAGAAAGAAGTTAAAATTTGTGATAGAAATATTCTCGAGGTAATCACTGTCTCTGCTCCAGCTGGTGTTCAATAAATGATGAGTGCATTAGTATTCCAAAGTTATCTTACTAATATATAGCACTTACCACCAAACATTGAACCTGATGCATGCCTTAGGTATTTCTCTTCTTCAGGAGAAAGATCTTTTGCCAGCCAACGTGTAACAAAACAATCTTTAGCTTGTCCATTCATCTGCAAAGCTCTATCAATTTCCATTCAATACAACATTGCAATGAGAAATGTCCACACCAGTTGCTTCTCAACAAAATGAAATGGAACCTCTTGCATAGCTGCCATTGACTTAGCCCATTCCTTACCGGTTTTTTTTCCACCCTGTACCAGGAAACCAATCAGGTACCTTCAAAAGGAATGGTATATAGTTCACTAAAAATCTTCCTTGAGCCGAAGCTTTGCTGAGATCTTCCATGGCTTGTGTGGAAATGTCAATCATTGGATCATTGGATTCTTGGACATCATAGCCATAGACAATACGGAGGATTATAGCACCTGAATGGCTGATATAATGATTTTTTTTCCCAATTAGATCAATTTTTTCAGTGTGAGTTATGGGCACGCAAGGCAGTAAATTGACACTTACTGAAAACAGTGATCCACCAAGTTCTCAGGTGAATTGACCAGTCTCATAATGAATATCTTGGCAAGCTCTTCCTCTTGTGGGTAAAAGGTTCTTATACCCGCACTAGTACCAAGGCCATTTTGAAATAGTTTTCGATAAGCTTTAAGACGTCTACCATTTGGTAAACAGCCCATGATGTCCTATGCATTTCATCAGTGTTAATCAACTAGTCAGCAAATTAACATGGTGCTCTCAGAATGGAAAGCAGGCTCACCCCTACTTTGCAGACATCATTAAGCATAGGAACGTACGGCCTATCCGAATAGATGTCATTTTTCTCATTTAGCATCTTGACAGCCAAGGAATGAGAATTTATAATGATAATGGTATTCCCGAAGGTGGATAATGAAATTAGGTCACCTGTGTTAAAAATGTGCAGTCGCTTAACAAAAGAAACAACAGCCACGAAAAAGACATTTTCTTATATGATCAACACGTACCCCACTTTTCTCCCATCTTGGTCCAGGCCAACCATTCATATGAGCTTGGAATGTCCAGCAAATTACCGATAAGAGGATGACCTCTCGGTCCGGGAGGTAGTGGGAAGAACTTTCTATGCCGTAGAAACAGACGGAAGATGAGGTAGAGTCCCCAGCATAAGAGTGCATAGTCTAGGAAGTTGAGGGTAGGCATTGCGTAAGGGAGGAATCGAGTATCTCGGTTGAGGGATTTAAACGTTAGCATAGCTCACTCGTTTTTATCCCACTTCAAGGTATCTGGCCTGCCCTCAACTCAAAGCTCGTAAGTAATGATGTGTGTGGAGTTTCTTTGCATAATCAGCACTATACTAGATATTAATGTAGTGATCTATGCGTATCATTAAAGCTGTAACAGGAGAAGAATCATGTGGACTGTCTTCTTTTACACCACAGAAGAAAAAGGGAACAAAACTTTGAATACATCCTTCAAGTTGTGGCGTACTTACCGCTTCCGACCAAATGGGTGAACAAAGTTTAACTTATCTTGTGTAGAGCATATGACCCTCATTCTTGCGATTTCTCCTCCAATATTACGTTGTAGGGGAACAAATCTGGCTCAAAAGGTGACATCCAAGCGGTAGAAGAGGTAGTAAGTTTGGGGATTGACGTTCTGATTTTGGAGATAGGAGCGTGTGAGATGATGTACAGATAAAAAAGTACACATTCGTAGGTATTATTATATGTCTGTGCCCTATGTTACCTGTTTTTGAATTTTTTCTCTTTCTCCCCACTCCAATCTAGTCTACTTACATACCAGTACCTAATTTATTTGAGCAGAGCTTTCAACTTATGAACCTCCCTCCTAGGAGTGATTTTACACTCGAATGGTTGGACACGGCTTCATCAAAACGAAAATCAAGTAAGTGATCAGCAGAGAATTTTTTAGGTTGGGAAGATCATGATGGAAGAACTCGAAATGAAAACCAAGTTGAATATGAATTAGAATAGATGAAAATACCTTATTGTTCCAGGAAGATTCTCATAAGCCTGTGGTTTGTTTTCAGGTCCACTGGGTGAGATGTCAAATGTGAATAAAATCATGGCGATGGTGATGTAAATGGATGTGTCTGCTAACAATCGACCTGAGTACAAATGTCTTCAGACAATGATCCTGACACTATTTCATTTAGTGCGCGTACCTGGGCAAAGTCTGAAGTGACGGTTGTAAGTTGTATTTACATATAGAGGGAAAATCATCAGCCGGAAGTCGGCTTGAGGAATGTTGAAGTCATTTACACACACCTTCTTCCGAATCCGAATATATATTCGTCAGGATCTTGCTCACATCTATCGCCTAAAAATCTGGTGGGATCAAAAGCCATGGGGTCTTTGTATACGGCCTGGTCATGAGCCATTTTCCTGAATGGTTTGTATTTGATGGGGCAATGAGCAATTGGAGGTAGAAATCTGGAGTTTACAGTCGACAACGTACCAAACATTAGGAACAACTATTGCACCCTTTGGTATGAACATCCCGCCATGTACATCGTCCATCGATGTACAGTGAGCTAGACCTATTGAGGAGGAAGTCATACCGATTCATAATCGACCATCAGTCATGAAAAAACTCCGACAACTCACCAGTGGGGACAACGGTATGAAATCTCTTTACTTCTTTCAAAGTCGCTTGGAGGAACGGCAACTTTTCTCTATCTGAAAAGGTTGGGAGCCTGTCCTGTCCAACGACATCATCGATTTCTTTTTGGAGCAATTTTTGGACTGAGGGGTGGATGCACATCATTAAAACGAATGCGTGAATGGCAATTGCAGTCTGGAAATTAAGAAAAGAGATGAATAATTGTGATGGATGTAGGTATATTTTTGAAGTACTTACCGTCTCTGTTCCACCTGAAATTTTTAATAAATAATAAGTAAAAAATCAGCATTCTAAAGCGACCGTGTTATCATATTGATGTAGCACATACCACCGAACATCGAACCCGACGCGTGTCTTAAATATTTCTCTTCTTGGGGAGAAAGATCTTTTGCTAGCCAACGAGTAACAAAACAGTCTTGAGCTTGTCCGTCCATCTGAAAAAAGTTCTATAAATCTCTATTCGTCCCATATTGTGGTTAAAAATGTTCATACCCATTGCTTCTTAACGAAATAGAATGGAACTTCTTCCATAGCTGCCAGCGACTCAGCCCATTCCCTGCCTGTTTTTTTCCATCCTGTACCAGGAAACCAGTCGGGTACCTTCAAAAGGAGTGGGATATAATTAACTAAGAATCCTCCTCGAACCGAAGCTTTGCTGAAATTATCCATGGCTTGTGTGGAAATGCCAATCATTGGATCTTCAGCTTCTTTGACATCGTAGCCGTAGGCGACGCGAAGGATTATAGCACCTGAGTGGCTATAAATGTTTTAGTACGTGGAGCAGTAACTGCATGCTATCGACACTCACTGAAAACAATGATCCACCAAATTCTCAGGTGATTTGATTAGCCTCATAATGAATAGCTTGGCAAGCTGTTCCTCTTGCGGATAAAACGTTTTTATACCCGCACTGGTACCGAGGCCATTTTGGAAGAGTTTTCGGTAAGCTCGTAGACGTCTACCGTTTGGTAAGCTGCCCAAGCTGTTCTATGTATTTTTATTGGCGTTAATTAACTGGCTGGCATATGAATATAGTTCCAGAATGGAACGTAGGCTTACCCCTAGCTTGCAGACATCAATAATCATAGGAACGTGAGGCCTGTCTGAATAAATATCGTTTTTCTCATTTAGCATCTTGACAGCTAGGGAATGGGAATTTATGATAATGATGGTATTCCCAAAGACAGATAGCGACATTAAGTCACCTGCATGCAATCTAATCGTCAGCGCCGAAACAACAATAGCAACCCTGAAAAGATATTTTCTTGCATGATTAACACGTACCCCACTTCTCTCCCATCTTAGTCCAGGCTAACCATTCGTACGAGCTTGGGATGTCCAGCAAATTACCGATAAGAGGATAACCTCTCGGTCCGGGAGGTAACGGGAAAAACTTCCTACGTCGTTGAATCAGGCGAAAGATGAGGTAGAGTCCCCAACATAAGAGTGCATAGTCCAGGGAGTTTAGAGTAGGCATTGTGAGGGAGAAAACCAGTATCCGTGAGACGTAACCGTTAGTATGGGTCAGCTGTTTTATCTACTACTAACTATGGCTATTGGTGTTTGGCTTGCCGGGCCTAAACTGACAGCTTGTGAGTACATCGACGTATTTGGAGTAATTAGTATCATACTAGCCTTCTTGATATTCATGTGGGGATCTATGTGTGTCACCAAAGTCATAAATTTGGGGTTCAGAAGAATCATGCGGACTTTGTTCTACAGTTCACCGCGATGAGTCGATGACTTCCAACGGTTCACCGGCAATATTGGTCCGACCAAATGGATGAGCAATGTCCAGCCTGTTTTGTATGATACTACATGTAGAGCCTATGACCCTGAATCTTGCAATTTCTTCTCCAAGTTTATTCCATTGCAGAGCACTATTCTGAGAGGGAATTACGAGGCCGACTGAAAGGAGGAATCGTCTGTACACGCAAGTTTTTGCCTCGGTTGGTCACCGATGTGGTCTTGTTTGTCAAGGACTTTTAAAAAGTCGTCACTGGACCTATTTGGATCAGAAGCTTTTGTCATTGATTTCCTGTTCCATGGCAAAGGCCTCGTACTTCAAGTCACGCTTGCGGTGGCCTACTTGACTTCATATCAATCCACAGACTCAGTGATGCATAGGTAAGCACGAGACAATTGTGCAGTCACAGAGAGTATGAAGCCCACATATAAAAGTAGCGACAGGTGGAATGCAATGATAACTTGGCGACAAACACGTGTATCAAAAGAACGTCGGGAAAAACTTTGTAGCCTTTAGTAGCGAAAAGCGTGTCCAGTCATAGTGTGAACAGATATCGAGTTTCGTACGAGCTCACCGGCACAAACACAGAGCATGAACACCAGGTTCAATAGAAATCCACAGGAGGGTCGAGGATAGCAAAATGAATACAGCCACCTGTTGGAGCTGCGCCCGCTGTACTTATATGCTGGTGAGCATCGTGCCTTAAGCTTCGCCTAATAATCAAAATTGAAAGCAAAATACCGTTGTTACTATGTATAAGTATGTCGACAGTCGGATTTTGAAAATCCATTCATGCTTTTAGACATAGCTCAAATTTGCCTACTTCGAGGAGTATTGGGCAATTAATAGAGATTTTAGATGCACGAGTGTAATATCTAGATTGAGGGCTGGAAAATCCGTGTTCTGTTGACTGGATTAATGTTATTTTGTTTGGAGATCGCAAAGAAAAAATCCTTTAACATACAGCCCGCGTTTGATTTTGAAATCCTGTACAGATTAGGTTGTAAATATGAGACGCGTACTAGGCTACCAAACAAGCATAGGACTTCATATCCATTGGACATATCATCGCGATGTATTCATCCTTTTTATTACGGTGGGGATGCCTCTATTCCGTATTTACCATGTACTTTAATTTACCTTCATCAATATGCTCAAAAACAATCCAGCGGGATGAAATTTCTTCGATGAGTCTTTGAAATCATGATAGTGTCAAATTACAATCTCGTACACAGCAACGAACTGGTGGTAATACTTACCACGTTTAAAACTTTCGAACAGTTAATTCTCAAGCGGTCGCAATACATGTGCTATACTCTCTGAATAGATTGTGCTCAAGCTTTGTTTACGCAAGACTAATCGGAGAGGTGAGTCTAATTTGGTAGTTTCGTCGTGCTTCTATACCTATTGTTGGTCTGTCCGACTAGGTCTACAAGTGAGCTCATTATTTCCTTGTGCTTCTATTTAATGAGAGAAAAAAGCCATGGCTCCGCCTGTAAATACTAGTATGAGGCGGGCGGGCCGTGGCGCCATAAACGATATCTTAAATCTATCAGTGCGAACGCACTGCCGGTTTAAACGAGCCTCGTAATGTCAATCATGGATAGAAGTTGATTAATATTTCGAAGAGTGATAGCATGTACAAGGCAATTGTGTGGAATAACAGAAGGGTTTCGATTCGAAGGTTTATCTGTTGACAGTAGTGTTTTCCTTCATCTCGAAGTTTGATGTTCCTTTGTCGCCGGATGATAACTTTGCTCGAGTGCTGTTATTGGAAATCGCAGTTTCGGATGCCTCTGCAGGTGACGAAGCAAATCTGATTGATTGCGACAATGTCCAATCCTCTACGGAATCATTCCTTGACATTTCCATGGATGCTATAATGATGACCAGCACAGGATACGAAGCCTGTAATTCATCAACTTCATGTTATGTTGCTATCAACGAGACAAAATTCGAAAACCTACGGAAATTAATGGCATGATTGTTGAATAACCCTGAAAGAAAAGAGAATTCGCATTATCCTGTTGGAGCGAGACTACAAAAACAATCTATTTTGTAGATGACCTAGATGAGCATGTTAAATTCTAGCCACAAAGTAACTTACCCAAAATGCCATATAGATCAATCCCGATTCTACCAAAAGTGCCAAAACTTTTTCCACTTGACTCTTGGACCTCCTAGTTTTGGCTAGATTACGTTTGATATCTACACGGTATGACCTGGAGATATGCAATTACCGGAGTCAAATCCCAAAGTAATACACCTCAGAGATGCGCCCGCTGACCATGCCTTGTACGCAATGAGACTGGTGGCAAAGAAGTTCATCACAAGAGGAAGAGCTGCATACAAGATTCTCTCTGTGTGATCATCCACGTTATCAGAGATACCAAAAAGCCCTGTAATGTCATCCACAATGTCTAGGATTATTCCCGCTAGCAAGAAGGCACTGTTAGCTGACATAAAGCAGTAACAAGCATTATCACCTACCAAGGCCTCCAAGAAAGAAAACGGCCAGAACAATTCGGATTATACGATGATCTCTATACAAGATCCATGCTCTCCACACAACAATGGCATCACTGACAACATACTATAACAAAATTTACACAATCATAGACGTGGATTTAGAACGGAGACTTACAATGCTTCTCTGTATGAGCAAGCCCCATATGAGAAGATTTGTGAAAGTTGAATCTGAAATTGAGGTATTTATGCTCAACACATTCAGCCAGTTCCAAGTTGTTATGTAGGCAACTGAAGTTATTGCTAGCAATAGCATGAACACAGTCAAGGAGAGCAATACTTGTTGCGGCCGTGAGTTGGAAATGCCTTTCTTCCTGTTGACCTTAAATTAATAATTGATGAAAATTCAAAACAGTGTGACCGGACGCACAGAATCAAGTATATCGTCAATAGTGACAGTGTTGCATAGCACCCAAAAATTGAATATGTTAAAGCGAGCTGGACAATATAGAAGTTTACGAAAAAGATGTCAGAGTCGATTAAAGGGTGTGTTTGCGAGGCCATAGTGGATGAATATCAAAAGAGTGACTGGATTCTTATAAGTATGTGCTCGGAAGATATAAAAGGCTTTAAAAATAGGCATGTCTCTATTCTCCTGTTGTAGCCTAATCGAAAACTATATTGGAGTACGGGCTCCACACCTGATGGCCGTGATAGTGCTTACTGAATAAGGATAAATCACGAATCATAGTTGGAACTAAGCCAACGTTAGGAGGACTTATAATAGTAAAGTCGCCTCGCAGTGCAGTGTGCACCCTCTGTTCATATCTTCAGATGGAGCCTGATCAAAGCCTGATTGATGATGAAGAGAGTAGGCCATCACTTCATGTGGCAGGTACGAGGCCGAATAAGCCTTTTTGAAGTCTCGATGCAGTGAATGCACGGACGCAAAAAATGAACATAGTGCCGGGCCCAAAATATCACTGGATGGCTGGGAAAGAAAAAGGAAAGGAAGGAGGAAAAATCACACCAGTGATCATCAAATTGTCCTCTGCGCTGAGAAGAACGTTTGTGTTACGAAGCCGACTGTGGGAGGACTCGTCCTTACTAACCTTGACTCGTGCAGGTGTTCTGGAAATAGCTACATTAGGCGTATCAGTAATCTTATCAGCTAAGTACCAATCAGCAGAACTCTACGGCCTCGTACTTGTCATGCGCAAGCAATGACCCATTTCCTTTGATCGTCTTTACACGCAACTTTTCACCTCGGTCGGTCACCGATGTGATCTTGTTTGTCAAGACCTCTAAGTATTACCAAAATCAAGCATAAACTCCGGCTTCTTTCACCCGAGTTCGTCACTGTAGAAGCCTTCCTCAGCCCGGTAACAGTTGATGAGCCATTCGAGACCTCGCACTTGCCACGCTTGCGGTGGCCCACTTCACATCATACGTGAATCTGGTTCGGATGGCAAGAAAAGAACGGCGCATGTATGTACGCTATCCATGGGTTCTGGTTGTAAGCAGTATACGATTCAAGATAATCAAGGTCAAATATATGTACCGGGTATTCGATCGAGACCAGTGTTTGCCTGATAGTGAAAGTTGCTGATCATTGTTCAGTGTTTGCCTGATAGTGAAAGTTGCTGATCATTGTTCTGTCGGAGGTCGGAAGTCTGATATCCCTCTGAAAGCAATCCTCCTCGAAGCAAGCAATGATTACTTCAAAGAACTCAATGACAATTCGGTCTTCACCGTCAACATTCAAGCAATGGATATAAATCGAGGAAAAGAAACTTCATTGATTTTTAATAAGTCTTACTTAAAAAACGTGAATATCATCTACTAGTAATAACCCAAATATCAATATGTTAATATTTTGAGCGACAAATCAGCTCAAACCCTTTTTAATAAGTGGGCGTAGGAGCGGGTTGTCCACTGATGGTGGAGAACAATTGCCTCTCTTCGTCGCTGGTTTCGGGGTGAGCAGCAGTCCAGTTGTTCCAGTAGAGGGGTTGTTGGGACAAGACACTGTAAAAGGGAGAAAGGAAAGGATAGGTCAATTCAAGTTACTATAAGGCCAAGTCTGACATGTATGAAACTTACTTGTTGAACGCTCCCTGGTCGAAGGGTGGTTGGGCCCCAGTTCCGATGAGGGTCTTGTGACCGAAGGAAGGAACACCATCGACGAGAACGAAGACGTAACCGGGACCAGGGGAGTAAAGGGTAGCGGAGGGAGGACCGGTAACGGTGAGTTTAGAGCGGTCATCAGAGAGCTCAGATACAAGACCGAGGAGACGTTGGTCCATGTGAACACCGTGAGTTGCGAACTAATAAGAAATCAGCAAAACATAATCCTGGCATCTCGGGTTAAAGAAATAATGCTTACACCAAAGTCCATGAGAACAACTGTTGGATAATTCGAAAAAGGTTAGCCGATACTTGTTTCAAGATTCAATGATTGAATGAATAAGAGAACGCACCAGAAACGTTCTGAGCATCTTGAGGAATGTCAACATCGAGAGTGATCTGCGAGTTGTAGTCAAAAGTCTCAGGCAATCCGGTGTACGAAGGGCGAACGTGGGTCATGTAAGGAGGAGAGAGCCACTCGAGTCTGTATTCGGTCGGGAATTCGTTATCGGGCTCAACGTCATCGTTAGGGTTCGAACCCGCAATCAATACAGTTCCATTCGGGGTCATAGAGGCGGTAGAGTGGTACATCCTAGCAATCTCGGAAGTCGGGAGCTCGTCTTGGCTGAAACGTTGACCGGGAGCAGCGGTAGGATCGTAGAGCACGGGAGTGAGAGCGGGATGGTCTGCGTCACTTTCGCCGATTTGCTCGGAAGCCTAAGAGATTCTTATGTGTGAGATTTCCATGAAAAAAAGTTGTATGGGGAAATAAACGTACCCAGGTGTATCCAGAAATACCAGTTTGGGCACCGTTGAGGATCAAAACCCTACCATCGGGCAACAAGACCATCTCGGACATGATTCTTGGTTGAGGCATCTGCTCGACTTCCCATCCCTTAGCGATACCTTCCTCGTTCAAGACCATACGAATACATTGGTCTGAAGTGGGCTCCTGAGAAGACATGACGAATCGTTCCCAGTGAGGAATGTCATCGGGGTAAGACGAACCACCGCAAATCAAGACCTCAGGGGTGTAGTTGGTCTCAGGCCTGAGAGGGAGGAGAGTAGCTCCAGCAGGGATAGGGTTGGAAATAGTGACGTTGTTGGGGATGTTGGGGAGACGCATGACTTCCTCGTTAGTCTTCCAGTTGAAGATCATTGCCTGTTTGTTGGCTGCGACGAAGAAGTTACCATCAGGGAGCTGGATGAAGAGGGGGAAGTAGTTTGCGTTCATAGTTTCATCGAGGAAGGGGAAGTGAATAGGAGTGCCATTGTAACCTGAGAACATGAACTTCAGTATCAAATGCACGAAAGCTAAGACACGGCCAAAACATACCGTGAATGTTCTTGGGAGGATAGAACTCATAGGTCGGGTTAGTGATGTTGGGCATGTTGATGATACTAAAAGACGAATTAAGCTGGAGTAACATAGGAGATAACAGTCCAGCTTACGCATTATCCCAAGAACCACTATTGACAAAGTCTCAGCTAATCCGTATACATGTCAGAAAAGCATGACGAAACTTACCCAATGAGAAGGATGGAACCATCCTCAATACGAGCCTAGATCAAGTTTGTATTACTTCAGAACGCAGTCCAGGTTCAAAATTGTGTCAATGACTAACCGAAGAGAGGTACCACCTCAGTGATGCCATTCTCCTGACACTTTGGTCCTCCAAAACATCGCAGTTACCGTCCTCACAAGGAGTGAATAGACGGATGGCTGCCAAGCCGTTTCCACCTGCAAGCCAATCAATGAGAGAGTGAAATGAAATGATTAAATGTTCTGTACGTACCCGCAATGACAATGGGGTTTCCACCAGAACTGACCATCGTTCCGTTGGAAAGGAAACTACCTGTACCACACCAAGTGTTACTGGTGGGGTTCAAAGGACGGACAGTCTTGTTGACGAGGTCGAGCTCAGTAGCCCAAGCAACGTGACCATTGGTTTGAAGAGCGTTGTGTTCACTGTGAAAATAGAGAGTGAGTCTCAAAATTTGTGTCGTAAACAGAACGTAGGGTCACTTACACCTTGTCAAAGATGACAGCGGTTGTCTCGGAGACAACAACAAGTTCCAAGGCACTGACACCGGAATGTCTGCAAACAATGTCAGGTCAAGAACTGCAGCCATGAGACTGGAACACGCAGGCTTACCCTTCCTGCACCAAGGACCAATCTCCCGTAGCGTACTGAGCTACAGCAACTGAGGCGAAGACAGCGCTGGTGAGCAAACTTTGGAAAACGGGAGAGAGCTTCATCTGGAATGTGGGTTGCACTCGGAAAGGCTGGAGAAAGTATGCATTGAGAGTCAAAGCTTATATACCTTTCGCGAAATCAAAAAGATACAGACCCGGGTGTTCGGATTTGCAGCATAGCGTCCTAAAAAAAACTGTGGCGAATGATGAGAGAACCGGAGCACAAACTTGCCAGGGGCGTGATCTCCCTTGGGTTAGGTACTGTGGGATTTTCCCACGACGCAAAAAAGGCTCGTTCGTCAATCCGCGCGGCTGTGTTCATTGCAGGTCTCACTATGCATGACAATATACGCTCAGCAATGAACTCAACGAGGTGGTAGATCACTATTAATGAGAAATGAAAGGCTTCTTTTTCTTTGAGAATATAATACGATTAACCTTGCTTCTGTCTATTCTTCCACAGAATGCATTTCCATACTCAGCGACACTGTGAAATGGCGTCGCTTAGTATCAATTCCAGGTGACGTATGAGATCCTTCAGCGCTCAATTTCCCCACCAAAGGATATCGTGAAACTTTCAGTTGATCTATCAGTCATCTAAACCCTCTGTTTCAGCCCCTTTAGGTCGAAATGAATTCAGAAAGTTGTTGATTGTCGCCCAATTCGTTGGAGTAAAAATTCCACCAAAAAAAAACACTCAGTGCCAGCTTCGAGGATAAATTTAGCTACCTGTGGCACCTCTTGTGAGACCTTTCGATCTAGTATTGTAATAAATAGCAAACACCCACTTCTTCTCCAGATGCGAAGAGCAAAACCCCCAGTATTTTGAATAGGTGAGAAAGATGAATTGATTCTTATTTTTTGTTTGTGACTGTAGCGATCATGTACAGACTTTTCTAGGCACCATTCTTAACCCAATCGAATTGTATGATCTACCTGAGACTCTTAGCTTTCGAGTCAAAACATCCAGAGCTGTATTGTGAGGTTTCACGCCAAACGATTTTCAATGGTAGCCATCAACCGACCATAAGTCTCCCGTGGGGCACCTGTCTACCCCGAGTTTTTTTCATTCATCGGTGGAGTGTCAAACGATTGAGAACTCGCATATTCGTTTTCTCAGCCAACAAAGCAGTTTGTATTCATTTCCTTGTCCCCTGGGTACCAAGATTCCTGGATGGTCGGACTTGATGCCATTGTCTACTCATGACTGGTATATGGGTATGCGCGGTGCCGCTCGATGTTTTGAACTTCTTTTTTTAATTAATAGGATATTCTTAGGTGTGAGCTTCTTGTGAAGCTCGTTCTTGTGACTTACTTATAAATCTCCCAAACTTGAATAGAGGAGCGACTATATTGGTTTTTTGATGCTTTACATTCACGAATACATTTTTTTTGAAAGAAATTGTCATCCTGTCAGGAAAAGATATACTGATCCTAATCAAACCAGTCAGCGAATACATTTCTATCCATGCGGAGGCTTCTGACCCTCCTGAGTAATAAGCTCAAACGTTCCAACGTTCCGTTTTACCTCAGTAGTTATAAGTTGCATCTAGAAAGGAAAGCGTCCGAGGTTCCCTCGTCCTCGTAGTTTTGTAATGTCCGAATTGCAGCATAAGTTCTACAGAATCGGACTCTAGGATACCCTGGAGGAGCATCGTAAGACATATATGTGATTGGCACCATACTCGAATCTATAGGAAAAGGATCTACTACCGTTTGCATGGCGTTACGAGATAAATCATATTTATTTGCTTTTTGCCTGCGTAACCCCAGGGGATTGAAAACCTTTCACTTGTTCACCGCCCTGATTTGCTCTCCTTACTACCGGCCACATTTTTTGTGTGTCCGACTCTTTTTGGGAAACATGTGCGAAAGCTTTTCCGCGATGCAGAGAATTACGCAAACGGCAGTAAACTGACATACACGTCCATGTATGCCCGGTGGCGTATGGCGTACAAAACAAGATATTCAATCGTTCAAATACTTATACCGTGATTTACCTGACCCTGATGATCCTCGCCTTGACGGATACGTGTATCTTCGCTCAGTTCAAAAGGGATAATCCCAAAAATTGATACTATGTACAAACTATCAATTCACCATTTGAGAGAATTTTAGAGGGTTTCATACTAGGCGATGGGTTCCGAATCGGATGGAAGGACCATTGTCAGTAAAAATAACTCAGCGTGTTGAGTTAAGTATTTGACGTCTTGAATTTTCGCTTACCTCCGGTTATACATCACACATATGTACCTGAAGTCATGTTCCGTATCCAAGGCTTCCCTGTTTTCTGTCTCTTGACAGGTCCTTCAAGCTCATACAAGTTTGAAGTTTACCGATCTTAGCCTTCCTCACACTTGAATGCATCTGGACGCTATTGTTCAGACCTGCTATATGTTCCAAGCGCCGCAGCTTTCATCTCGACTTGGCCATAAAATCTGTCCAGAGGATTGTTTAAGGCTTACAACAATAAAATAGGGGAAGGATCATGATAGATGACACAGGTGCGGTCGACGATCCTATTCATTTATAAAGAAGAGTAAGAAGCAAGAAGAAAAAGGCAAAGGAAGTAAAGAAGGACTCATCTCATTTACGGACGAAGATCAAGAACGTATTGGTCTATTGTAAATTTCTCAAGGGTCGAGTGATGTTGGAGAGAGACAATGTGAACGCTCGAATAAGGAAACCTCGAAACAGGAATTCTATCTACACACATGATCTCTAGAATCTGGTGATTGTAAGAGAGATCCAACGTTCAATCTACATCTTTTCGAAACTAGCCGACCCCGAGTACAAGGTGCTAACTTTCTAGAATAATCAAGTTCAAAGTCAGCCTCCTTGGCATGGTACTCATGGGAACGGCAGAAAAATGGGAGGATGGGGAGGAGAGGGATTGAATTAACTAGTCTTGTCTCAAGATCTGAGCGCTGACTGCGGGTGTGGGAGGCTAGCTCCTGATAGTGGACTAGCTTAATTTAAGTGAATCACAGAGTCCAAGGTGTTTCATGAAGAGTACACATACAGAAATCAGGCCATTGCAAAAGGTGGCAAGTACGAGACCAAACAGTGAATAGCTAGCTGTAAATTGTTTGAGCCTCAAGACAACAATTTTGGAATCAAACATGACTATTTACGTTGGTCGATTTCAACTTACAGCGCAAATAAGGATCAGCAATGGCTTGGCAGCATGCCAAAGACGGGGATTTGATAGTGTTCTTTTTGACATAGCGGCCATATCCTGCAAAGTCGAGTTTAGTAAAAGGGCCGAGTTCCACATAATCACGGTATCAATGACAACGTGCAAGGAATACATAGCACACAGGGAAATTTTTTGGATCCGTCCCCGTCCCGCCAATATTCCGTTTCCGCCCTCGCCCTCGCCCTCGCGGGAGCGGGAAACATGGGAGACTGAAAAACAATAAGAACCCGTGGGGTATGAACAGCCCCGCTCCTGCGAGATATCTATTTGATTAATATTTATCTACCACTTATGTGTATTTATTTCATTTCTGAATATTTTCTTTATTAGACCGTATCTGCAACGGAAGATATTTAGGCTCCACTCATAAAGTCAAGAAAATCTTAGGTTGGTAAACTTGAATAAGATCAAAATATTGCAAGTGCACAATTTCATTCAAAATTAGCTTCATTAAAATGTCACAAGAAGGAATAAAACCAAAATAAGATTATGGCATAGAAATGAACTATAACACTCGATGTACTCTAAAAACCTCAGAGTTTAGGGGGATGGCTTGTGACAGGTGACCTTTGCAGGATCCAACTTATCAGTCGGGTCAGGCTTGCAAATCTCGTAACCAATAGGATGCAAGAACTGTAACCCTTTCGTACTAGTGACCACATACTGAGTAAAAGGGGTAGTACCATCTGAGTGTGTCTTGACACCTGAATGAAACTCATCAGTCCGTGAATTTAGATCTCGAAGAAACGTAACAGTACTGTATTTTTTAGTGGTTCTTGGAGTATGTGCCGGTCACAAGTCCAATCACCATGTCGTTATTCTTTGTGATATCGTTATTTACCTTCTTTTTTCGGTTCTCTAAATTTTTATTGAAAGCTATGAACTGGCGAACACCATTTGTCATTCAAATCAGCACTGTAACAATAATTTGACATACCTGCTGCCACTCTTCTGATGGTGGGGGTGTCAATCCAAGATTCTCTATCTTGACAGAAGAATCTGGGTTCCATTCATATTCTATGACAGCAAATTCCTGACCCCCAGGAGTCATACCAAGCTTGTCATTCCCCCAGAAAATCGCCTCATCTTTCCTGTCGGTCAAGTACCAACCACCAGTGATGCTGAAGTCCCCAGGTCTGTTTGTGGGAAGCTCAACGTTTTTGGTGTCTACTTGTTGTTTGGCAAGCTCGACAGTCTGCCCAGAGTAAAACGTATTTTTGCGTCTATGTATAGCCACATTAAATGTATCATTCTGTAAAGTGATCTGAATCAAAGTTCACTCAAATTTACTAGAAATTGAAGACAAACCTGGCTGGTTGGGACTGGTGTTCCATTTGTGAGAGATAAAAGCAGGGAGATGTAGAGAAAAAGAGATAGGGATGGGTACATCATGGCAGATGATGAAATTGACACGAAATGTGATTGTGGGGTGACTGTTCTGAATGAGGATGCTTTTGGCGACCAGCGCTGGAGCAAAGTCGTCAGATACTCTGAGTTTTTATAGCCAGGATAGTAAGCAGTCCAGTGCTTTGGGTCCCTTGCTCACTCAGTTTTACACTTGAAGATGCCAGCACATATCACATCATCGTAAGTGCTACAACCGGATCCTTGAAAGTTCATTTCCGGACTGCTCACTGATGGTTACTAATACTGGTACTAGAAGTAGTACCGGAGAACAGCACCGGAGGGTAGCAAATAGCGTAACATTATATTCTTTGCACTGAGTATACCGACACATAGCACCAAAGGCAGAATCAAAAACACATCAGAAAATGTGAATCATTTTTTCAAAAAAGCCAGTAAATTTAAGGAAATTTTATGAAAATATTCAATACATAAACAGTAATTCAATTCTTGTCAAATCCTTAAACTTCTAGAGAACAGCGCGGGTATGGCGGGTTTGCACGGGTTGCCGGTATGGGTATGATGAGTATGGGGCCCGGTCTGTGATTTCAAACCCGAGAAACCTATGCCCACACATAACACCCGTGTGCAAGCCTGAAGCCTTCGAAATCTTACTTTTTGGTTCTCAGATGGCCGAGTTGGTAACCTATTTATCAAAAATAATGCATAGAAAATTGTTCAAAACCCACAGACCTGTGGGTAACCCATAACCCATCTGCCACTGACTGTACCCATGGAAAAAACCCATACCCACAAAATGGGTTTGGGTTTTTATGGGTATGGGTAGCCTCAAAAGTAGCCATGGGCTACCCATGCTGTTCTCTATTTTAAATCTAAAACTTCTATTTCAAGATTTACGAAACAGTACTACTAGCAGCTCTTTTAATAATAGACAATATTGTTGCAAGTTGCCAAGATGACTCCTCCAATCTCAGCCTCTCCTGCTCTCGGACCGCATTGCTCTCCTGTGCTGTGTTATATGCTGCACCCTTCCATTACAAGAGCACGTGTACCATGTTAATTTATGTTAATTTCAGTCTATGAGTCAGCATGTTGAGAGGGCTGTGAACCAAAGTAATAATGATGAAGCAAATACACCCAGTGTCTTTAGTCAATACATGGTGAGATAGAGCCACCTCACTGGATTCTCCTTTTTGCAATCTATAGCGGCCTTCATAATAAACACAAGATAACCGACTTTAAGTATACAGATCCCTTCAAATTTCACTGCTTAACACTGAGATTTTTTGTTCCATTCGGGTTTTTTCTGATGAAATAAAAAAGGCGAGAAATCTGAGATGTTCTCAAGACTCAGACCAGTAGAAGCTTGTCATTATCCTGACTTGGCTTCGACATGTTTTTTTTAGTTAATTATTTTACAACTTCGTAGCGGTTACACATGTACGTTAATATGAAAGCTATAACTGCGACTACCTGGAATTTCCTACGTCCTCACTGTCACGCAATGCAATCTGACATATATGGGCAACGTCAGACTCCAGGAGATCAAAACAAGACATGAAACATTGATACCTATCCATCAATGTCTTGCACCCGCAGTCCCTGGGGCCTACGGAACACTCTACAAGGTGTCATAGTAGAGACACGACACGTAGAAACATCTCAGCATATGTCATCCCGAACCCGTGGTTGCAATAGAATGATTTGTTGACATACTGTACTATTTCGACCAAGAGTTCGACCGTTACACAAAATCCTTGGTCAAGGACCAATTCGGAGACTGGCGTTATACGTTATATGATGTAAAATGGGCGGGCTCATACCCCTCCGTTATGCGTTACAAACTGAGAAATCGAGAGTGTTCAGAGGGGGGGTGTTATGCATTACAGAACACATAGTCGGTCAGCGTCGAACTAGTACAGTATTCCAAGTTTGAAGATTTTGGAAAACTCAAGAGATCTAAACATGCCCTGTTCCATAGGTCTCCACTTTTCAACTCTAACTCTTTTTTCATACATAAGATCTACTCAGAGGAGTCGATTTTGCTAGGCCTGAGCTGCAGAAAGCGCCGAAGTAATACCTAGAAGGTTCTATGCACGGAGTGTTAATGGTGACAAACAATGGGAACACAGTGCACTTGCCGGAATGACTATATTCTATAAAATTAGAAGTCAATATAGACATTCAAATCTCAAAGTTGACTGTATAGTATGGACCAGCTGTAAAAGTGTAAGTACTCATGTGATCATGGGATTCTGTGGCAGTTCGCCAACTCGGTAGCACAGCCAGGTTGAGTCCGTAACTTCTCTTTACACCACATTTTTCACTAGTCGCCACGGCACACGTCACAACGAGCAAAATTCCATGGCAAATACAAGAGCAGCAGAAGGTTTGTTCTCTCAAGTTGGGCGTAATCATTGATTCACAGGTTTATTGTCCAGTCCTGATTGCCCATGGTCTCAAGCCTGAAAGTGTTGAGACTATCCTTAGGAGCAAATCTATCACACCTGAATGGGTCATCTCGGATCCAACTGAGGCAATGAGGGAGTATTGGCTTCAAGATTGTCCCATTGAACAAGAACTTTCCCATCCTCAAAACCGTAAGCTCCGACAGCTGGCTCAGGATACAGAAGCTTTACTAATCACTTCTCTCTGAATAGGTGAAGAAATTGAAAAAGTCTTGAATTCTATGCATCTAACTCATCAGTCATACGCTTATCTATTGGAACGGCCAGAATTGAAGAATGAAAATGTTCAAGGTGGTTCTTGGGGTCACTGGGATGCTATCCGTGTAGGTGCATGGGTTATGGAAAGTACGATAAAGATGCAGGGAAACAGTGAGTAGAAGGGACTTTAGATCGTAATGGGTTACGGTTTACTAATTGAATCTACAGGGGAGTCTTCGAACTCGTTTCATTCAGAAAGTTCATGGTTCATGACTAGAGAATATTGAAATCTAGTACTTTTCTCCGCCGAGTCCTGTGTTCTGTATACGTATCCTCATCTCAGTTCATAAAAGTGGTCTCACAGCAAAAGTTTTTGAAGCCATCACAAACATTGCATCATATCATGTAGTCCTGCTTCAGACTCCTCCTCCCATGATTGATAATTAACAAGGCTGACCATGCTAGTTTAGGCGCCGATACAATATGGTTCAAAGAGATATATCTATCTATTCTGAATACACATTCTTACTCATAAGATTATATGCATATGTGACAGACCACTCATCAGCTGTCATGTTAATGCCAACTGGTGCTGTGCAGTTGCAAGCACCGCAATGGGAGCAGCACCCTCAACTTCCTTTAGTACTAGTCATTGATCCGAGACTACCGAATTTGAAGCTTGGGAGGAAATTGCGGTGAACAGCACTTATAAGTCATGATCTCATGATGTAGTAGGTACAAAAAGCCGTGTTGATCATGACTCACTGCAATCACAAAAGATATTCCACAACGGAGGAGGCAATGATTCTGCATGTACCCTGTACCATACGTGGGCACTCGGAAGGTCTATAAAATAAAGTTCAATAATATAAGATTCATGCTCACGGTAGAGGAGTGGTCGGGGTGACAAGGGCTTATCGACGAGCAGGATCCTCGGGTTGCAATATTACTATTAGTTCTTGTTAACGTCGGCAAGTAGTCGCGAGAGAAAGATACGGCAACTGGCTTTAGATCACTCGAAATGAAGTCGGTTCAAGCCAAATAGATGTCGCATCGAAAAACACAGTAGGGTAAAAAAGCACTTGATCTTGTTCACTCCGAAAACGATCAGCGTAGCTCAGAAATTCAAACGGGGTCTCGAATTATCGATATTGAACAGACGTCCGAAGTTTATGTTCCCCTCCCGGCGGCTTGGCTGATTTCTATAGGTTTCTACCCTCTGAACTGTCAGTTTTACTAGCCTGAGACATAGTCTACATCAACCAACACGACGGAGCCGAAGGGAAGTGGGTGATCGCCGGAAAGGAGGATACTGTATCATTTCATTCGGTTCGCCACCCCAGCGTGACCGTGACCAGTGAAACGAAATTTTAACATAGCGTGAGCCGTGACAGAGCGAAAATTAGAGCATTTCTCGGTGTACATTGTTCAGTCTGTATATGGCGAAAGTTAGTCTATTGTTCTAATAGCTCGAAGGACAAAAGGCTGTAAAATTTTAGGTTGTAACGGGTAACGGTATTACAAGTTGTTAACTTATCTGCATTCCGACATGTAACGCACCGGACTCAGGTTGTCACCATACAACGCGGTACAGTACCTTAATTTGAATTTCAAATCTCATTAACCAGTTAAAAGAAGATGGCACACAGGGACAACATGCAGAATTCAACTTTTTTGTTCAATTATCAGAATGTAGTCTGGTTCAATTCAACTTTGATTAATCATAACAATTACATTGTATGAGTACAGGTACTTAAAGACATATTTGAGAGCTTGAGGATGGAAGGTGATAAACATATGCTACGGCGCAGGCTGGCACCCAGGGTGGGCGTTATCTTCATGCTGCCCACTTTTGATACCCGAGAACCTGCCGATTTCTGGCCGAGCCTGAGAAATAAAACGAAGTTGCTGTTGGTCAACGTTCACACCGTTAAGCCAAATCTTTGGAGAATCCGGACTCTGGTAAGGTACATAAATGAGATTGAATCGTTCTGCAAAACCCGCTGTCCTTGTTGTCACTGTCAGGCATGACTCGGATAGAACGCGAGTCATGATCAATGATAGTATCATGTGGAACTTTGCTTACATGAGGCATACCCAATTGATGAGGCAGTCATGTCACACACAACTTAATGAGTTGTACAGACAGTGTATGCCTATATTGTAATCAAATTTTAAATTTTAGAGGTGTTGCTTGTATCATTTTTTACAAAATAAAATTTTGGAGCACCTCAGATTTTCTACTCAAGATGTTCTGCAGTAATACACAGTCAAAATTTCAAGGTACATATTTTGACAAACTGAGTCCTCCCTAGGCACATTGAGGCACATCTATCACCATGCCAGCCTCTTTTACTCATTGGTGGTAAGTACCTCATCGGCCAGTTGATGACTGCATCGTGGAATGACATGATTTGCAGGGCTAGCTTTACCGGCTTTTCGGCTTGTTCCTAAGCTGCAAGTCTGACTTGATAGAAATATATGTACTATTATTCATTTCATATTCAGTCCGACAGTGGACTTAAATAAATCAGTCTAGACTTGTGACGTTAAACCACCAGTCTGGTTGGCTTGTGGCTTGACAGGCTTTATTGGCTTGAACAAGCCGAAAAAAGCCGGGCAAGACAGGTCAATCAAACGCAGAGTAATTACGATGCCGTAATAGATCGCATCTGCAACGGGAAAAATGGCCATTTTAAGCTTTACTGGATGGGTTTTATATTGTTGGCACCTCAACATCACCTTATTGAATAGTTACATAAATGCCATACACCCCCGGGTATGGCAGTTCAATTGTAATAAAAGTCGTTAATTCCAAGCTATTGCCAACAATTCCGTCAATAATGTGAGATTTTTAAGGGCCAGTTCGGATGCCACAGGGTTTTCCGAAAACCGTGATATTTTTCCTTATTGGGCCTAATTTTAGCTTAGCTAGCAACTGTAGTTAAGCTAATAAAACCCTGAAAACCTCTGGAAAACCTGGAGTGTTCGGGTGACTTTTTGCGATCAAGCTATTGTCAAGCTCATTATCGGATGCGTCGGCATATTATTGAGGTGGTGATCTCCCTTTGCATTTCTTCCTTCCTCTCCCTTCCCTTGCCTTTCCATGTCTGAGTTAATGGACGGCACGACTCCTGTTACTACTGCTCCCATCTCCTCTGCTCCTATGGCCCCAGAGCCCTTCGAGATCCAGAGTGCTCGTCACCCGGCTTGAGCTCGGATCGTATCATAAACCTTATTTTTGCACGGGGCCTTCGGCTTGACATCGCATAATGCATCACCAGGGCCTCCGAGCACCCTACCAGAAGTATCGTGTCACGGCTAAAGTGGCCGAGCTTTTGGTCAATGCTAGCTATTTGTCCGACTCAGTCGGATATCACGATGCTAATAAATCGGTATATTCCCACCTTCGGCTATTTACTAGCAACTAATAACTAAAGCGTGATACGGAAAACCCTGGGCAGCCGAACTGGCCCTAACTTCTAAGGAAGTTTTCAGATACCACCTAATAGAGGCACTACCTCTCGTGCCCTTTGGAAGTTATTCCGGAATCACGTGTCCGGCATGACACGGCCTCCCTCATATATCTTAGGCCGTCTCCCTTCTCATGGCTGCCACCACCAAGACGTCGGTCGCTTCTCACCTCCCTTCTCACGGCTAAAGACGTCGTCGGTCACTTCTCGCTACGTCTCCCTTCTCACGGCTACCACCACCAAGACATCGGTCGCTTCTCGCTATCCCGCTCCTTGCATCCCTCGCTACATATCCCGCTCCTCACTGTGTATCCCCCCGCTACATATCCCACTCCTCACTATATAGTCTTTACTACGTACCCTGCTCCTACCTATCTATATATCCTGCCCCTATCTTGGGCTGTATCCTTAACCCTTCTCATGGCTACTACCACCCTCTACACATCAGTCGCTCCTTGCTATCTATCCCCTTGCTACCTATCCCGCCCCTCACTGGCATATACATACCAAAATATCAGGAAACCATGCAGAGATAATACATCACTCGGAATGTATTTACAATTGCTAGAATTAATCAGATTACTCTAACTCGTCGAATTAATTGGTCCCCTGAATACATTCTTATGATTACTTCTCCAAGTCAGTCAACCAGGAAGATGTTACGAGAATTAGTGTAGTATCACTGTCTTGCATTTCCATGAGTTTATCACTCAATGCAAGACATTATTATTTTTACAGCGCATGAACAAGAAAAAACCATTAACAATGATTATCATTGATAGCTGACTGACACAAATAGCTAGTAAATACGTAGAGGTGGACTAAATATTAATGTTCAGAACAGGGGAAGTATTGCAAATTATAGGAACTTCTAAATGAGAGGCGAGTGAGAGATTGAACAGATGAGATTATAGAAAGGAATGAAATAAAAATAGTACACTGATTCTATATTACAGGAGTGGAAGACGCTGAGGCTGGGGATGTAACTGCGGAAGTGGCTACACTGATGGTGAGTACACTCACAGCCACCATACTGAGAGCTACAGAGCTACCATACTCTTCGGAAGCTCTAGTTCTTTTGATTTTGATGCGATCAAAGACTTGAAAACATGCTTATTACTTATTTGCAATAATGGTGGCATAACTACTGTATGCAAGCAAGGAGCAGGATAGGTAGCGAGGGGATAGATAGCAAGGAGTGACTGATGTGTAGAGGGTAGTAGCTGTGAGAAGGGTTACAGCCCAAGATAGGGGCAGAATATATAGATAGGTAGTGGGAGCGGGGTATGTAGTGAGGGATATGTAGTGAGGAGCGGGAGATGTAGCAAGGGGATACATAGAGAGGGGATAGCAAGGAGCAGAATACGTAGCGAGAAGCGACCAATGTCGGTGGTGACCGACGTCTTTAGCCGTGAGAAGGGAGATGTAGCGAGAAGCGACCGACGTCTTGGTGGTAGCCGTGAGAAGGGAGACGGCCTAAGATATGAGGGAGGCCGTGTCATGCCGGACACGTGATTCCGGAATAACTTCCAAAGGGCACGAGAGGTAGTGCCTCTATTAGGTGGTATCTGAAAACTTCCTTAGAAGTTAAAAATCTCACATTATTAGACCGCATTCGCAAAGAGAAATATGAAGGCCCCGCTCAGAAAAATGGAAATGGGGCTAATGAAATTTGGAAATGGAGCAAATAAAATTTGGGCAAAAACTTATGTTACAAGTCTGCGTCGCGGCTCTTCTTGTATGTATCCCTTCAACTGGTGATTTTCCTGTGGAATTTTGGATAGTGGAGCCTGGTGGGGCCTAATGCAGAACGTGTCATTTCTAAGCGCAAAACAATTTCCATATTTCTCTTTGCGAATGCGGTCTATTGACGGAATTGTTGGCAATAGCTTGGAATTAACGACTTTTATTACAATTGAACTGCCATACCCGGGGGTGTATGGCATTTATGTAACTATTCAATAAGGTGATGTTGAGGTGATTGTTGGAGCTTCTGTTTTTCCCGTTGCAGATGCGGTCTAATGAAGAAAAAAAACAAAATAAGATAAAAGAGTTATCAATCGGAAAAATATTTTTTGACTTTTGACTTTTTGTTTTCTTTCACGAAAAATTATAGAGATCAACTTCCTTTTCAAATTTTCATCATGACTTGTAAATTCATTTTGTAATTACTTTTCCAGGAAAAGCGACTCAGGGCGGTTCCAAGAAGTTGCGCCTGCGGGGAAGCCATCCACTGTCGTAACTCTGTCGTATGACCCCTTTTTTTTGCGCGTGCGCATTCATTTTCCTATTCAAAAGGTTCTCATCATACGCCCTCTATTCACATGTTTCACCTTATCACTGTAATAGCGCAGCCCGGAAATGAATAGAAAAAAGGCATCCGCGTCTGCGGACGAAAAAAAAAAGCTATGAGCGGGGCGGGAGATGGTTACTGCAGAACCTCTACTATGGTATCACCGTCCTAACTTGAGAGCTGTTGAGGGATTTTTTTGATTGGTGGCATTAAGAAGAGACAATGAAAAATCTCTAGAAAAGGTTCTAGATTTAGTTATCAGACTAAATTTGCAACGCAGATAGAATGAAATCATCTAGAGAAAAAAAGGAGATCAAAATAGAATTGGGAAAAACAGAAAAATTGGAAAATAGTCGGTCCTACTGTATATATAGTTATCCCAACTCGCGGGCTTGCAGTTTCTACATTAATATGTAAATAATAAAAAGCAAATAGATACTAATTTCCTTACCGTAGGGTACGATCTATTCAGTTTTTCCCCGTCAAATGAAGGGAAATCACCGTTATTAACGCGCTACATTTCTTATCCACTGCAATACACCCTATGTATTCAGATGACTCAGGGTAGTTTCAATTGTACTTCCGAGTCAGCTTTCGAGCTCAGGACTTCGCTGGATCAGCTTCCTATGCCCCAAAACCAGAACAAAGGTTTCAATTTGACCAAAAGCGAAGATGTCGAAGAAAACTCTATGGAGAATGTTTTCGACGATACATAGGGTTGAGCAGCCTCAGCCTGAGGGCTATGCATAAATCTGAATCTAGATATGAGTTTTGCGGTCCCCGAAAGGTTCTCAAAGAGTTGTATTCATGATACGTATATGAGTACCAGCACAGATTCACGCTGTTGACTCAAAGGCGTTCATCGCAAGCACTTCACAGAAACGAAACTTGAAGCAAGGGTCCTTTCACGATTACTTTGAGTAATTTTTTAGCAGTGGGGCATCAAAGAAATGCATTTCTAACAGGTGGAGAAACTAAGATTCCCGTTCAATAGCAATGAAGCCTCCACACCCTCATTAACGTGTTCACGACATCTGAACACCGTCGTAATATGCATCAAGCTGGCCGAGACAGCTTCAAATACACTTTCTGCGGCTTCCAGTGTTTTTCTGTGCCTAACATCAGAGAAAAAATTCAGTCCAATTATGGCCTAGACTGAGTCACGATGAGTCTGTGGAGAATGTTAGAGTAAGGTCAGGAGTTTCGACTTGTCATGCACGACGTCTACATGCAAGTCGAGGATACCTCAAGGCTTAAAAATCATTGCATAACTAGTAACAATTAAATTGAACGACTCGTTTTCTGGTTGCTCAGGCTAGACTTGAGATCTGAGGCAGTACTTCTACACCTTGAGTATCCCGAGTAGTAGAATCAGTAAGCGCCAACTCCTATAGATCTGAGTTACGCTCTAGTACTAGCATTCAACCTGGCCTAAAAGGAACCCTCAAAGTAGTGTCAAGCAAAAAGGTGTCAAGCAATTAGAATTCAATATTTTTTTTGGTCGTAATACTAATTGTTAACCGTTCGCTTCTTTAAAAATTTGCATTCATGCTCTAATTCGCTGGGGGTTGGCGTATCCAACTGATTGGTTCGAAGTGGCTTTAACACTGCTTTAATTTCAATACTTCTGCGGTCGATACTACGGAAAAGTTTCGGTCTATCTATTGCCTGGAGGCGGAAGTTGCAAAGAGCCTCAAGGCTTCATATCACACCCAGATCGACGGTGCTCAGCGCCTGGTTCTATAACCAGAATTAGTCGGGATGTCTTGGGTTCTGCGGTGGAGAACTCCTTCTTGCCAGCGACTACTTCAGTTGCTGGTCCCATATAAGGAAATGAAGCATTATCAAAATCACTTCGGTATCCAGTGCTTCAGTTTCTGCTTAAACGCCACAGAAACGTTTAGTCTAACCATTGCCAAGACGCGGAGGCTCATGATACCATTCCGAGAACGGAAGACGTTTAATTACCAAAAAGCTGGGGATGAACGTGGAGGATGAGAACCACGTCAGGAAGAAGTGATTTCATTTCCTTGACAAAGTTTCGATAAGAATCGGACGCGCTTAAAAAACGTGTTGTTTATCGGATCTGTACGATGAAAGGTCCAAACTTCATTGATCATCAATCCTTCTAGGCCTCCTCCTGTACAAAGCTGAGACCCTGAATGCTCACCATATCATCCGGGGACCACTTCCTGAGGTGAGGCTCAGGTTCGAATTCTATGCACAACTCCACTTGAATCATTTTGGGGTATGAACCAAATCTGGGCCAAATCAAAGGAACACAGCGGACCATCGACTTCAGTATATGAAATTAACGAGGCCAGGCAGTTACTGTTATCGGGCCGGGAAGGTCGATGCCTTCCAGTCCAGACAGGACCACATCGGTGACCGAGCCGCAGCCGGCCCCGGCCAACCTTCATCAGTGGAGAATTTAATACCGTCTCGTCCGTGACCTTATCTCTACTTCCGCTTTTCTTATCCTTTATCTCTAATGACCTAATCTTATAAAGGGAGATGCAGGTCAGCCGATAGCTTCGGAACCAAGGGTCTTCGACTTCGACTCACCGCTCAATCGCAGTTCTGACTGATTGGTAGGCGCGTATGGAGTCGACTACTTCAAAGTATGTGGTACTATGTATAAGCAAGTCGTCTTTGAGTACTTACTATTCTTTGACTTGTTTTCATCGGTATAAGGAAGAGTCTCTTAAAGAAGCTCGAAGTTCCACACGAGAAAGACGCAGTGTACGAGCTGACGCCTTGGGTGAGTCTCTTATCATCATCATATACATACTCCTTCTCAACATCATATTCCTTCCTTTTAACTTACTCCTCTTCTTCATCTCACTTGGACTCTCCAAAACATCGTGTACGTAGATAAACCGTGACATCGTTCCCTTACCCCCTTCAAGACGAACCTGGGGACCATGGAGCTTCGTCGGATTCTGGCTCGTTACTGGTATCAACATCTCTGGATGGACAAGTGCCAGCGCGTTGCTTGCTCTAGGGTTAAATGTCTGGCAGGCTATGTTAACTGTGGTGCGTAACTCTTTCTTCGTTTCTCTATCCTTCTTCTGCGGGAGGGACGGGGGGTTGATAAGAGTTATATAACGTAAAATTTAGATTATCGGGAACATTATAGTAGGTTTCGCAGTCGCATTAAACGGTCTTCCGGGGGGTGAATGGCATATCGGTGAGTTTGTTCATCCGAATACGAGTCCCATTTGTTCTGGTGGTTTTGTCTCTCATTACGCCGTCATTATTCCTATAGGTTTTCCTATAATCAAGTACGTTTCATCCTACATATCCCCAATGACAAGGTTTGATTCTGAGTCTGAATGAATGAATGAACAAACAGTCGATATGTTTGGGGACTATACGGCAGCGTACGTCTGCATTCGGTCCGACTTTTCAACACGAGGATGACTGACTTACAACCTGAATGAAAACATGGCAGTTCTTCCCTCTCCTCATGCGTATTTTGCTTTCTTTCGTTTGGTACGGAGTATGTATCACTTCATCGTTTCCTCCGAGTCAACCCGCCTTAGTTTTCCTCTCAAGTTTGTTATCTAATCTGTCTGTCGTAGGCACAAACCTGGTTTGGAGGTCAATCCATCAAAGTCGTCATCGGAGCCATCTGGCCTTCGTTCTTGACAATGAAAAACACGCTTCCAGAAGGGACCGCTATGGAGTGCGTTTTTGCTTCTTTTCTACGTATCATATATCAGTCCTGATCAACATCGTCACTGACGTTTTGCACTCCTTGCCTTGTGCTTAATATCAAACAACCCTAACCCACACCCACGACTCACCGGTATAATTTGTTAAAAAAAATAGAACAAACGATTGCATCGCTGTCATTCTCTTTTGGGTCCTCTCCCTTCCTCTACTTGCCGTCCCACCAGAGTTATACAAAGTACCCTTCCGCTATGCTACCGCTTCAATTACCATTGCCGCGTTCGCGCTATTTATTTGGGCTCTAGCTAAACAAGGTGGTGGTGGACCTCTACTTTCGGATCCTTCGACGTTTCTTGGGATCGATAAAGTTCCAAAGGGAAAAGAGTTGGGATGGGTCATGGTATTGGGTGTGACGACTAATGTTGGGAGTATAAGTGCTGGAATTATGAATCAGAGTGGTCAGTGTCCTTTATTTCTTTGACTCGGAGTTGTGGACGTGCTGACGCTAGAACTCTTTTGAACAGATTATTCTAGATTCGCTCGTAAACCAGGAGATCAAGTGTTATCTCAGATCATTTGTGTACCGATTATGTCTATCCTCAGTACGTGCTACTATGAACTTAGTGTATCCTTTTGCTAAAAAGTTGATGACAACGCTTTCACAGCTGCACTAGTCGGTATCATCTGCACTTCATGTGCTGCTGGATTCTTTCCAGACGAAGAACTGGTAAGCCCTCCTTTTTCTTCACTCCTTTTATTTTCTCAAGCTAATTCACCTATCTAACCTTGTGCATTCATTTTCATTCATAGCTTTGGGAACCCTACAAGCTCCTAATTGCCATCCAAACTCACGGTGGTCCAGGCGCACGAGCGGCCGTGTTTTTTGCCGGATGCGCATTCGTCGTCTCTCAATGGGGCATCAATATCTCTGGAAACGGCGTCTCAGGTGGGATCGATCTGTCTGGTGTATTCCCGAAGTACATCAACATTCGTCGGGTGAGTGTGTCTATCTATACATTAATGAAAAATGTTCTTTGCATGCTGACTCCGAAGTCGTCTCGTTTTTTTTTTCTGTTAGGGAGCGTTTATCACTGCTTGTGTTGGTCTCGCAATTAATCCATGGCAACTGCTTAATGTGGGTAAACAGCATTTATTCCAACTCCATTGAGATTCTTTTGCCACAAAGTACTAATTACCCCTATATTATTATACACATGGTGTTTCTGATCGAAACCCCTGAAACAGACTGCGAATCGATTCATAACTGTGCTGAGGTTAGTTTTTTTCTGTCGTGATCACTCCAATATGAAATAATGGTTGTGTGCATTCCGTCTGACTGGGTCGTACTCTTTCTGGATGCGTTTCTCGTGTTCTGTTTCTTGCTTCTTGCTTCTTGGGTCTTCCTTTGTAGTTCCTTTGCTGTATTTCTCGGTCCAGCTACCGGTCTTATGATAACCGACTACGTCGTCGTGCGAAGAAGAAAAGTCCGTCTCAGTCACTTGTACATGCCTACTCAAGAATCTATCTACTGGTACGCCATTCAACTCTTTTTTTCTCCCTTCTATGTTCACTCTCAATGTGAATATTCGCCTTTCTTTTCCAATTCCAGGAACACTTACGGCATCAACTTTCGCGCTGTCTTTGCCTGGATTAACGGTGTCTGGCCTCTCATGCCAGGTTTCATTGCTGCCGTCCAGAACAAAACCACTTCCGAAGGTTGGACGCACATGTATTATCTCTCTTGGTTAGCTGGATTCTTTATTTCCGGAACGACTTATATCATACTTTGTAAAATCTGGCCTCTCGAGGGGTTGGGTGAAGTAGACGATAAGGATGTGTTTGGTACGTTTACAGAGATTACCAAGGGCGATTCTACGAGTTACGGGTCTGGGGAAAGCGGGGAGAATGTTATAGCCAGTCAAATGGTTGCTCCTGTGCTTGGGAGGAAGGCTGGTGTTGAAGATGGGGAGGATAAGAGTAGTTGGAAAGGGAAGTTCTAATTCTAAATAAGTCGGGTGTTGTAGGAAGATGATTACAGTTACAGTTACAAGATAGGTTCGATGAAATATATGCAGTCTATCTCAAGTCCCAGTAGCCACTTTATCTCTCATAGTAGTTCGACGCAGTGAGAATGAACGCATCAAGCTGTGGATTCGAAGTGACTATATGCTGCTGTAAACGAGCCAAAAATAAAATCCGAAAGAATCATCATTTTTGACCCTTTTCCGAACATTTGAACATAATATTGAGTTTCCGAATGTTGTTCAGTTGGCCCCGAAAGTTTGAAATTGGATAGGACCGAAAGTTTTGTAAGGTCCCGAAACTTTCAAAGCGTGACATGTGACATGTTTGATTTTCCGAAACTTTCATCATCCAGTCCCGAAAGTTTGACCGTTCCACCGAATGATACACCAAAGCTTCCACAAATACATATATTTGAATTCTGCTAAGTACATAGGTTAGCTAAGTGTTAATTTACTGATTTTATGTCCATTTATGTCTCATGGTGAATATTATGGTTTTCCTATATGCTCAGCATTCATCATTGTGGGAAATATTGCTTGTCCCTTGTTCCATGGCCTCTTTTTATTGTCCTTGCACTCATTCCACACATCAACATTGTTGTCTCCATGTAGGGAACAGCACAGGTTGCAGGTATGGGTATGGTGGGTATGGGTATGTAATTTCAAACCCGAGCAAACCCATACCCATATTTAATACCCATGTGCAATCCTCAAGCCCTCCAGAGAGCTTTGAAATCCTATTTTGTAAATTGTCAAAATGGCTGAGTTAGTAACCTAATTATCAAAATAGTCCACCAGGTCATTGGTTCAAGCCTGGGAGTAGCCTGAAAATACTTAAAAAATTGTTCAAAATCCACAGATCCATGGGTAATCCATAACTGCCACTAATTGTACCCATGGAAAAAACCCATACTCGCAAAAAGGGGTGTGGATATTATGCTGTCCCAAACGCTGTAAAAATCAATTCCCCCGTATTCTAATGCTATCCCCCATATCAAGAATGACCTCCCCCGTATTGAAATGATCTCCCCGTATTGAATGACCTCCTCCGTATTAAAACCATTAATAATATGATAGCTTATCATCGGCAAACTATCGGCAAACTATCGGCATTGCTAATTGAATAGAGTGGACTTTAATTTTGAAACTCCACATCAATCTTCTCATTATCGAAGCCGACTTGTGCAGGTGGCTGTGTTGTTTTTGTGCCGGATTTTGTTCCGGTGTTTTCTAGGAAAAATTTGACCGACGCTGCGGCGAAAAACCAAATTTTGAAGTTCATATTACCTTTGATAATTGGGAAATGGGGCCGTCTCATCTGGCCTATTTGGGAAAGTCTTCCACGCCACTCAAATGGTTCGATGTCATTGACCTCTATTTGGGTAATAACAGCTACGTCTACCATTGTTGCCGACATTCTTCTGTTCAACCGAATGCGATACATCCAAAGAATTGACTTTTACCGACTCTTATGGGTCAGCATATCTTTGTGAGTTTTTTGTGTTGTGTATGCCAGACTGAGGACTGAGTGCATAGGAAATCTCGAATACAACTGAATTTATGGAGCAAGTCGCCATAGGGCTGCAACATTTTATTTAGCTTAGAAATGACCCGTTTTTTTTTTTAAAAAAGGATAGTAGGAGGTAGCTGTTCATCCGGGGTGAACATACTGCAACATTATAGCTCGGGTGCAGGGGTCCTGAGGAGCCTACTTTAAATGACCCATTTTTGAATAGCCCACTGGGTCCCAATATCAGAATGGCTATTTTTCTGACACCCCAATAGACCACATCTGCAACACAGATATTTTAAAACAGATATAATGAGGGAAAACTACTTAATTTCTCACTAAATAAAAACAACCAAAAATCTGCATTACAGATATGGTCTGATACCTATTACTTCTTTTTGTTTTAGCCCATATTTTCACTTTTCTGAGCAGGGTCATCACATTTCTCATTACAGACACACTAATGTGAGATACTGGAAAACCTTGTAATAAATAGTAGTGTATAGATCATCAATACATACTGAAAGTTGGGTGTCACTTGAAAAGTAAATTTTGATCAGGAAAGTAGGTCTCAATCTTGTCTCACTCTCATGATATTTTCATTTTACTGACAATTGTGACCCGCCAACACCTAAATAGATGTTTCATGTGTACTCAAATGGGGCACCATAAACACAATTTTTTACCGGGCTTTTTAAGCTCAGATCTATTCAAGTCTACTTTTTATGGAACAAAATTCCCATTGCAGATCTCTACTGAAAATCCACTTGTAGAACTTGAAAGTGATACAAGTTGTTAATGTATACCAATTGGGGTTTTGTCAGTAATCCTCTCTTGTTCTGAGAACATTACTAAAGACTCAGTAAACATGTGTAATTTGAGTTTTGTGCTATGTTTACTATACATATTATACAGCTTGCTTTGGTATTAATGTAAAATACTTGTATTATACGTATTGTATCATGTATGTATAAAAGGCATGTAGGAAATATATCTACCAGTCACGATTTGTACTCGACATCAGCAGCTGTCTATTTCTTTTCCGTTGAGGATTTCTTTTGGGTTGTTTCAGTCTGAACTCTGGTTGCAGCCAGCTTTGGCTGGCCATGACCATATCTAGCATGCACTAATGGGGATATCGTGGAGTCAACATACTCCGTGATATCAACCCGCTCAGTGTTGGATGCATGTACAATCCTTCGGGTTGATGCCAAAGGAGTAGAAGTATTACCATTGACGTCCTCGTCCTCGAATTCAATTAGTAATTGCTCCTTGACTCCGTATGAATCAGCTGAAATGTGGAGACAACTCAGAGACCATATGGAGACGAAAATGAAGATTGTCAAAGCGTGACTGCGCACATACACTTTTCAAGCTGACCTCAATGTAGCAAGAACAATTCCAGGTACTTTTAATACATAGAAAACATGCAAAGGGTGCTTACAGACATGTAGGAGCTAGGCAGACACTTCGACTTTAATACATGAAATTTTGGGACCCCTCTGGTATTTTACATATGATACATTGTATAATACAGGTTGTATTATATGAGGGCCCTCGATACAGCCCCCTAATGTGTAGACTCAGTGTAGTAGAGCACTTAAATGAACTTCCAACGTAGGAAAAAGCCTGAAGTATGCACCAGGGAAAAGAAAAGAAAACAAACAAAAAATGTGACTCTGATCAGTTACTAAGCTCTGGAGAGTGGTCTCTATTTTGATACTGTGTTGCATAAACTACTTACAATGCAAAGATTAAGTAGCTTATAACATACTGCTATGACTAGAGTTTAGCTGGTTCAAAATTCAGAGCATATTGTAAGTTGGGTCTTATTAAATTGGGGGTTGTATTCAAAACGGGGGGCGATATTACAAACGGGGGATGATATTTAATACGGAGGTCGTATCAGAAATCGGGGCAAATTTATTACAAAATCGGGTGCTATTTTTGCGGCAAAGTGCCCAGCATAGGATATGGGTACTAAGCCCCCAAAAGTAGCCATTGGTTACCCATGCTGTTCCCTATCTCCATGTGTGCCTTGACTTTAAAGATTCCAAGCACTTGCAGACATGGTAGCAAAGATCATCCAGTAACACTACGAGATGTAATGAACGAGTGCCAAGCAGCTCAACTGTATTTATAAAACCATAATAATCACCACGAGACCTAACTGGACATAAAATCTGTTAATTAATGCTTAGCTAATCAATGTACTTAGCAGAATTCAAAAATATATATTTGTGGAAGCTTTGGTGTATCATTCGGTGGAATGATCAAACTTTCGGGACTGGATAATGAAAGTTTCGGAAAATTGAACATGTCACATGTCACGCTTTGAAAGTTTCGGGACCTTACAAAACTTTCGGTCCTATCCAATTTCAAACTTTCGGAGCCAACTGGACAACATTCGGAAACTCGATACCATGTTCAAATGTTCGGAAAAGGGCCAAAAATGATGATTCTTTCGGATTTTATTTTTGGCTCGTTTACAGCAGCATATGACTAGTTAATGCTACGTTGTATATATCAAGCACTGTGGGTCAGCGTCTATTGTCACTGCTCACAGCTGATCGTCAGTGATGTCCTGTACCTGCCAATGCTATTTTCCTCTCAAAACTGCGAATTCTGAAAACGAAACACAGCAACGGAAAAGAAGCACACAAATAAAACCTAGATACTTATTTGACGTGCACACGACGTACACAATTCTAGTTACGGGGCCACTGAAATTACAAAAATAGCGACCCTACTTTTGTCAGTGAAAAGCTTTATGTTCTCATAATTTCAAGTTTCTCCCACCTAACTTGGTTGAAGATTGTTGTAGCTTATAACTGTTCAAAAGCTAGTAGATAGATGTATAATAGTAATTACTGCGAATCAATTTCAACACATTCTGTCTGTCCTGACTCCCAAACCATACACCACACTTTGCACATTCCACTTGAACTTGAATATGAGAGTAATGGCATTCAACACAAGCCCAGTGCTCACTGTATACTGGGGGACCAGCATCAGGGACATCCAAACCAAACACCCAACAAAACCTAGTTCCGTCTTGACTTGTTACACCTCTACAAGACTTGCTCAAGCCATCATTCCCAATCAGATATCCCTCCAGCCATGGACTTGGTTCAAGATATTGGATTGATATGTCAGATGGAAAGTCAAATTTAGATGACCCTGACCCCAAATCACTCCAATCCTCGGAACAGGAGTCCAGCTCAGAACCATCCAAATCTTGATAACTCAGGATCTCTGAAACGGTCAAATTCATTTGTTGTCGAAGCCTAGGCATTGGAAACCAGATTTCTGGAAAAAGAAAAACAGAAAGATATTCATGAATCTATCGGCGAGAAATTTAATTATCATAAACTCACCAAGTTGAGATTGTACACCAGTATCATCATGTACTGACTCTAACTCTGAGCTTGACACTTTATCCAGGTTATTATGGACAAGATGCCAGTTATCTAGTTCTTCTATGGATTGATCTGCTACAGTCTTGGAATCCAAAGAGATTGAATACTCTGAGTGTGTTACACATACCATGGGGTTTGTCTGTATCTTCAGAATAAGGGACTACTTCAATCAGAGGCAGTCCACAGGCCTCAGCAAAACCATGTGTTGATGAGCCATACCCAAAGAACTTCTGTACTTGTTGAACGGCTTGAAACTGATAGTTGGTGCAGGAAAATGTGAAACGATAGATTTTGGCTTTGTATTTTGGCAGCTCAATGAGATCACAGACTCTCTGTGATATCTGAGTAGACCCATCTGGATCAAAAGACCAAAAATAGTGATGCCCTCCATGGTCCCCCCAGCTCACTTCAGTTGAGCCACTTTCCGGGCACTGGTTGAGGGTGACTGGTGCAATGAACATGAAAATGTTCTTTGGGATGATGTCTGGATGCAGAACCACAGTTCCAACATCTGGTATTAGAGATATCTCCACTCTAGTTGTTACACCTATGGTTTACTAAATCTAGATTGATCATGTCCAGGAAGAAGGGCAGCTTACCATATTGCTCTAGTCTCAATATATCACCTACAGTTGCATTGGCAACAAACATTCCTTGGCATAACCAGGCAGACACCAGTTTTTTCCCTAATTTGTGAGGCAAACAAACAACAGAGGTAAAACTCTTTCCCCAGTTGGTCAGATTATAGTGAAATCTGTCAAAGTATTTTTTCAGCATATTAATTCAAAATGAATTCTAGATTCAAAAACTCTTTCAATGAACATACTGAGTCCAACCATGCTCAAACAGTATCCCTTCTTTTCCATGAGTAGACCTCCAAGGACTGACCATGAATGAGTATGACCTGTCCAATTTTTTGAACCATCCAACAGTTCTGAATGAGTCCTTGTCACTGGCAGTCCGTGATGATATTGAGGGGAGAGTGATAGGAAACATGTTGTGTCCATGCTCTGGCAACCAAAAGTGGGTAAAATGACTCAACATATCTAAAGGGGAGCTGGTCATAATCTGTTGCAAGAGGGAATCTTTTTTTGGAATGCCCCAAAGATATTCCAATGTACGAGTTTCATCATGAAACAAGTCAAAAGGCAACAGTTTGTCAGGCTCCTCAGCCACAATGGCAGAGAAAGACCATGGTATTCCCCTCGTAATTACTTGTGAAGCTATTGCTGCTCGGCTTTGACCGCCAAAACAAATTGTTCCTGTATCACGACGAACAAAAACCGCACCTTGCTTCTGATACTTGTCAGTCAATGATGAAATTTGTAGTGGAAGCACTCAAATCTGACCGTATAACTTTCATCTGCAAATGAACGACCTCCCATACTTTCTGGAAACATCCGTCTTGCTAGATTCTAAGGGAAACAATAAGCTCTTCTAAAATCTTGAATACAAGAAAATAGCATACAAAATGAACGTTAAGGTGGCATTTGACAACAGAGGAGCATTTTTCCCAAATTAGTGCCAAAGGAACAATATCTATATGGTTGGAGATTAATGAACACACTTATTGAATACTTGATGTTCTCACTGACCATCGCAAAACACCAAAGCTGGATTTGATTTTTGCCTATTTAGTCCGAACAAGTGAACAACGTTCTGATGACTGGATTATTCAAAATCAAGGTCATTTATTGAAACAAACACAATCAAAACGTGGCGGGAACCATACTGGCTAGAATATCTCAAGAAATCCCGTTCCCAAGCCTGCAAAAAGGTGCAGAAGGTTAATTTGAAACCCAGATTTTGGTAAACCTCAATAACGTACGGCATGCGCATCTCGCCCACTATAATGCATAGCGACACAATGGCTATAATTACCAGGTACACCGAATAAGCTGACACTGTGTGTAGTCCTAGTATATTTCAATTTCTTCTGCGTCTGTTTCCGATCACTCCACAGTGTCTCCTCCTCGTCGATTTCGCTCGTAGAGAGTTCTCGTAAAAGTCGTATATCACACCGACGTAAATCGTGATACTATCAGTATATCAGAGCCTGTACTTGATAAAGAAATCACTGAGATACCTACTTGATTGAAAATTGACTCTCCACAAACACCGTTTGAGACCATTTGGTCTGGAGAACCAATAATTCGGGTGATATCTCCCGCTACAAAGTTGGTTATATGATCTCCAGCTGTATTGATTATATGACTGCCTTCGAAAGAGGAATGTGAGGTGTTTTCAAAGAAGTTGGACCTAGACATAGTTTCGGTCACTTTACAGAGGAAGGTGGGGATAGTAGAGGTAGATAAGGTGGTCAGGACGTTGCGGATGTTCAAGGGTTTAAATGGCCAAATTACATTCACACCACACTGGAACAACACGAGGCAGATGCATTCGCATCGGCGCCCTTCAACAGCTTTGAATTGCCCTCAGGAAGTCAGCTGGTCCTGGATTGAGGCTTGATACAATGCTTGTGGCGTGATACGATCTTTTAAAGCGCTATCTTTGGGCTGTGAGTTCTCGGGACCTGATGAAATGGACCACCCTGCAAATAAGGAAAAAACGAAACGGTGTTTCGACAATTCAGAGTGTAACGTTAAACCCTATAAGCACTTGTGGTATAATTTTCAAATAGTTCATATGCACGTTGGAATAGATGACGCGTTCAAAATCAGCTACAAGACACGGAATGATGTGGACGATGGCCTTCTTACGACTTGGTAGAAAAGTGGGTTCGTTGGAACGGCAGTTGCCGTCAACCAATGCATTCCGGTCCAAACATGACCACACCGATGATAGACTTTACAGCGTAGCGAAGTATTTCTTGGATATTCCGCAATTCTTTGGTGGTGATTAGGCGTTCCTGGCTACTCAGT
>ML179108.1:26156-138513 GCA_004369135.1 Dendrothele bispora CBS 962.96 | reverse complement strand
CTTTTTGATAATGCTGACATTGTTTCTTCATTCTATTCTCTATCCTTCTTTGATTTAGGTGAAGATTCCCGGTCCACGTTCGACCTGGGGTGTTTGCCTGCTGATGGTACTAGGTGTTTGCCTGCTGATGGTACTAGGTGTTTGCCTATACTATCCTACATTTCTTCCCCTTCAACTTATTCCTTCTGTTTCGAAAACAGTCTTTTTCTCAGCAATGGCAGAGTACGAAATATTTGTATATACCGGTCCTTATCAATACAGATAGTTACATAAATAGTATTTACGAGAAGGCATCAAGAATACCAATATCATTGTACATCGATTCCTCAAACTTCCTCCTCTGTAACCTCCTCCGCTTCTTCCATCTTCAACCACAGTCCCTCCTTCAAAAGGAATATTGCAGGTCAGTCACTGAAACCCAAACAAAAGTGAAAAAATAAAAAATATCACTCACAACAACATACATCGTCAAATGACTCCTCATCTGCACCCTCTCCCTTGCCTTGATCCCCCCTTCGTCTTTCCACTCCTTTGGCACCCTCCCCATAAGTGGCATTGCCTCTTCCACTAATTCAATCGCCCCAAACCTCTGCAACAACCTCACCAAAAAGAACGAAGCTTCATGATAAGCGAACTGTTGACCTAAACAAATCCTCGGGCCCGCATTGAACGGTAAGAAAATGAATGGATTTGGAGTGAGGTATTCGTGCACCCGAGAGTCAAGAAATCGGTCTGGGTCAAAGTCGAGAGCAGTGGGTCCCCAGAGGTCAGGGCGGCGGTGCATGACGAGGACGCTGTATGCGCATCTGAATTTAAAACAAGTGAATCAGTATTGAGTGATAAAGGAGTTCCTTCGGTTCATGATGAATCCACGGAGATTCAGAGCATGAGGGGCTCGACAGGTGTATGCATATATGCGTACATACCTTGTACCAGGAGGAACATAGATTGGTTTATCACCGGGTTTAATAGGTGGTAGAAGAGCTCCATCTTTACATTGTCTATATAGAAATCATTATCATAAGCAGTCACAGCGACTGAGATCGACCGGGAAAGAAGAGTACCAAACTTTCACGTACCTCATATTGAACGGTCTAAACAATACATATAAATGGGATGTTAGCAGGCCTGACTCCCTTTGTACCAAAAACAGACCATCACTCACACTGGAGGATACAACCTCAACGTTTCTACGACACAAAAAAAGGATTATCTAGCATTAACTCCGTCTCCAATTCCAACCCCTTCCGAAAGGATGTCGTCTCCACACAAACATCACTCACCATTCAAGACAGCCCTTAAATACCTCATCTCTCTGAAATCTTCATATGTTGGCCTCCTTTTCCCCCCAATTTTCTGCAACACCTCTTCCCTCAATTTCCTCAAGATTTCTGGATGCTGCGAAAGCATATACATAGTGAATGTCAAAATGCTTGCAGTAGTATCCCGTCCAGCAACAGCTAAATTCATGATCTCATCTCGGAGGATGACTGGGTCTAAACAGATCATATGTATTACGAACACAAATCAAAGATATTAATCAGAAAAGATAACGAATTAGCTCACGGTAAACGGAGGACTCACCGTCTGTATAATTAATCAAATGATCCAATAATGTCTCTCCTTCGCCTACCTCCCTATCCCTAACCTCTTTAACCCCTTCCTCCTCCTTTTCTTCCCCTTGCTTCCCCCTCTTCCTCTCCAAAGCTTCCACTAAAATCGGATCCAAAACCCTCCGAACACCTTTCATCTCCTCCTTTGTCCTATCCTTCCAAAACTCCACAAGAGGCCAATGTTTACCCCATCGAGCACGATGAAAAGTGTGCATTTGAGCAGAAGTAAAAGAGTGAGCAAAGGATTTGATTGTCGAGCGAGTGTTACTAGTGTTATCGGAAGAAGAAAAAGCGTAGAATGGATAAGCAAGAGGTTCATTAAGCGTGCCTATATCTTTTCCGAACAGGAATTCTGTTGCTGAGTCAATCGTGAATCGGGAGACGACTTCCTATATGTTGGGGAGAGTGTAATAAAACAAAAGATGAAGAATTAGTACACCCGATTGTGGATGAATCAAATCCGAAATCTCAAGTAGAAATATCGGAGAACAATTTGAGATAAAGATTAGTCTACCTGGAAATCAACAGCCCACCCTTGTCTGAACCGCTCTCTCATCTGGCTTATTGCTTCCTCGGCATGTCGGTCAAAGATGTCAAAATGCGAGATTCGGTCCCGGTTGAAGAAAGGCCGAGTCAGTGTTCGGTGGAATTTCCAGAGGTCGCCTGTTTGCGGAGGGGAGGAATTAGGAAGGAGTGAAAAAGATCAGAAACAAGGAAGGCCAGCTTATAAGAGAAGGGAAAGAAGTATGAGAAAAGGATGAACAGACACCCACCATCAGCAGCAAACACTCCAGTCCCCAGCAGCGAGTCAAATGTGGATCGGGAATCTTCACCTGTACATATGGAATGGACACGAGAAAGAAATGATAACAATCAGCGTTACATCAAGAAAGCCTATGCAAGCGGAAAGCGGGAATACCCCGGCTTTATATGGTTGCGTTGCGCATGGCTCCGTCCGAGATAGTGGCAGGCCTGGAGAGACAGAATGGGATTACCATACCCTTTTCGAAATGCTCAAACTGAGTAGCTAGGAATGCCTAATCACCACCAAACAAATATTGAATTCCAAGGAACGGTGTTTTGAAAGCGTGTACTCACTTTGATATGTTCTGGTTCGGCGGTGAAGATCTGGGCGTGGACAACAAGATGAAATGAGACGGAAAAAAAAAAGAAAAAGTATAACACACCCTATCCGTGAACAAAATTCGCATATTGAACGTGTGCCCCAACGTGTCGAGTCTGTGTCGGAGCTGCTCCGCTGCGAGACACTCATAGATTAAGAATCTCAAGGAGCAAAAGAAAGGATCGGCCCACCAGGATACCCAGACCTCATAGCCTTTGACATCCTCAATATGCTCAGAAAACCTCCTGGCGTCGGGTCCTCCCACAGCGAAGGACTCTTAGCCATGACCGCACCCAATTTCCATGCATTCCAAGCGTTCACGAGGTCCGTGTACCACACGTTTAGAGTCAAAGCTAGAGGTAATGATAAGATGTGCAAGAAAATCTCTGTCCACCCCCCGATGAGAGAGACTGCCATGGAGTCGGGGATGTAAACATGGGCCAAGAACAGAAAGATGTAGACTGTGACTGGAGGGAAGAGGAGGTGAGGGGTGTGTTTGATGAGGTAGAGTACACCGGGAGGGATGTTGATGTTGAGTCTGGACATGAGAGTTGACGCTTGCTTTGCAGTGAAGGTGAGAGGGAAGGGACAACGGCGTCGCGGCAGGCACTTAAAACCGGCTATGTCGGTTGTGTAATAGAGCGGGTCCTGGATGACAAGTGCCCATCACGTCATCAAGCTCAGCCCCAAGCCCAGCCTATCCAGGCTACGGGTCGCCCCTTGTGCTGTAACTGATTTTGAACGCGTCGTCTATTCGAACGTGCATATGAATTATTCATAGATTATACCACAAGCGCTTGTGAGGTCCACAATAAAAAAAGTTACACTCTGAACTATCGAACAACCGTTTCAACATTTCCTGTAGTTCATTCATCAGTTCCCAAGAATTCGCAGCCCGAAAAAGAACTTTACAAATCGTATCACCACAAGAATTGCATCAAGCCTCGAGCCAAGACCAGCTGACGTCTTGAGGGCAATTCAAAGCTGTTAAAGGGCGCTTGTTCCAATGTTCTAATGGCGATGTATCTGCCTCGTGTTGTTCCAGTGTAATTGACCATTTAAACCAACGTCGCAACGTCCTGACACCTTATCTACCTCCACTATCCCCACCTTCCTCTGTAAGGTGACCGAAACTATGTCTACGTCCAACTTCTTTGAAAATACCTCACATTCCTCTTTCAAAGGAAGTCATATAACTAATACAGCCGGAGATCATACGACTAATGTAGCGGGAGATCATAAAACATATGTAGCGGGAGATCATATCATCCAGATCATCGGTTCTCAAGACCAAATTGTCTCAAAAGACGCACGTGGAGAGTCAATTTTCGATCAAGTAGGTGCTTCAGTCACTCGTTTATCAAGCACAAGCTCTCATCTCACTGGTAGTACCACAATTTTCGTCGTTGTGATATACGACTTTTACGAGAACTATCTACAAGCAAAATTGACGAGGAGAAGACACAAAGGTGGTGGGATTCGACGCAAAAGAAATTGAAGTATACTAGGACTGCACATAATGTCAGCTTGTTCGGTGTGCCTGGTAATTACAGTCATTGTGTCGCTATGTATTACAGTGGGCGAGATGTATATGCGGTATGTTATCGAGATTGACTAAAATCTAGAGTCTCAAACTAACCTCCTAAAATTTCCGCTTGCAGGCTTGGGAACGGGATCTCCTAAAGTATTCTGACCAGTACGGTTCTCGTCATCCGTTTGACCGTGTTGGTTTTGACTAATGATTTCAATCCAGCCATCAAAATGTTGTTCACTTGTTTGGACTGAGTAGGCAAAAATCGAATCCAGCTTTGGTGTTTTGTGATGGTCAGTGAGAACTTCGAGTATTCGAGGTGTATCCATTGATCTCCTATCTGACAGATGTTGTTTCTTTGGCACAAGTTTGGGAGAAATGCTCCTCCATTGTCAAGTGCTACCTTATCATTCGTTTTGTATGCTTTTTTTTTTATCCAAAATTTTAGAAGAGCTCATTTGTGTTTCCCTTAGTATCTGGCAGAACGGAACTTGCCAGAAAGTATGAGAGGCTATTTATTTGCAAGTGAAGGTTATCAGGTCAGATTTGAGTGTTTCTACTATAAATTTTGTCATTCACTGACAAGTATCAGTAGCTTGAAGGGGCTGCTTTTGTTCGACGTGATACAGGAATGATTTGTTTTGGCTCACAAGAAATGAGCCCACAATTGAACACGAGGGAAATATTACCGATTTTCCCTCTAACTTTGCCTGAGCAGCCTGCAAAACTGTTGCCTTTTGACTTGTTTTATGATGAAACTCGTACATTGGAATATCTTTGGGGCATTCCAAAAAAAGATTCCCTCTCACAACAGATTATTACTAGCTCCCCTTTAGATATATTGAATTTCACAACCAACATTTGGGCCTGCGACAGATACAACATGTTTCCCATCACTCTCCCCTTCATCTCATCATGTATTGCTGGTGACAAGAACTCATTCAGAGCTGCTGGATGGTTCAAAACATTGGACAGGTCATACTCATTCATGGTCAGTCCTTGGAGATCAAATCTTGGGGAAGAAGGGATACTGCTTGCGCACAGTTGGACTCGGTATGTTGATTGAGAGAATTCTCGAATCTATATTCCATTATGAACTAATATGCTAAAAAATACTTTAACAGATTTCACTATGATGTTACCAATTGGGGAAATAATTTTAGCTCTTATGTTCAATTGCCTCGAAAATTACAGAACAAGATGGTGTCTGCCTGGTTATGCCAAGGAATGTGTTATGTCAATGCAACCGGAGGTGATACATCAGAAATAGAGCAGTATGGTGAGAGCTGCCCTTGTTCCCGGACATAATCAATATAGATTTAGTAAATCATAGGTGTAACAATTCAAATGCAGATAAGACTAATGCCAGATGTTAGGAATGTGGTTCTACACCCAAACATCATCCCAAAAAACATTTTCATGTTCATTGCACCAGTGAGCCTCAACCAGTGTCCTGAAAGTGGCACAACCAAAGTGAGCTGGGAGGAGCATGGAGAGAATCACTATTTCTGGTCTTTTGATCCAGATGGGTCTGCCCAGATATCACAGAGAGTCTGTGATCTCCTTGGGTTCCCAAAGTACAAGGTGGAAATCATCCCTAGTATATCTTTCTGTTTGGACTATCAGTTTCGAGCCATTCAACAAGTACAAAAGTTCTTTGGATATGACCCATTAAGACAAGATTTTGCTGAGGCCTGTGGACTGCCTCTGATTGAAGTGCTCCCTCTGTTTGAGGATCCAGACAAACCTTGTGGTATGTGTAACACACTCAGAGTATTGATTCTCTCTGAATATTGAGACTGTAGCAGATCAATCCATAGAAGAACTAGACAATTGGCATATTGTTGATGATAACATGGATGAGGTGTTAAATTCATATTCAAAGTCAGTACATGATGACACTAGTACACAATCTCAAGGTGAGTTTATGATGATTAGATTTCTCTCTGATAGATTCATGAGTGTCATGTTTTTTCTCAGGAATTTGGTTTCCAATGCCTAGACTTCGAAAAGAAATGAATTTGACTGTTTCAGAGCTCCTCAGTTATCAAGATTTGGATGCTTCTGAACAGGACTCCTGCTCACAGGATTGGAGTGATTTGGGGTCAGAGACATCTAAATTTGACTTTGACTCTCCACCTGATATATCAATCCAATATCTGGAACCAAATCCATGGCTGGAGGGATTTGTGATTGGCAATCATGACTTGAGCAAGTCCTGTAGAGGCATAATAAATCAAGATGGAACTAGGTTTTGTTGGATGTTTGATGATGTTTCTGATGCCAGTCACCCAGTCTGCACTGAGTGCTGGATTTGTGTTGGATGCCATTACTCTCATGTTCAGGTTCAACCAGTGACATGTGCCAAGTGTGGTATAAGGTTCGGCAATCAGAATGGCTGGCCATGGGACACCATGGTGTTGAAGGTAATCCACACGAATCACTATGTAGATATCTAGCCTTGAAACAGATGTAATTCCCATATAAAAAATGGAAGTCTTCAAGCAAGTCGTGCAGGGGGAAAGGCCCAAAAATAGAATTTACGAGAGGATCAAAGCTTTTATTATCAAAAGAGTCACTGGGCCTAAACTCTTATAATTCAAGTGGTGCCATGACTAGGGAATTATGCACGTCAGATATGTATCTAGGTTACGTTTGTGCACTTTTTTTCCTCCTTTTTTCTCCTGCGAATTGCAGTCATGTGTCGTTTTTGGCATTTGCAGTTATTAGAGGAGGGTAGCATAGCAGGTACAAGATGCTAGTTACGGTAAGTTGTGAATAAGGACAATAGACGCTGACACAGAGCACTTAATATTTCGTACGTATGAACCCCAACACAACTCATCACAATATCCACTGTTTTATGGTAAACAGGACTCTTCACAAACTCTCCCAAGTTGCATTCCCGATGCGGCCAACATACCTATTCACATGTTTCTTCAAGCTTGGGGGAGGGACGCAGAACGATGAGTGACGGAGGAAGGAGCTTTTTAGAGAGTTGGCTAGGAAATGACTCAACCGAGAACGGAAGGAAGAGGAAGATGTCGTGGAAGAAGCCTCGTCCTGTGTATGAAGAGAACGTGTGAATGAAGAAGACAAGGAAGTAAATGTACGTGTTGGCTGAGATTGACTGCTGGCATGGGTTTGCAAATTACCAGTAGACACGTTGATTTTAGGGACGTTATTTTGAGAATAGTCAGAGTTAACTCCGGTTCAGCCTTGAGTAGTCAGGGCTGATCCAGAGAATGAAATGTGTGACATGATAGTGACACCTATAATTCCTATGGGTGTTGTACAAAGAAGAAAAACAGAAATCAAAGATTCAGTTCAGTTATGGAAGTGAGGATGAAAGTAGAAAGGGAAAGTATACTAATAAAATAAAAAAAACAGCGTAAAGAACGTGAGTCGCGATGCATGATGCATGGCGACCAACGGTTGTGAATAAAAACCTGAGTTCGGAAGGACGGAACGAGCTTTGAAATTCGAACAAGCTACTCAGGACATCTCAACAAGACGAGAGATACTTACAATTGCAAATATGCGCAGCACCATTCAGAAAGACGTATTTGGACGTAAGATAACCTTCAAAAGTATTGTCCCAGTTGATGTTGAGTTTGGAGATTATATGCATGTAGACCATGATGGATAAGACCTATAATCGGAAGAATTCGGGATATGGATAAAGAGATCTAAGGTGGTGGAGGAGCGGGATCTATGCATAGTAAAGTGACATACGAAAGACATTGAAAGGGAGGGTGAAAGAGAGAGTGAAAGAGAGGGAGGGATGAAAATAGTCTCCCGCTCTCTCAATCGCGGTCCACATTTAACCTAGGTAGAAACGAAAGGAAAAAAAAAGAATAGACTTAGGACTAACCAATGCCCCAATAAGCGACTTGAACCACCTCAAGATTCTCCCTCAACAAACCACCCAAACAGAGCAAAAAAGCGACATCGAAAAGTCGTGATCAACACTCCGTGCCAGAGCTCGAGTTTTGGGAAGAGCAAGAACAAGGCTACGGCGGAACCGAGAAGCTCCACGAGGTCAGTATTGGTGCCCACTATCTCGAATAAGGCGTAAGAGGGTACAGAAGTCTCCATCAAACGAGGGGAAGATGGCTTGGGTGAGAGTAGAGGAGAAGACGGCAATGAGAGGCGAGGTCTGAGGGGAGGTGGGGAATGACAGTAAAGGGTTAGTTCAAGTCCAGCGTTATGAATGTTAATGAAAAGTTAGAGGACCATGGAAAGAAGAGAGGGACTTTGACCGTTCTCGCACTGATGAAAGAAAACGGAAGAGGATTCATGTGTAAGTAACTCTCCAAGTCCTTGGTCAATCCGCGGACAGATGATCGAAGAAGGCCGGCCCCATATGATGTCACCGATGTGGTCCTATTTGGACTATATTGAAGACATTGCGACTTTCTCTTGCTCAGGAACGGTTGATAGGCAACTGGCATTCCACAACTGGCGCCTCGTCAATCGCCACACGTTGGGCAGTGCGCCCCGACCACCTTTCTTCCGGGTCATAAGAAGACCATGGTCACATCATTCCGTGTACTGCAACTTTCCAACGTGCACAAAGATTATTTAAAAACTATACCACAAGTGCTTATAAGGTCCACAATGAAAAACGCTACACTCTGAACTATCACATAACCTGGCCGTTTCAGCTTTTTTTGTTAGCTGAGTGGTCCGTTTCATCAAGTCCCGAGAACTCGCAGCCCAAAATTAGTTCTTTGACAGATCGTATCACGCCACAAGCATTGCATCAAGCCTCAATCCAGGACCAGCTGACTTCCTGAGGCAATTCAAAGCTGTTGAAGGGCGCTTAACCTAACATTCTTATGGCGATGCCCATGCATCTGCCTCATGTTGTTCCAGTGTAATTTGACCATTTAAACCCAACGTCCCAACGTCCTGACACCTTATCTACCTCTACCCCCCAAGTTCCTCTGTAAAGAGACTGAAACTATGTCCAACTTCTTCCAAAATACCTCGCACTCCTCGTTTAAAGGAAGTCATATAACCAATACAGCCGGAGATTATACAACCAACGTAGCCGGAGATCATATAACCAATTTGCATGTGGGGGGAGATCATATCACCCAGATTATTGGTTCTCAAGACCAAATTGTCTCAAACGGTGCATGTGGAGAGTCAATTTTCAATCAAGTAGGTATCTCAGCGATTCGTTTGACATGTACGGACTCTGATTTACTGATAGTATCACGACTTACGTCGGTGTGATATACGACTTTTACGAAAACTCTCTACAAGCGAAATCGACGAGGAGGAGGCACCCTTGTGGTGGGATCGGAATCCGACGCGAAAGAAATTGAAATATACTAGGACTACACACAGTGTCAGCTTATTTGGTGTAGCTGGTAATTACAGTCATTGTGTTGCCATGTATTATAGCGGAAGAGATGCGTATGCCGTATGTTGTTAAGGTTTACGTTAAGTTTAGGGTTCCTCAAACTCACCTCTTCTTGTAGGCTTGGGAACGGGATTTCCTAAAGTATTCTAACCAGTATGGTTCTTGCCACCCTTTCGACTGTGTTTGTTTTGACAAATCGTAATCCAGCCATGAGAATGTCGTGCACTTGTTTGGACTGAGTAGGCAAAAATCAAATCTAGCTTTGGTGTTCTGTGATGGTCAGTGAGAGCTTCGAGTACTCGAGATGTATTCATTCACCTCCAATCCTATAGATGTTGTTCCTTTGGCACGAATTTGGGAAAAATGCTCCCCTGTTGTCAAATGCTACCTTCATGTTCATTTTGTATGCTATTTTTTTTTGTATCCATAATTCTAGAAGAGCTTAGTTGTGTTGTCCTTAGGATCTGGCAAGAAAGAACTTTCCAGAAAGTATGGGAGGCCGTTCATTTGCAGATGAAAATTATTGGGTCAGATTTGAGTGCTTCCACTACAAATTTTGTCATTCACTGACAAGTATAAGTAGCAAGGTGCTGTTTTTGTTCGACGTGATACAGGAATGATTTGTTTTGGCTCACAAAGCCAAGGAGAAATGGGTTCACAATTAATTACAAGAGAATTATGGTCTCTCCCTTTCTATGAGAATGAGGAGCCTGACAAACTGGTGCCTTTTGACTTGTTTCATGATGAAAATCGTACATTGGAATATCTTTTGGGCATTCCAAAAAAAAATTCCCTCTCACAACAGATTATTACCACCTCCCCTTTTGATATATTGAATTTCTTGAACTACTTTTGGGGGGGACCGTACAGATACAACATGTTTCCCATCACCCTCCCCTTAATATCATCATGGACTGCCAATGACCAGAACTCATTCAGAACTGTTGGATGGTTCAAAAAATTGGACAGGTCATACTCATTCATGGTCAGTCCTTGGAGTTCTATTCATGGAAAAGAAGGGATACTGCTTGAGCATGGTTGGACTCAGTATGTTGATTGGAAGAATTTTCATATTTATTTTTCATTATGAACTAATATGCTGAAAAAATACTTTGACAGATTTCAATATGATGTTACCAATTGGGGAGGAAGTTTTTCCTCTTATGCTCAACTGCCTGAAACTTTAGAGAAAAAGCTCATGTCTGCCTGGTCATGCCAAGGAATGTTTGTTGCCAATGCAACTGGATGTGATACATCAGACTTAGAGCAATATCGTGAGCTGCCCTTGTTCCTGAACATGATCAATCTAGATTTAATGAATCATACTAGGTGTAATAACTGAAGTGAAGATATCTCTAATGCCAGATATTGGGACTAAGGTTCTACATCCAAACATCATCCCAAAGAACATTTTCATGTTCATTACACCAGTGAGCCTCAACCAATGCCCAGAAAGTGGCTCAACTGAAGTGAGCTGGGGGCAACATGGAGAGAATTACTATTTTTGGTCTTTTGATCCAGATGGGTCTACCCAGATATCACAGAGAGTCTGTGATCTCATTGGGCTCCCAAAACACAAAGTGGAAATTGGTGTTGGGTCACTTTGTTGTTTTAACCATCAGTTTAAAGCCATTCAACAAGTTCAAAAGTTCTTTGGATATGACCCATCAACGCAGGATTTTGCCAAGGCCTGTGGACTGCCTCTGATTGAAGTAATTCCTCCATCTGAGGACCCAGGCAAATCTTATGGTATGTGTAACACACTCAGAGTATTTGATCTTTTTGAATATCAAGACTGTAGCAGATCAATCCATAGAAGAACTAGACAACTGGCATATTGTCCATGATAACCTGGATAAAGTGTCAAGTTCAGATTCAGAGTCAATATATGATAACACTAGTGCAACTCAAGGTGAGTTTATAATGATTAGATTTTTCCTTCATAGATTCATGAGTGTTTTTTTTCTTGTTCAGGAATCTGGTTTCCAATGCCTCAGCTTCGACAAGAAATGAATTTGACTGTTTCAGAGATCCTAAATTACCAAGATTTGGATGGTTCTGAGCAGGACTCCTGTTCTGAGGATTGGAGTGATTTGGGGTTAGAGACATCAAAACTTGACTCTCCACCTAACATATCAATCCAATATCTTGAACCAAGTTCATGGTTGGAGGGATATCTGATTGGCAATGATGGCTTGAGCAAGTCTTGTAGAGGTGTAACAAGCCGAGATGGAACTAGGTTTTGTTGGATGGCTGGTTTGGATAGATGCTGGTCCCCCAGTATACAGTGAGCACTGGACTTGTGTTGAATGCCATTACTCGCATGTTCAGTTTCAAGTGGAATGTACCAAGTGTGGTGCGTGGTTTGGGTATCAGGACAGACGGCGTGTGCTGAAATCAGTTCGCAGTAATTGCTACTATACATCTATCTACTAGCTTTTGAACAACTGTAAGAGTTATATATAATGAAAATCTCACCGAAAAACTTGAAATTGTGAAAACATCAAAAGCTTTACACTAACAAAAACAGGGTCACTAGGCCTATTTTTGTGTAATTCTATGTGGCCCAGTAACTAGAATTGTGCACGTCAAATGAGTATCTAGGTTATTTTTGTGTACTTCTTTTCCCTTTTTTTTCCGAAAACTTTTCTGAGAAATACGCAGTCGTATTTCGTTTTTGGCATTTGCAGACGAGGGCAGCATGACAGGTACAGGACGTGCTGACGGTAGGTGGTGAGTGTTGACAATAGACGTCGGCCCAGAGCGCTTGATATTTAACACAGGATTAACTATTGACGAGGTATGTCATGTAGAAGGCATCGGGAAATTGGTCTCGGAATAAAGGAGAAGTTGTGGAAGAAGTCTTGTCCTGTCATGAGCAAAGAGGACGAGGAAGTAAAAGTTGTGGAAGAAGTCTTGTGCTGTCATGAGCAAGGAGGACGAGGTCGGTTGCTGGCAGGGGTTTGTATAGTCACAGCAAAGTCAGAATACTGCCTCGCAGACAGAAATGTACCGTCAATTTGATGACGTCATGTGAGAGAGTTCGATTTCAAACTCCGCCACACGAACGGCACGCAGTTTGCTCATCGACCAGCTTAAACTCGAACTGCGCACAGACGGAGTGTTGTCGATGGCGGACGACTGAAGTTCGGTGTAGGCGGGGACTTGTTGGACGTGGGTGACTGGGTCCCGATGATAGCCGAGATATTGGAGGACTGGAGAGGGGAGGCCGGACTAGTCGGAGAATGATATGCAAATGGCTCGGTATGTCCCTCCGCATTTTTTGGTATTTTGCCTCGTGTTTCTAGGAGGCTCTAACGGGTCTTTGTACACAAACTATGTATAGGTTCATCATAAATGACAGCTATCGCTCTAATTTGTGTCTCCTGTACTCGCCTCACTTGATCGCCATCACCAATATATAAGCTCAAGAAACATCGTCATCATTAGAGAAACAAGACCTAATAGAGTTCCTCGCTGACCCCAGCGTCTCGCTCTCTCTCCACTATTTCTCAAGGACTCATCTTGCTCTACGCTCTCTGTGATCGATATCGCGAGGAAAGTGTCGTTACTGGTACTGGAACGGACAACAATGCGAGTGTAAGTGGTGGCCCGATTACTTTTATACAGCATACAGAAACAGGAAGTGGAGCGATAACACCCTCAATTAAGAGATAAGACAGTGATGGCTTTGTTGGATGACGCCTGATACAACCCACGACGGGGTTTGTTTGGAGATGGTCAAAGCACGCTTTCGGGATCTTCGGGCTCACATATTTCTCGCGGAGGTGGTGGAAACCATTCACCTAAGGACTCGCTTGCTGGTTCTGGTCGGGGTACGGGTAATGAGAGTCATCCTGGTTTCCCAGGTGTAGGTGGGGTAGTACTAGGACATAGCTGAAGGTGGATTGAAAGGAATTGTTACGCAAGATCTTTGCATCTACAGCATATTCGGAATGGCCCACCCCTGAAAATTTTACCTTCTCCCTCCTACCCTCTTCTGACAGCGAAGGTGAAGTGCGCTCGATACGGGAGAAGCAATTTGATAGCGGAAAGAGAGCTCTGCCGAGTTCGATGTGGGAGGAATGGTGAGGTCGAAAGCGAGGGAGAGACAAGATGACGAATGAAAAGGCGAAAGAGCGACGAGATTGTGTAATTAGTGGTATAGTATGGGGGCAGCTGGTGCTTATCGGAACTTTCGTCATCGTTCGTTTCTTATCAACGAGTATCATACATAAGACTCAACAGGTTACACACATGATGGATTTCTTCAAAGTCAAATAAACCAATGGGAAGGAGATAAAAGATCAATCATGTAACACGACTGAGAGTACGACTTGGGAAGCGACGAGTAAGGCATCGATCCCTGGTCAGCCATTGAGGGGATTACAGCGATCAGTTGGGTGAGGAGGCGATGGAAGATAGGCTGGATTATTATTTTTAATGCAGAGAATTGGAATCGGATTTAGATACATTGGGATGACTCGACAGTATCATGCAAGGAAGGACATAAGGGCACCCTCTCCAATGAATAAAACCTTCAGCAACTACAGCGGTAGCAATGATAGACGATCTCTATATATCCGATTGAACAAAGCGTTGTTTTTTTTCTTGTGATTAGGTGCATAAACTCGAACGTATATGAGAACACGTACCTGCCCAGCAAACAAAGCGCCAACGCGAAATCGTCGCCGCCTCTGATGATTAATGAAGTCCTCCAGAATTCGAAGACATACATACCCAGCCCAACCAGCTTTTTAATCAGATCGTGCGCATCGAAGAGACCCTTATCGCCTACACCGTCGAAATGGCCGTGTAGAACACTGCTAATGCGAGAATAAGAGCCTTTTTTTGTGGTCTGAACTGATCCAAGTATCCGAGTAGTCGAGTCATATTCAGTGATTAAAAAAAGATAGACCAGGTATGTCAATAAATCCATTTGGAAGTACCTCGGGTCAATTGGAAAAAAAGAAACGCCGAGGAACACTTACAACCAAGAAAAAACACTCACAAACTGGTGATGACTACCGTGAACCGTCAACACACTGGGCACAATTTTGTGTAATTCCTTGGAATTACAGAAGAATTACAGAGGAATTATCATAGGAATTACAATGAGATTATTGTATTTCCACTGTAATTCCCAATTTTACTGTAATTCCTAACATAATTCTCTTGTAATGTTTCTGTAATTCTTTGGAATTACACAAATTTGCTCCCAGTGACAAACCCATCACAATATCCACCGTTCTGTGGTAAACATGACTCCTCACAAACTCTCCCAAATTGTTTTCCCAATCAATGTAAGTTCCGATCCACCTGTTCCTTCAAGCTTGGATGAGGGACGTGGAACGATGTTTCAAAGAGTGACGGAGGAAGCAGTACATTCTTTTTAGGGAGTTGGTTAGGAAACAATTCAACCAAGAACAGGAGGAGGAGGAGGAGGAGGAGTTTATTAACCGGACTGGTCCAAGAGCTGAACGCCGGGTTCCGGGATGCATCCTGATGGCAGTACATCATCGATCCCGGGACCATATCACCACCATATGAATGAGCTCATGGCACATATGTCCAAGGTAGATTCATACAATGATGAAAGACTGCAACGGTTACATGGAAAGCACTATGTACCTGTATCATAAAACTAACAATATCTAAAAGCTACTAACACGAAAGAACCATAATTATCACTGGTACTATTTTGGATCGGGTAATGGGTCACCTTAATGGTTTTTGTGTTATGGAGGGTGAGATATGAGACATTCACCTATTGTATGGTGCTCAACATACAGTAGGGCATCTTGTGAGTATATTATGTCTAGAAATCAAGACACTATAGGCTGTTTTGAGCGCGCGGTGAATGTTTTGTTCCAGTGTGTTAGTTTTTAGTGAAAATCAGGAAATGGGTCAATGCCTTGTTCAGACCATGTCTGAAATGACATATCTGCTTCTAAGCTAGACAATCTACTGCGATAGTCATTTGAACACTTCACAAAAAGTTTTGGAGCCGGGGACAGCCAGGGGACAGCACCGTTGTTGAGTTTGTGACCACTCCGCCGCATGGGGCAGACCTAAATAAGGAAAATGACGTCATCGCCTACCCACACCCATCAATTTTCGCGTATCTCCTGATCACGCTTCGCAATCATCAACAGCCGACATTGGCAGTCGCGCAAGGTCTTAAACTATATATCTAAACACCCTAGATGCTCCCCAAAAAGGTTGAGCTCTCAGGAAATGGGAAGTGACCCACTTCCTGGTCTGCCCAGCTTCCTGATAGAAAATAGTAAGCTGGGGACATACAGAGGAGCAGAATCGAGGATAAGTATATTTTGCAGTCAGGGAATATGCTCGTTTACAAGAGATTAGGTTCCCCAAAAAGGGTAACCATCTCAAGTCCGTCACATGCAGAACTTGGCAAACTCAGATATAAACTGTAGAAAGCTGTGAAGAAAATATCAGCCAGTGGTATGAGTGCAGGTAAGTAGTGCATGTTCAGGAGTTTCAACATGACCGAGACGAAGCAGCATAGTTGACCTCTATGATTATCAGTCCAGCAGAGCCATTCAGTGACAGTAAGGGGATGATCACTACAAATAAATTTAGTATATGCCTTACAGTGTCTGGGATTCTGAATATCAACCAGATATTGTCATATACACCTTGTTTTGTAGTAACTTGTTCCCTTGTCATTGGGTTCTTTTCTGTGTACTAGCAATAGATAAGTTTTATGATGTCTCTCTTCTATCTCACATTCCACCCATTCAGTCAACCCCTTTCTGACCTTCTCATGGAAGGCAGAGTTCATCAATCTCAGGAATGGGAAGTTCAGACTGTTGGGAGATTATCTCTGAAACCCAGGAGCAAAAGCCATTCTGATGAAGAGTAATGTTCTCTTGTATGGCTGCATAGACAGGTACAACATCAGCAAATTCCGGGGCTTATAAAACGTATGATGTGCATGGAGTGTATAATCTTCATGCACTTTCATACATTTCTACAGAATTTGACTGATGGGCTTTATACACACTGTGTATAAGCGGTATGAAGCATTGATCCGAGCATTCGCAGTTCGGACTTGGCGGATTTTCAGAATTGCCGCGATCACGTGGTGGATTTCAGGCGGAGTTCCAAACTTTGTTGAAAACTTCCGCGTCAAGACACGTCAACTCTGCCTTCCTCCCACTTCACTACTTCCAAGTTAGACGGCAACCTCTCCACTTTTCTACCTCACAGCGGCGTATTCCAGGTAAGTAATTATTTCTCAACCGGTAGTCACTTATTGTTGGCTTGGAGCACCCTGAATATACAGGTCTACGTGGTGCAAGTTTATTGTTTTTTGAGTGGACAACGGTACGTGATGATGTTTCACTTCCATTCAATGTGTTGACTATCTTTTCTATTTTAGCTCCTCTGTGACTACAAGGCCGTACCCCTTAACTTCTTTTGACAAGGTGTGTTTTTTTTCTCGTGCAATCATTTGAGTTTTGCTAATGTCATTGCCAGTGAACTAGATTTACACCTTGCACAACGAGAGGTAGGCTAGTATTTACAAATTTTGTTGTATGTATCATCTGTATGTAGGCATATATCGTATGCAGATATTTTAATAACAATTTGCTTGATAACGAAAAAAGTGTGATAATTTGGTTGTATAAAGATGTATGAGTCCATGTATCATAGGTGTATGAAGGGTGTATAAATCTTGTATAAAGTTTATGCACTCCCCCCCTCATTTTATACATGTATAAAGTGTATGAAATGGTATGGTGCCATACCAATTATACGCCTTTGGTTTTGCTGATGAAATGAGATATCCAAATGATGAGATCAAGACAGAGGTATCAGATGGGTGCAATCCCTGTTTCCATATAAAACTGCAATTATAGAGTCACCAGATGAGCCCAGCGGGAGATAAGGGAGCTTGTAGATTTGAACATTGCAGAATCTACATATCCAACAGTATTTAAGACTCAGATGAATAGCCATAATGACTCTGAATAAGCTTGGGCTAAGACAGAGTTAAGCTTACATCTGGATAGAGTACAATTCGAGACTCAAATGAATAGCCATAACATATAAACTCGGTATAACACAGAGTAAGGTTTACATTTGAGTAAGTACTTGAGTAATTAGCCAAAGTCCAGGTGCCGTCTAATAGAGCTCCGAGCTTGCGTGTTGGTTCATATGACCGAGCGCAGCTGGGCTAAGTAGAAGGGACGAGTGACAGTGTAGGCCAACTATACGGTCACATGAGAACGCGGATGTGGCTGTGCACAGTACAATAGCACCCAGCGTGAATTTGCGAGAAGACAGGTTAGACGGGGCTACTACATGTTCAAGTTCAACTGGTGCCGTCTAACAGAGCTCCGAGCTTGCGTGTTGGTTCAGATGACCGAGCGCAGCTGGGCTAAGTAGAGGGGACGAGTGACAGTGTAGACCGTGAACCATTACAGTCGCGTGAAAACGCGGATGTGGCTATGCACAACAGAATAGAGCGGCAGAGCACAAGTTGATGGGACTACTAGTACGTGGTCGACTAGTACCGTCTAGCAGAGCTCCGGGCTTGCGTGTTGGTCAATTTAAGATGACCGAACGCAGCTGGGCTAAGTAGAGGGGACGAGTGACGGTGTAGGCTGTAAACTGTATAGTCGCATGAAAACGTGTCAATAGTGCCAATAACGCAAATTCAGACTTCAGGACACCAAAGTTAGGTTCCACGGCAGGGTAACAGAGCGGAAGAGCAGCAAGTCGTTGTCAATAGCACCGACAACGCAAATCCAGACTTCAGGACACCAAAGTTAGGCAGGAAGCTATAAGAGTAAGTATACGATTTTGAGGGAAGTGTGATGTGACTGTAACACAGTCACACGCGGCGAAGGGCAAGAGCAGCAAAAAAAGTCGAGCTCGTCATTGACAACGGCGCCAACAGAGAACTAGGTAACAAGAGGACACCAAAAGAGAGCCAGCAGTAAGAAATCAACAGAGGGGGGTCCAGTCAGAATATTGGGACTAGGGAGCTAAAATTGCTGGATGCGCCAATTTTACTTTGGATTTTCAGGTAGACACAATCTGCGTAAACTTGATAAGGATATGTGTGGAGACTCAGGAAAACAGAGGGTCGCAATTGTGACCGAAACAACCGCGTGTTTTAAAGTGATCAGTAGAGTACCGTTACGAGAGCAAAAGTGTACTAAAGAGAGGAACTACGATGGGTAGTACAATATATGGGAGTCGGCTAGCACTTAGATAGAGTGGGAGCAGGATTGACAGTGGGATAAGATTAGTCTTGGACGAGTTTGTCGTGAGGATATAGGCAGTATCGGACCAGTTCACTTATCCAATACTCTCGATTGACGGGAATGAGGAATGGATGAGACGAGTGGAGCAGTCAAAGGCTCAGTTATTATAGGGTGTGATGAAGATATGGTGTAATTTTAGTGAAAATCTATGTAAATCTCGGACGTAGTACTAGAGATGACAGGAACGACGGCTGACAGCGACGTAGGCCAAAAGTACCGAGCGGGAAGGCAGGGCAAAGGCGTATGACAGTGCGCGGAGGTTGTGTCTCAGTAGGACCCGTGGGAGTAGTTTTGTGGCTGTGCCACGCGTCGGCTTCAGAAGAAAAAATGGGCTGGTCAACGTTGCGGGTAGCGCAGACGAGGCAGTAATGATCCAATCACTCCCAGCCTCAGCTAATGATGCAAGGCAGGCTGAAAGAGTGTTTTCACCAATTTCGGAGAGAATATGACCGCTAGAATGGGCTGGATGCGAGTTCACTCGTGCGGATGATGGTGGTAAAACTTGAAAAGACGAGGAGGAAGATGTCGCGGAAGAAACCTCGCCCTGTGTATGAAGGGAACACATGAATGAAAAACACAAGGAAGTAAATGGAGGTGCTAGTTGAGATCGACTGCTGGCATGGTTTTGCAAATTACCAGTAGACACGTTGGTCTTAGGGACGTTATTTTGAGAATAGTCGGAGTTACAGGAGGAGGAGGAGGAGGAGTCTATTAAACCGGGTAAGGTCCAAGAACTGAACACCGGTGTCCGGGAAGCACCTAGATGTGCAGCTAGATACATCATTGTTCCCGGGACCCAGCTCAATCACATGAACGAGCTGAAGGCTCTATGTCCAACGTAGATTCATGTGAAGACGAAGGGCCACAGTAGATACAGGATATATACTTTGTTACCATCTACCGAATGTACAATATACTACAATAATATAAGGATACCTATAACTACCGTCAATATGCAGCAGGGACACAAATGGGATAAGAGTCATAGATTTTGAGAACATATTTGGCCGTGAGAGGGTACACTGGCTTGCAGGACAGTAGATTACCAAGGAAAGTAATTTTGTCCTCATGCTCAAAGCTCGGAGCTGTTGGGTACATGCTGTAAAAATCTGAGAAGAATTCCTGTCTCAGTTCAAGCAGAGGTTCATAGCTGCATTCGAGCAGTGCATGTTTAGGTGTTTCAACTCTATCTCGGCAAAAACAACAGAAGCATTCTTCAAATGGTACATAGACTCTATGATTACCAGTCCAGCAAAGGCGCTCAACGGCTAGGGAATGATCACTACACACCAATTTTGTGAATGCCTTGTGGTGTGCAGGATGTTCAATATCCTCAAGGTACTGTCGCATACACATTGTCCTGTAGATGTAGTTTGTCCCTTTTTCATTTGGTTCCTTTTGGTATTGCAGGAAATCCTGTAAATAATGAGAATTGCTCATTTTTTTCCGCATGGCCTAAAAATAGAAGTCTGCCCACAACGCGGGCGTCATCTCTGTCTCGGATCTCAAGGAAAAAGGCCGCGTCGGACATGTATATGACGTAGTGTTCACACCGTTCAGACATTTGCTTGGCGTTCCTTCTGAGGGCCGTTAGCTGACTTCTAGATTAGGACACGTCACAAAAAAAAAAGTGATTCTCATTATTTACAGGATTTCCTGTAACTCCGGTTCAGCCTTGAGTAGCTAGGGCTGATCCAGGGAACAAAATGTGTGGCATGATGGTGCACGCACCTATGATTCCTACGGTTGTTTTACCAACAGGAAAAAAGCGGAAATGGAAGAGTCAGTTCAATCCAGTGTTATGGGAGTGAGCATGAAAGTAGAAAGGGATAAGACAAAAAAATAAGAAAACAACGTAAAGACCGTGGACCACGATGCATAATGCATGATGATCAACGGTCGTGAATAAAAAACTTGAGTTCGGAGGGACGGAACGAGCTTTGGAATTCGAACAAGCCACTCAGGACATCTCAACAGGACGAGAGATACTTACAATTGCAAACATAAGCAGCACCATTCTGAAAGACGTATTTGGACGGAACATAACCTTTAAAAGTATTGTCCCATTTGATGTTGCGTTTGGAGATGATATGCATGCAGACCATAACGGATAAGACCTATAATTGGAAGAATTCGGAGTATGGATAGATAGATCCAAGGTGACGGAAGAGCGGGACAAATGTAAAGTAAAGCAACACACGAAAGACATTGAAAGAGAGGGTAAAAGGGAGGAAGAGATGAAAACAGTCTCTCGCTTGCTTAATCGCAATCCAAATTTAACCAAGATAGAAACGAAAGGAACAAAAAAAAGAATAGACATAGGACTAACCAATGCCCCAATAAGCGACTTGAACCACCTTAAGATTTTCCCTCAACAGACCACCCAAACAGAGCAAAAAAGCGACATCGCAAAAGTCGTGACCAACACTCTGTGTCAGAGCTCGAGTTTCGGGAAGAGCAAGAACAAGGCTATGACGGAACCGAGGAGCTCCACGAGGTCAGTAGTGATGCACACTATCTCGGATAAGGCGTAAGAGGGTACAGAAGTGTCCATCGAACAAGGGGAAGATGGGTTGGGCGAGAGTAGAGAAGAACACGGCAATGAGAGGCGAGGTCTGAGGGGAGGGTAGTAAAGGGTTAGTTAGTTCAAGTCCATCGTTATGAATGAAAAGTTCAAGTCCAGCATTTTGAATAAAAAGATAAAGGACCATGGAAAGAAGAGACGGACTTTGACCGTTCTCGCACTGATGAAAGAAAACGGAAGAGGATTGCAATCCGATCGATGAACGTTTGAACACTGAAGCTTATTAAGGCCTACATGTGATGTCACCGATGTGGTCCTGTTTGGACTAGGAGACATCGACTTTCTCTTGCTAGGAACAGTTGATGGGCAACTGCCGTTCCACAACTAGCGCCTTGTCAATTGCCACGCGTTGGGCAGTGCGCCCCGACCCCACTTTTCTTTCGGGTCATAAGAAGACCATCGTCACATCATTCCATGCACTGCAGCTGATTCTGCACACATTTTCAATTCCAACGTGCACATAGGTTATTTGAAAAGTATACTACAAGTGCTTATGAGGTCCACAATAAAAAACATTACACTCTGAACTATCACATAACCTGGCCGTTTCAGCTTTTTTTTGGTGGCCGAGTGGTCCGCTTCATCAGGTCCCAAGAACTCGCGACCCAAAATTAGTACTTTGACAGATCGTATCACGCCACAAGCATTGCATCAAGCCTCAAGCCTCAAGCTAAAACCAGCTGGCTTCCTGAGGGCTATTCAAAGCTGTTGAAGGGCGCTTATTTCAACATTCTTATGGCGATGCGCATGCATCTGCCTCATGTTAATTCGAGCATTTAAACCCAACATCCCAGTGTCCTGACTACCTCTATCCCCACCTTCCTCCCCAAGGTGAACAAAACCATGTCTAGGTCCAGTTTCTTTGAAAACACTTCATATTCCTCTTTCGAAGGCAGTCATATAATCAATAGAGCCGGAGACCATAACATCTATGTAGCGGGAGACAACATCACCCAGATCATTGGTCCTCAAGACCAAATTGTCTCAAACGGTGCACGTGGAGAGTCGATTTTCAATCAAGTAGGTGTCTCAGCGATTTGTTTATCAAGTACAGGCTCTGATTTACTGGTAGTATCACGATTTACGTCGGTGTGATATACTGCTTTTACAAGAACTATCTAAAAGAGAAGTCGACGAGGAGGAGACATCGCTGTGGAGTGATCGGAATCCGATGCGAAAGAAATTGAAATATACTAGAACTGCCCATAGTGTCAAGTTATTAGGAGTAGCGGGTGATCACAGTCATTGTGTCGCCATGCATTACAGTGGGCGAGATGCGTATGCCGTATGTCGTCGAGGTTTACTAACTCTAGAGTTTCAAATTAACCTCCTACAATTTCTTCTTACAGGCTTGGGAACGGGATTTCTTGAGATATTCTAACCAGTATGGTTCTCACCACGTTTTTATTGTGTTTGTTTTGATAAATGACTTTGATTTTGAATTCAGCCATCAGAACGTTGTTCACTTGTTTGGACTACATAGGCAAAAATCAAATCCAGCTTTGGTGTTTTGCGACGGTCAGTGGAAACATCGAGTATTTAATATGTGTTTTCATTCATCTCCAATCATATAGATGTTGTTCCTTTGGCACAAATTTGGGAGAGATGCTCCCCTATTGTCAAGTGCTATCTTAGTACTTATCTTGTATGCTATTTTTTGCATCTCAGATTCTCAAAGAGCTTATTTGTGACTCCCTTAGAACCACGCAAGATGGATGATTCCAGAAAGTATTGGAGGCTATTCATTTGCATATGAAAGTTATATGGTCAGATTTGGGTGCTTCCACCACAAACTTCTCAGTCATTCACTAACAAGTACTAGCAGCAAGGTGCTGTTTTTGTTAGACGTGATACAGGAATGATTTGTTTTGGCTCACAAAGCCAAGGAGCAATGGGTTCACAATTATTTGGGACGGAAATACTATTGTTCCCCCCTGTTGATGAGTCCGGGGAGCCTGACCAACTGTTGCCTTTTGACTTGTTTTATGATGAAGCTCGTACATTGGAATATCTTTTGGGCATTCCAAAAACATATTCCCTCTCACAACAGATTATCACCAGCTCCTCTTTAGATATATTGAGTTTCTTGAACTTCTTTTGGGGGGGACAGTACAGAAAAAACATGTTTCCCATCACCCTCCCCTCAATATCATCTGCCATTGACAAGGACTCATGCAGAACTGTTGGATGGTTCAAAAAATTGGACAGGTCATACTCATTCATGGTCAGTCTGTGGAGGTCTATTCATGGAAAACAAGGGATACTGCATGAGCATGGTTGGACTCGGTATGTTGATTGAGAGAATTTTTGAATTAATATTTCATTATGAATTAATGTGCTGAAAAATACAAATACTTTGACAGATTTCACTATGATGTTACCAATTGGGGGAAAAAATTCTCCTGTCTTGTTTATCTGCCTCAAACATTAGAGAAAAAGCTGATGTTGGCCTGGTTGTGCCAAGGAATGTTTTATACATCAAAACTAAAGCAATACGGTGAGTTGCCCTTGTTCCTGGACACAACCACTCTAGACTTAGTGAATCACACTAGGTGTAACAACGGGAGTGGAGATATCTCTGATGCCAGATGTTGGGACTGTGGTTCTACATCCAAACATCATCCCAAAAAACATTTTCATGTTCATTGCACCGGTGAGCCTCAATCAGTGTCTGGCAAGTGGCTCAACTGAAGTGAGCTGGGGGGAACATGGAGAGAATTACTATTACTGGTCTTTTGATCCAGATGGGTCTACCAAGATATCACAGAGAGTCTGTGATCTCATTGGGCTCCCAAAATACAGAGCAGAAATCTATGCTTTCCAAGATTCTTGTTCCAACTATCAGTTTCAAGCCATTCAACAAGTACAAAAGTTTTTTGGGTATGACCCATTAACACAGGATTTTGCCAAGGCCTGTGGACTGCCTCTAATTGAAGTAATCCCTCTGTCTGAGTACCCAGGCAAATCTCATGGTATGCATAACACACTCAGAGTATTTGATCTCTTTGAATCTCAAGACTGTCACAGATCAGTCAATAGAAGAACTAGACAACTGGCATATTTTCCATGATAACCTGGATGAAGTCTTAAGCTCAGATTCAGTGTCAACACATGACAACCTTAGTGCACAATCCCAAGGTAAGTTTACAATGATTAGATTTTTCCTTATGGATCCATGAATGTTTTTTTCTTCTTCAGAAATCTGGTTTCCAATGCCTCAACTTCAACAAGAAATGAATTTAACTGTTTCAGAGATCCTCAGTTATCAAGAATTGGATGTATCTGAGCTGGACTCTGTTTCTGATGATTGGAGTGATTTGGGGTCAGAGACATCTAAATCTGACTCTCCATCTCATAGAACAGTCAAATATTTTGAACCAAGTCCATGGCTGGAGGGATATCTGATTGGCAATGATGGCTTGAGCAAGTCATGTAGAGGTCTGGCAAGTCGAGATGGATCCAGGTTTTGTTGGATGTTTAATTTGGATGTTTCTCATGCTAGTCCCCCAGCATACACTGAACAGTGGATTTGTGTTGGATGCCATTACTCTCATGTTTGGGTTCAACCAGTGACATGTGCCGGGTGTGGTGCATGGTTTGGAAACCAAAGCAGCTGGTCCGAGGACATCATGGTGTTGAAAATAATTCACAAGAATCGCTATGTAGATATCTAGCCTCAGAACGGATTTAATTCCCAAATAAAAAATAAAAACCAAGTCAGGCAGGGGAAAAGCCAAAAAAATCGAATCTACGAGAGGGTCGAGCTTTTACTATCAAAAGAGTCACTGCGCCTAGACTCTTGTAATCCAAGTGGCCCCCTTAGGAATCGTGCACATCAGATATGTATCTAGGTCATATTTCAGCCTCCTACCCAGGCTACGGGTCGCTCCGTCATTCTTCCGGAAAACCCCGAATTCAGAGGTTTTACTCCCCTAACGCCTGGCACAATTCGGGGCGTGCCTTGTTTGGCCTCAATTCAGTCCCAATTCAGTCGGCTAATTTTTGAATTGAAAACAAACAAGGCACGCCCCGAATTGTGCCAGGCGTTAGGGAGCGTAAACCTCTACCCGAATTCAATAAGGTTTGGTCGGCGATTGAAAATTGACGGAGCGACCGGTAGCCTGGGTAGGAGGCTGGTCATATTTGTGCATTTTCCTCTTTTTTATCCTGAGAATTGCTGTCGTCTTTCGTTTGCGACATTTGCCGCTAATCAGTGAAGCCAGGCAACAAAGCGGGTACAAGACGTGCTGACGGTACTTAGGTTGTGAGCAGTGACAATGAACGGGGTCGGAGCACTTGGTATTTAACGAAGAATTAACTATTCAGAAGCTATGCAATGTACACAGACCGTTGTAAACCAGCAAACTACAAGAGCACTAAACACTGGTACCTTCTCAGACACGATGGATTTCTTAAACTGATGGGAAAGAGATGAATTGTAATACGGCGGCGAGTATGACTTTGAGACGAAGAGTAAGGCATCGATCCTTGGTTGACCTACCGCGACAACGATGGCCATTGAGGTGATTACAGCAATCAGTTGAGTGAGGAGACCTGGAAGATAGACGGTTATCATTTCATGCATAGAGTTGGAATCGGATTCAGATACTAGAAACCCTCCAACGAATAAACTCTTCAGCGATTGCTTGGCTCGTTACGGTAGCAATGAGCTCCATATATCTGACTGAACAAAGCCTTGTTTTTTAATTGTAATTAGGTGAATGAAACACAAAAATATACAAGAAATCATTCAAATACACACCTGCCCAGTAAACATAAGCGCCAGTTTGAATGCAAAAATTGTTGCAGCTCCTAAAAATTAATAATGTTTTTTAGACATTGCATTCACAGGTCCCCCAAGGTCCGAATGGAAGACGTACCCGGTCCAACCAACTCTTTAACCAAAGCATACTCATCCAAGAGATTCGCATCGCCTGCATCATCGACATCGCTGTCGATGCGAGAATGAAGATCCTTTTCTTGTTGTTACGCAAATCTATTCAAGTGTGCGAAGAGTCGTGTCTGATGTCATAGTCGTTAATATCAATGAAAACGAAAGGAAAAAGAAAAAGACAATCTATGTCAATAGGTTCATTTAGAAGCGTCTCGGGCCAATTGTTAAATCCGGAAAACTCACAACCTGTCAATTACCACCGCAAACCCCAACAAACTCATCACAATATCCACTGTTCCATGGTAATTTATGACTGTTCACAAAATCTCCCAAAATTGTTTACCCGATTAATGCATCTATTCCTTCAAGCTTGGGGGAGAGATGCGGCACAAAATTTGAAGAAGGAGTACGCTTTTTTCACAGGGAGATGTTCAGGAAGGAGGAGGAAGAAGAGGAAAATGTCGTGGAAGAAGCCTTGTCCTGCTTACAAAGAGAACTCATGAACAAGGAGGATGAGGAAGTAAATAGACGCGTTAGCTGAGGTCGATTGCTGGCAGGGGTTTGTCTAGTCTCAGTGAAGTTATTGTCAGAATAGCGCCAGCTCACAGACAGATGCACGTCAAATTTGATGACATCATGTGGGAGAGTTTGATTTCAAACTCCGCTGCACTGAGCACGCAGTTTGGCTGCCGCTCATCGACTAGAACTGCGCACAGACGGAGTGTTGTCGATGGCGACTGACTCCAGTTCCGTGTAGGCTTGCTGGACGCGGTTAATATGGGTGTTCTGGTCCCGATGATGGGCCGAGATATTGGGGGAAGGTTGGACGGAGAATTTAAATGCTTCGCAGATGGCTTGGTATGTCCCTTTCTTGCATTTTTTTTGACTTCATTTTACCTCGTGTTTCTAGGAAGTCCTAACGGGTGTTTGCAAACAAGCTACGTATATAGGTTTATCATAAATCACAGCTATTGCTCTAATTCATGTCTCCTTTACTCGCCTCACTTGATCGCCATCACCACTATCTACCTTGCTTTCGTTCTGAACCCCAGCGCTCAAGTGGCTATCAACCATCTTCTCCCTTCATTCTCAGTCGACGATGCTGCTGAAAACTCTCCGCCTTCTACCAAAGACCCTGGCATCTTCTCATTCCTAATCGAATGCTAACACTACACCTCGTTGGTCTTCCCGTCAATCCTCTCAAACTCAAACCCCAACCCAATCTTCTCAAGCTCATGACACATCGTCAGTGTTAGAGAAACAAGACCCAATAGAGTTCCTCGCCAACTTCAATGTCTCGCTCTCTCTCATCTCCACCATTTCTCAAGGACTCATCTTGCTCTACACTCTCTTAGACCGATATTGCGAAGGCGTCGTCACTAGTACGCAAGTACCAAGTGGTGGGTCAGAACCTTTGTTGTCTTGCTTGGGTCTCCGGACTTAGGTTTGTTATCACCAGGTTCGCGGAACACCTCTCTGACGAAACAACAACAACATCACTACCACCACCAGAACGTGAATATGGGAACCCATTTCGGTCAACCTTTGCCCCTGGGCCTGAATCCTTTCGTACAGCATACAGGGACAGGAAGTGGTGTAACGACACCGTCAAATGAGAGATCAGCGGCTACGCCTTCATTGGATGAGGACGCGTGATACGAGGGTCGATTTGTTTGGAGATGGTGGAAGTACGCTTTTTTCGGGGCCTTCGGGTTCACATGGTTCTTGCGTGCGTGGTGGAAACCGTTCACCTAAGGACTCGCTCGCTGATTCTGGTCAGGGTATGGGTGTTGAGGGTCGTCCTGGTTTCCCAGAAGGGGGTGGGGTAGTACTAGAACATACCTGAAGGTGGGGTTGGAAGGAATTGTTACGCAACATCTTTATATCTACAGGATATTCGGAGCGGCCCACCTCTCAAAAATTTCGCCTCTCCCTCCTACCCTTCTTCTGACAGCAAAGGCAAAGTGCGCTCGATACGGGAGAAGCAATTTGATTAGTGGAAAGAGAGCATCTGCCGAGTTCGATTTGGAGGAATGGATGAGGTCGAAAGTGAGGGAAAGAGGCAAGATGATGAATGAAAAGACGAAGAGCAACGAGGTTTGTTTAATACTTAGTGGTATAGCACGAGAAAGTTGTTGGTCAAAGCTGAAATGGTTGCTCATTGGAACTTTCGTCATCGTTCGTTGCTTATTAACGAGTATCATACATAAGACTCAACAGGTTACACACAAGATGGATTTCTTCGAAGTCATGTAACATGACTAAGAGTAACAACTTGGGAAGCGACGAGTAAGGCATCGATCCCTGGTCAGCCAATGAGGGGATTACAGCAATCAGAGATAGGCTGTATTACTATTTTTAATGCAGAGAGTTGGAATCGGATTCAGATACATCGGGATGACTAGACAGTATCATGCAAGGAAGGACTTAAGGAAGCCCTCTCCAATGGATAAAGACTTCAGCAACTACAACGGTAGCGATGATAGACGATCTCTATATATTCAATTAAACAAAGCGTTGTTTTTTTTGTGACTAGGTGCATATTGAACTCAAACATATATGAGAACACGTACCTGCCCAGCAAACAAAAGCGCCAATGTGAAAATCGTCGCCGCTTCTAACGATTAACGAAACATTTCTAGACATTGGTCCTCCAAGATTCGAAGGCATACACACCCGGCCCAACCAACTTTTTAATCAAATTGTGTGCATCGAAGAGACCCGCGTCACCTGCATCGTCGACATGGCCATAAAAAATACCGGCGATGCAAGAATAAGATCCTTTTTTCGTTGTCCAAATCAATCCAAGTATTCTAGTAGTTGAGTCATAGTCAGTGATTAGAAGGAGAGAAAAGAAAGACCAGGTATGTCAATGAATCCATTTCGAAGCGCCTCGGGTCAATTGAGAAAAAAAAACCACCCAGAACAATTAAAACCAAAAAAAAAACTCACAAACTGTTGATGAGTACTTAAGTATGTGAACCCGAACAAACTCATCACAATCTCCACCTTTCTATGGTAAATATCTCTTCGCAATCTCCCGGATTGTTTTCCCGATCAATGTACTTATCCACACCTGTTTCTTCAAGCTTGGGAGAGAGACGTGGAACGATGTTTCAAACGAGTGATGGAGGAAGGAGTACGTTCTTTCTAGGGAGTTGGTTAGAAAATGACTCAACTGAGAGCAGCAGGGGAGGAGGAGGAGGAGGAGGAGGAGGAAGATGTCGTGGAAGAAGCTTCATTCTGTGTGTGAAGAGAACGCATGAATGAAGAAGACGAGGAAGTAAATGAACGTGCTGGTTAACGTGAGATTGACTGCTGGCATGGGTTTGCGAATTACCAGCAGGCATACTGGTCTTAGGGACGTTATTTTGAGAAGTCATAGTTAACTCCGGTTCGGCCTTGAGTAGCTAGGGCTGATCCCAGAAACAGAATGGGTAGCATGACAGTTGCACCAATGATTCCTATGGTTGGTGTACAAAGAAGAAAAAAACGGAAATGGAAGGGTCAGTTCAATCCAGCGTCATGGAAGTGAGGATGAAAGTATAAAGGGAACGTATACTAGTAACACGAAAAAAGACGTAAAGACCATGAATCACGATGCATAATGCATGGTGATCAACTTCGGTCGTGAATACAAACTTGATTTTGGAAGGACGGAACGAGCTTTGGAACTCGAACAAGCTACTCAGGACATCTCAACAAGGCGGGATACTCACATGCAAATATATGCAGCACCATTCAGAAAGGCGTATTTGGACGGAAGATAACCTTCAAAAGTATTGCTCCAGTTGATGTTGAGTTTGGAGATAATACGCATGCAGACCATGACGGATAAGACCTATAATCGGAAGAAGTCGGAATATGGATTGATAGATCCACGGAAGAGTGGGACAGATGTATAGTAAAGTAAAACAGGAAGAATATTGAAAGAGAGGGTGAAAGGGAGGGAGGGATGAAAATAGTCTCTCGCTCTCTCCATCGCAATCCAAATTTAACTAGGAAAGAGAAAAGAATAGATATATAGGACTAACCAATGCCCCAGTAAGCGACCTGAACGACCTCGAGATTTCCCCTCAAAGGACCGTCCAAACAGAGCAAAAAAGTGACATCGCAAGTCGTGACCAACACTCCGTGCCAGAGCAAAAACCTCGGGAGGAGCAAGAACAAGGCTACGGCGGAACCCAGAAGCTCCACGAGATCAGTAGTGATGCCCACTATCTCGGATAAGGCGTAAGAGGGTACAGAAGTGTCCATCGAACAAGAGGAGGATGGATTGGGCGAGAGTAGAGGAAAAGACGGCAATGAGAGGCGAGGTCTGAGGGGAGGAGTGGGGAACAGTAAAGAGTTAGTTAGTTCAAGTCCAGCGTTATGAATGAAAAGATAAAGGACCATGGAAAGAAGAGGGGGACTTTGACAGATAATATCGATAAACGTTAACACTATTATGATGCATGATGCATGTCACTGATGTGATCCTGTTTGGACCAGAAGACATCAACTTTTTGCTCAGAAAGGAAGGTTGATGGCAACTGCCGTTCCACAACTGGCGCCTTGTCAATTGCCTCTTCCGAGTCATAAGAAAACCATCGTCACATCATTCCGTGTTCGGTTAATAAACTCCTTCGTACGGTGCTGCAGCTGATTTTGAACACATTACCAATGTGCATACAACACACCATAAGCGCTTATAAGGTCCACAATGAAAAACGTTACACTCTGAGCTATCGAACATTTAATTTTTTTTGTTAGCAGAGTGGTCCGTTATGAGGTCCCAAGAAATCGCAACCCAAAAAATAGTACTCTACAGATCGTATCACGCCACAAGCATTGCATCAAGCATCAAACCAGGACCAGCTGATTCCCTGATATCAAAGCTGTTGAAGGGCGCTTATTCCAATGTTCTTATGGCGATGCGACTGGCCGCGTGTTTGTTTGAGCATTTAAACCCAACATCCCAACATCCTGACGCCCATCCCCTCTTTCCTCTCTAAAGTGCCCGAAACTATGTCTAGGTCCAACTTCTTTGAAAACACCTCACATTCCTCTTTCGAAGGAAGTCATATAATCAATACAGCCGGAGATCATATAACCAATTATCATATCACCCAGATTATCGGTTCTCAAGACCAAATTGTCTCAAACGGTGTACGCGGAGAGTCAATTTTCGATCAAGTAGGTGTCTCAGCGATTTGTTTATCAAGTACAGGTTCTGATTTACTGGTAGTACCACAATTTTCGTCGTTGTGATATACGAGTCTTACGAGAATTATCTACAAGAGAAGTCGACGAGGAGGAGGCACCCTTGCAGTGGTGGGATCAGAATCTGACACAGAGAAAATTGAAGTATACTAGGACTGCCCATAGTGTCAGCTTATTTGGTGTAGCTGGTAATGATAGTCATTGTGTTGCTATGCATTATAGCGGAAGAGATGCGTATGCCGTACGTTGTCAAGGTTTACTTTGAGTTTAGGGTTCCTCAAAATCACCTCCTATAATTTCTTCTTGTAGGCTTGGGAACGGGATTTCCTAACATATTCTAACCAGTATGGTTATTGCCACCCTTTCGACTGTGTGTTTTGACAAATGACTTTAATTGAAATAATCCAGCCATCAGAACGTCGTGCACTTGTTTGGACTGAGTAGGCAAAAATCAAATCCAGCTTTGGTGTTCTGTGATGGTCAGTGAGAGCTTCAAGTACTCAAGATGTATTCATTAATCTCCAATCTTTAGATGTTGTTCATTTGGTACAAATTTGGGAAAAATGCTCGCCTATTGTCAAGTGCTACCTTCAACTTCATTTTGTATGCTATTTTTTGTGTCCAGAATTCTTGAAGAGCTGAGTTGTGTTTCCTTCAGGATCTGGCAAGATTGAACATTCCAGAAAATATGGGAGGCATTTCATTTGCATATGAAAGTTATATGGTCAGATTTGAGTGCTTCCACTTTAATTTCGTCATTCACTGACAATATCAGTAGCAAGGTGCTGCTTTTGTTCGGCGTGATACAGGAATGATTTGTTTTGGCTCACAAAGCCGAGGAGAAATGAGTTCACAATTAATTATAGAGGAATTATTCCCGTTTCTCTTTGCCTTTGAACCTGAAGAGCCTGACAAACTGTTGCCTTTTGACTTGTTTCAAGATGAAACTTGTACATTGGAATATCTTTGGGGCATTCCAAAAAAAGATTCTCTCTCACAACAGATCATTACCAGCTCCTCTTTAGATATGTTGAGTCATTTGTCCCATTTATGGTTGCCAGACTACAGAAACAACATTTTTCCGATCACTCTCCCCTTAATATCATCATGGACTGTTGGTGACAAGGACTCATTCAGAACTGTTGGATGGTTCAAAAAATTGGACAGGTCATACTCATTCATAGTCAGTCCTTGGAGGTCAAATTCTGGGAAAGAAGGGATACTGCTTGAGCATGGTTGGACTCGGTATGTTGATTGAGAGAATTTTTGAACCGATATTTCATTATGAACTAATATGTTGAAAAATACTTGACAGATTTCACTATGATGCTACCAATTGGGGAGAGAATTTTACCACTTATGTGGATTTGCCTCAAACATTAAAGAAAAAGCTGGGGTCTGCCTGGTTATGCCAAGGAATGTTTATTGCCAATGCAACTGGAGGTGATATATCAAAACTAGAGCAATATGGTGAGCAGCCCTTGTTCCTGGACATGATAAATCTAGATTCAGTAAATCATAGGTATAACAACTAAAGTGCATATATTTTTAATGCCAGATGTTGGGACTGCAGTTCTCCATCCAAACATCATCCCAAAAAACATTTACATGTTTATTTCACCAGTGAGCCTTGACCAGTGTCCAGAAAGTGGCTCAACTCAGGTGAGCTGGGAGGAACATGGAGAGAATCGCTATTTCTGGTCTTTTGATCCAGATGGGTCCACGCAGATCTCATGGAGGGTCTGTAATTTCATTGGGCTCCCAAAGTACAAAGTGGAAATCAGGTCTTGGGCATTGTACTGTTCCAACTATCAGTTTCAAGCCATTCAACAAGTACAAAAGTTCCTTGGATATGACCCATCAACACAATATTTTGCCAAGGCATGTGGACTGCCTCTGATTGAAGTCATCTCTCTGTCTAAGGACCCGGGCAAATCTCATGGTATGTGTAACACACTCAGAGTATTGTATCTCTTTGAATATCAAGACTGTGGTAGATCAATCTATAGAAGGACTAGACAACTGGCATATTGTCCTTGATAACCTGGATGAAGTGTCCAGTTCAAATGTAGAGTTGATACATGACAACACTAGTGCACAATCTCAAAGTGAGTTTATAATGATTAAATTTTTCTTTCGTAGATTCATGAGTGTTTTTTTTTCTTGGTCAGGAATATGGTTTCCGATGCCTCAGCTTCGACCAAAAATGAATCTGACTGTCTCAGAGATCCTCAGTTATCAAGATTTGGATGTTTCTGAGCAAGACTCCTGTTCTGAGGATTGGAGTGATTTGGGGTCAGAGACATCTAAATTTGACTCTCTATCTGATGTATCAATCCAATATCTGGAACCAAGTCCATGGCTGGAAGGATATTTGATTGGCAATGACGGCTTGAGCAATTCTTGTAGAGGTGTAAAAAGTCAGGATGGAACTAGGTTTTGTTGGATGTTTGATTTAGATGTTTCTGATGCTAGTCTCCCAGTTGATACTGAGTGCTGGATTTGTGTCAAATGCCATCACTCTCATTTTCAGGTTCAACCGGTGAGATGTGCCAAGTGTCGCATCTGGTTTGGAAATCAGGGTGTGTTGAAATCAATTCACAGTAATTACTGCTATATGTCTATCTACTAGCTTTTGAACAACTGTGAGCTCTATATATAATGAAAATCTTCAGGTGGAGGAACACTTAAAATTGTGAGAGCATCAGGCTTTACACTGCAGGGTCACTAAGCCCAAATTGTAATGTGGCCCAGTAACTAGAATTGTGCACGTCAGATAAGTATCTATGTGTAGTTCTTTTCCCTTTTTCTTCCGAAAAATTATCTCAGAAATACGTAGTTGTGTTTTGTTTGCTATTCGCAATTATGAGAGGAAAGTAGCATGGCAGGTACAAGACCTCACTTAGTGTCATGAATCATCGGACTCTTCCTTTCCCTTTCTCACACCTGTCTACACCATGTTACCATGTCACCATCTACACCATCAGCTTCTTGATATTCCATCAGTACTTTCCATCATTAGCTTCCATCAGTACTTTCCATCATTCCTTACCATCAGTAGCTTCCTGATCTTCTGTACTTCTGATCTTCTATGCTTCCTGATCTTCTGATGCACAGACTCTATAGCTATTCAGTAGTATTCATGGACTTGCCCTTGTTCTCGCTGATATATGTACTTGTCACTGTTGTAGGTAGTTCCCTAGCCTGTTCACTTCTGTCCACACTGTTCGATCACTTTCCAGCACTGTAGTGACCTAGTTAGCAGTCTCACCTTGCTTTATCTATTACTTCTCTTGTCCTTGTCCCTTGTTGTGTGACCTGAGTGGCCCCAGCATCATGTCTCAGCACTATGGAGTGGTCGTTCTCGACACTTAGTACTTACGGTAAGTTGTAAGCAATAATAAAGTGCTCGAGATTTGATGCGGTATTAACTATTTGCGAGCTATGTAATATAGAAGCAAGCTACAAGATTACTCTAGAATACTAGGTGATACTAGAGCTAATCAACAAAAGGTCTATTTTCCAGAGTAGCCTTCCTATTCATACAGTATACTATACTTTCATCCAAACCATCAATATTCGACCCCGCATATTAAGGCCAGGCTTCGATTTTCTAGACTTACCTCCTCCTAGCATTCCCTCTACCGGGCTCTAAATATCCTGAGTTTGTGTTGTTGTCGAGGTGAATAAACTTAAGCATATATGAGAATTCATTCAAACGCGTACCTGCCCAGCGAACAAAAGCGCTGACACGAAGGATTGGTGCGATTTCTAAACATTCAATACAATTTTTCTTGGACATTACATTCAAAGGCCTTCCAGGATTTGAATGGAGAACATAGCCGGCCCAACTAACTCATACACATCAAACAGACCTGCGTCTCCTGTACTGTCGACATGGCGAGATTTATGATTCTTTTTTTGTTATTGTCCGAATCGATTGAAAGTCTTCGAGTACTAGTCAAGTTGTGGCGAGTAATTTAAAGAAGAGAAAAAGAAAGACCAGGGGTGTCAGTAAATCCACTTCGAAGCATCTCGGTTCAATAACGCATAAATTGTTAATGACGACCGTGAGCCTGTCAAGACCTAGATTCTGCGAGTCGCGAGTAAGTCGTCAATGAGAAAGATTTGAGAATCGCGAGAATAAGTCCCTGGGTTATTAACCAGACTAGAGTAAGGAATCTACAATATATGCTACTGTTTATATACTATAAAGTAAGGAGTACGATCGATCTAACTGTCAAAGAGGTGCTTTAGCCATTGGCCACCGCACGATAGGTGATTGCGACTGCATAGGACCTGTCGCGATCACGGTAGAACGGGAAATGTAATAGTAAGTGATCGACGATCTGCGAATAGTCGCGAATAGGGGTTTGAGCGACTATTCGCAGTAAGAAACAATGAAAGATAAAGAAAAGGAAATAAGTAAATTGCGATTTGAGGGAGTTTCATGACATTACCCCCCCTCTAGGGCGACTAATGACCTCGAAGTCGCATTTATGCAACCTCCCTAGGTGCATTGGGGTGTTCCTTTATGGAACAAGTTAATAATCCTTCCTACAACCTTTACCCAAGTTCGCCTTCGGTTCCCAAGTCGCTTCCTCTACAGGGTAAGTAGCCCACTTCACCTTGTATTCCAACACCAGATTTCCTGGATTGACTGTTATATCTCATTTCGAGAGTCTAAGATCGCTTCAACATCCCAAACCGCGGCTCCATTCTTCGATAGTCGCAGGTTCCCTCATCACGTCTTCTTTCTGATGCGGCGCGACTGAGTCATGGTGCTTTCGCAAATACGACACATGAAATACTGTGTACGCGATTCCAGGATTTCGGCAATCGCAACACGATACGCTGTGAGCCACTAGATCCCATCGTTAAGGCTCAGATACTTCTCCCAACCTGTTCAAGACCTCTGATATAACTGTTAAGCTCCTTCAGATACTTGGTCCAGTTCTGCTGACTTGCTTTAATACTGTTGTTTGAGACTGAATTTTTTAGGAGTCCATTACTCCGAAGTCATTTTAATTGACACCCATATCTATATAACCTCAATCATGATTAGTCCTATTGTGATCCAACGCATCTTATTCCAACATTCAAGAAACCTTAGCTAACCTGTGTTGAGGTCTAATCTAACCCATGTTACACGCTACTGATATAACCCGTTCAAGTCCTCTGAGATAACCTGCTCAATTCCTCTGAGATAACCTGCTCAATTCCTCTAAGATAACCTGTTCTGATGAATTGAACAAAATGGGACAGTAACCAGCCTGTTCATTGAGGTCTGATCTAACCCATGTTACACACTGATATAACCCGTTCAAGCACTCTAAGATAACCTGCTCAAGTATTCTATGATAACCTGTTCAAGTATTTTAAGATAGCCTGTTAGTCCAGTTCTATCTGACTTGCACTACTGATATAACCCGTTCAAGTGTTAACCTATTGGTTCAGTTCCAATGTAACCCACTTTACATAGTGCTGATACGACATCCTTGAGTCAACCTATTTTGTTACCCAGAGACAACCCACTCCATGTGGTTCTGATTTGACCCATCTGATTGAGAAAACTGAGCCTTTATATTGTTCTGGATTAACTAGCTCTGGTACCTATTACAAAATTCAACACTGAAAAATCATAGTTGTACAATACTCATAACCACTGATGTATGCTGAAAAACCGCGCCTCAGTCTTGAACACACTGGGACCGGACCGAGACCATATTTGAACTAGTGTGGTCAAATCGCAAAATTTTTCAGAAAAAAATGTATACAGCGTAGATATCGTATATACAGTTGTACTCATAAAAACATATTTGACCATAAATGACCGTAACCCGTAAGAAAACATTTGATCATAAATGACCGCAACCGCAAGCAAGAAAACAAAAACTACCGCAAACGACGTGGTCAATAGTTCTACTCGTAAAAATGTATTTGACCATAAATGACCATAACCCGTAAGACACATTTGATCATAAATGACCGCAACTGCAAGCAAGAACATCAGGAAAAAATATTTGGCTATGCCAGAGACCACCCAAAATATCAGGAGCTCCTTAGATCACTGCCAAGCTTTGGAGCCTCTCGGGGGAGCATGTAGCACCAGTAGCAATGAGATACTAATCTATAGATTAGCGTAGGCTCGGTTAAGCTGCGCAAATTTTATATAGGCTGAGTATTAACAGCTATTAATTGCATAGCATTCAGTATCACTCAGTATCAATACTACTTATTGATAACACAGTTTGTAACAAATGTATGATTGCTTACTGTTAGATCTCCTTAACCACAACTGCCATTAACCACAACCACCTGCAGAGTCAAAATAACTAAATGCTGCTTCAACGCTTTACATTAAAATACAATCACGTGACCAGATTACCAAGCTCGCGATATCGCATTTTTTTCAAGTCCCACCGCTATTATGACTAGGGAGCTTTGCACCAGCTTCCTCTTGATAATGACACGGTAGAAAAATCAGAAAATGCATAGTTAGTATAGAAATAATTTTTAAATTACTCCTTTTCATGTGCATTGCATTTACGCACCTACTTATTGTTTGACTCGGAAGGACTCTGAGTCAAGTCACTCAAGTGTACTTACTTAAATTCAGGAAAGTCTTTCAGTACACAATCTTGCTTTAATTTCAAAAAAAAAGTATGAGAAAATAGGCTGTCTTGAGCCTGGCTCTAGAGCACTGAGGACTTAACAAAATCACCTAACTCTAAAGTCTGACGAGTCATGAACGGCAATTATCACGTGACTGAAAGCTTTTATTTGTTTGCCGATTTGCCACGTCACCTTGTCTCTCGTCTTCTTCAACCTCCATCATCGTCGAGCATTCCCTGGTATGCTGCCTCGACAACCTGAAGAACAAACAGCTTGAAATTTGTTACCTTTCAATGTATGCTGTCTTATTCTCTGTTCCAGGATTTCGGCTCATCCATTTTTTTATTTTGCCTAGCTGAAGAGTCCGGACACTTGCGTAGGTGTGTGCGTGAGTCCGGTGAGTTCTTTTTTTTACTTGTTTGTAAGTATCTCACTGATAATAGATGCAACAGCCCGAATGATGACAGGTAGAGGTGCTGAGGAAGGGTGAGGGGACAATGGTAGTGATGAGGCCTGGACTCGGTTTGGAGCGGCGAAGTTTTTTTTAGTTGTAGTTTCTAGTTATACAAATATCTTCACATGTGTAATAAGTATGCATAATATATTGTTTTATCTGCATTTTTCGTTATGAAACTTTGAGAATTTGGATATTTAAGCTCTAGCCTCTACTTAATTTCCATAAGCTACACAAGATATAGGCCTGAATACTGGTAGATACATAAATACCGCAATTAATACAGAGGGCTACATAGCGCTCCATAGCCCCTTCATATTACTCAATAGCGCCTGATAAAGGGGGACGTTCCTACACAACTATTATTGCTACTGGGGCTATGACATGCTCTGTAGATACTCCGATTTTTTCCTGATGAAAACCAAAACTGCCACAAACGACGTGGTCAATACTTGTATCAAACGTACAGTCATACTTGTAAAAAAAGCATTTGACCATCAATGACCGCAACTGTAAGAACGCAACTGTAAGAAAAAACTAACGCAAACGACGTGATCAATTAGGTTCAATAAGTTTAACGTTTCTGCAACAAGTCCCAAAACATGGTCAATCCTGGTCAAACCATCGCAAAAGTCCCCGAGCCCCATAATCACCGGATACGGTCAAACAAGTTCAATGTCGGTCAATAGCAATGACGCTACGCAAACCCGTCACTGCAACGTCGGGGTCAAATGTGGTCAAACGTCGGGGTCAAATGTGGTCAAACGTCGGGGGTCAAATGTGGTCAAACGTCGGGGTCAAATGTGGTCAAACGTCGGTCAATTAAGGGTGAAAGCGAGGTGGAGGTCAATTATGGTCAACATGGTTTTAGGCGATCCAAACTTGTCAGTCGACTCGAAGTGGATTTTAGGTTCTTGAGGTAAATGCCTCACCAACGTGAACATGTCGGTGAGACTCAAAGCCGATGCTTGTAGACGATGTCTTTCTGTTCCTTCGCCTCTTTCCCGTCTTGCTATACCAATAGCATTCCCTGTCTTCGGCACCCACGTGAATACTTCCGACTAGGCTTCCGGAAGCGTCGTAAGACCTGAGGGTATAGTGTTCATATTGGTCGCACGACACATGAACCCAGCCGCTAAAGTAGATTAACTTTAGCAGACAGATAATTACATTAAGAACAAAATACATACGTTAGACTGAGCTTTACGGCGTTATTTGCAGACAGTTCGTCTTCACAAGCTTGCGCCGCTGTATGCAGAACCTCCCAGATAACCCGATGACGGTCCTGGCGCTTTAGCAAATCAGAAAAACCCCATATCTCATCTTCACGGGCATGATAGGGTGGTTTCCATCGGGTAACAGTGCCTTTGAGGATAGCTTCAGCATCTGTTTCATCCATGGGAGGTGCCATAGAAAGGAGAAGCTCTGCTTTTAAAGCTGGATCAAGAGCTGGATCAGCAAGCTAAGACAGTTAAATTGACAAGTGAGGGTTGAGTATTGATTGAGCAATGTACTCTTACAAATAATTGCTGATCTGCAGTTATGTTTTGGGCAGTTTTTGAATCCTGATCATGGTTAGCTAGAATTTTGATTTAGAAATATCCTGGTCACAAAGAATCTACCTTATTGGCCGTAATCTTCTCCAAATTAGCAATACCTTGGCTCTAGGAACTCCAATCAATATTGAGATTAAAATAGTAATGAATATACAAACGCGTCTCCCTGCTTCAATTTTTTGAGTTGCAGCTGGCCCCTTTGCTTGTAAGCTCAAAGGATGAAGTCGCTCCTTTTTCGGACCTGGAGCTTCACGGAAAATAGTTGTCTTGACCTTGGTTGCAGTGACTAAGGCTTTACTTCGAGATGGCTGTAGTGGTTTGATTGCTGGAGGGCGACCACTAGAAGATTTATTCTGTCGATGAGTGGTATGAACTATGTGTTGTTGATCAGAGAAAATTGAAGTTAGTCTATCACAAAAAAGATGAAATAGTACTTGTCTGAGAAGAATCAATTTCTACAAGGTTATCTTCCTGGTCTGTCTTGTTAATTTGATCTTCATCACTGTCAAAACCAGGTTGACTTCCTGGAAAAAAACTTAGAAGGTTAGTATACAAGTCTAGCAATAGCTTACCTGGAAAAGGATCCTCATCTCCTAATTGATTGAAGGTATCAAAGAAGTGCTGTACATCCTTGTTGACGGTTTCATCTTTGCGTGGTGGTTGTTGATGCCCTTTTGGCTTTGGGGGAATGGGAAACATTGCTTTGGCATTTCGGCCACGCGTTTTCAATACAACTTCGTTGTCTACAGGAAAAAAAGTTATTATAATTGTGATTAAAATTTGCCCCTTTGACTCACCAATGTATTCGCTGGCAGGCTCACATGTAATTAGGAGATGTACTGCAAAAGTATGCGCACATGTTTTTCCAGTTTGCCTCCAGTGCTGGCAACTGCATTGTAAAGCACCTGTATCACGAACAGTGACTTTGACATATTCTTCACATCCAGCCTGTTGCGACATTGAGCGTAGATAGAAGTAAAGAGATTGGCAATAAAAGATGGTCAGGAAACTTTTCTGTCATTGATTCCAGAAGTGAGAGCCCCCAATTTATAGCAATACATCCGAAGAGAAGCATCCTTATTCAATTAACCATAAACATGTGTAAAGATGGTCCATGTCACAAAGTTGATTCGTTGAAGCAGCACAAGGCGTTGTCTCATGACACAAACTTCCAATTGTAGATTTCTGTCCCCAAATCATGATGGACTACTAATCTCGGGCCCCGGTCATATTCATAATATCGGATAATATTCACTGTCATGTGTGGCTTCTTTCACACATGAATGGTTGCTTCTTTTCATTTTTGGTGTGCACAATAGTGAGAAGGTGAAAAAAAGATATACAATGTACATATCAATCTTTAAATAGAGGAATGAACATGCTACACCTAAACAGCTACCCATGTACACAAAAAACGGCACATGTGCACATCTGTATCTTGGGGGACTAAAACAGGACTCCAACAGGTTATATCAGGAGTGCATAACAGACTAGATCAGACCTCATTTTGTCAAACCTGTTACAGTCATGAAGCCCTGATGAATTTGCCAAGATGGTACAGTACTTGAACAGGTTATATTAGAGTATTTGAACAGGTTGTATTAGAGTATTTGAACAGGTTATCTCATAGAATTTGAATGGGTTATTTTAGAGTATTTGAACAGGTTATCTCAGAGGACTTGAACAGGTTATCTTGGAGGACTTAAATAGGATTCAAACAGGTTATATCAGGAGTGCATAAAACAGACCTCATTTCTTCAAACCTGTTACAATCACGAAGCCCTGGTAAATTAGGCAAAATGGTACAGTACTTGAACAGGTTTTTTTAGGGTGTTTGAACAGGTTATCTTGGAGGACTTGAACGGGTTATCTTAGAGTATTTGAACAGGTTGTCTTAGAGGACTTGAACAGGTTATCTTAGGGGACTTAAACAGGACTCAAAAAGGTTATATCAGGAGCACATAAAACATATGAGATTAGACCTCATTTTATCAGAACTGTTACAGTCACGAAGCCCTAATCAATTTGACAAAACGGTACAGTACTTGAACAGGTTATTTTAGAGTGTTTGAACGGGTTATCTTAGAGTATTTGACCAGGCTGTCTTAGAGGACTTGAACAGGTTATCTTAGGGGACTTAGACAGGACTCAAAAAGGTTGTATCAGGAGCACATAAAACAGATGAGATCAGACCTCATTTTTTCAAAACTGTTACAGTCATGAAGCCCTGGTCAATTTGACAGTATGATACAGTACTTGAACAGGTTATTTAAGAGCATTTGAACAGGTTATCTTAGAGGACTTGAACGGGTTATCTTAGAGTATTTGAACAGGTTGTCTTAGAGGACTTGAACAGGTTATCTTAGGGGATTTTGACAGGACTAAAAAAGGTTGTATCAGGAGCACATAAAACAGATGAGATCAGACCTCATTTTACAAAATAGTTACAGTCACGAAGCCCTGGTCAACTTGACAAAATGGTACAGTACTTGAACAGGTTATTTTAGAGTATTTGAACAGGTTATCTTAGAGGACTTGAACGGGTTATCTTAGAGTATTTGAACAGGTTGTCTCAGAGGACTTGAACAGGTTATCTTAGGGGATTTTGACAGGACTCAAAAAGGTTGTATCAGGAGCACATAAAACAGATGAGATCAGACCTCATTTTTTCAAAACTGTTACAGTCACGAAGCCCTGGTCAATTTGACAGATACAGTACTTAAACAGGTTATTTTAGAGTATTTGAACAGGTTATCTCATAGGACTTGAACGGGTTATCTTGGAGTATTTGAACAGGTTGTCTTAGAGGACTTGAACAGGTTATCTTAGGGGATTTTGACAGGACTCAAAAAGGTTGTATCAGGAGCACATAAAACAGATGAGATCAGACCTCATTTTACGAAACAGTTACAGTCACGAAGCCCTGGTCAATTTGACAAAATGGTACAGTACTTGAACAGGTTATTCTAGAGTGTTTGAACAGGTTATCTTAGAGGACTTGAATGGGTAGCTTGATCAGTTCGAAAAAAAAAGCTAAGTCAGACTTTGGATTGAGCTGGATCAGCCCAGACCAGATGCTAAGTCAGACCTTGGATTAGGCTGAATCAGTCGTGATAAAGGGCTAAGTCAGACTTTATGTTAAGCTGGATCAGTCAAGACCAGGTGCTAAGTCAGACTTTGCATTGAGCTGGATCAGGTTTTTTGAAGGGGTTGGATTTCGCCTTAAGCAACTGAGCTGTATTATACATAAAAAGTGAGCCATATCAGATATTTTCAACGTGCTGGGTCAGACTTTGCAATGGGCTGGATCAGGGTAGTAGAAGCGGCTGGGTCAGCCTTGGATTGTGGGTTGACTCAGGAGATTTTCGGTGTGCTGGGTCAGACGAGCTGGATCAGACTAAGGATGGGGCAAAAACATATTTTGGAACTAGAATTGTGCACGTCAGATAAGTATCTATGTGTAGTTCTTTTTCCTTTTTCTTCCGAAAAATCATCTCAGAAATACGCAGTTGTGTTTTGTGTTCTATTCGCAATTATGAGAGGAAAGTAGCATGGCAGGTACAAGACATCACTGACGGTAAGTTGTAAGCAATAATAATAGCCTACGCTGGCCCGGAGTGCTCGAGATTTGGTGCAGTATTAACTATTTGCGAGCTATGTAATATGGAAGCAAGCTACAAGATTACTCTAGAATACTAGGTGATACTAGAGCTAATCAACAAAAGGTCTATTTTCCAGAGTAGCCTTCCTATTCATACAGTATACTATACTTTCATCCAAACCATCAATAGAATTGATGTTCAATATTCGACCCCGCATATTAAGGCCAGGCTTCGATTTTCTATACTTACCTCCTCCTAGCATTCCCTCTACCGGGCTCTAAATATCCTGAGTTTTGTTGTTGTCAAGGTGAATAAACTTAAGCATATAGGAGAATTCCTTCAAACGCGTACCTGCCCAGCGAACAAAAGCGCTGACGCGAAGGATCGGTGCGATTTCTAAACATTCAATACAATTTTTCTTGGACATTACATTCAAAGGCCTTCCAGGATTTGAATGGAGAACATAGCCGGCCCAACTAACTCATACACATCAAACAGACCTGCGTAACCTGCACTGTCAGCATGGCCGTAGAAGAACACCGTCGATGCGAGATTTAGGATCCTTTTTTCGGGTATTGTCCGAATCGATCCAGGTCTTCGATTAGTCGAGGTTGTGGCGAGTAATTTGAAGAAAAAAAAGAAAGAACAGGCGTGCCGATAAATCCACTCCGAACAAAAAAAACTCGTAAACTTTTAATGACCGTGAACCCCCACAAACTCATCACGATATCCACTGTTCTGGGAAATATGGCTCTTCTCAAATTCTCCCAAAAATGTTTTCCGGATCAATGCATTTATCGACTTGTTCTTTCAAGCCTGGAGGAGGGACACGGAAGGAGGTTTTGAATGAAAGCTGGAGGAAGGTGTATGTCCTTTTCAGCCTTCAGGAGTTTGCATAGGAAACGACTCAACCAAGAAGAGGAGAAAGTGCAAGAAGAGCAAGAAGAGCAAGAAGTCGTGAAAGAAGCCTTGTCTTTTTTATAAAAAGAACTCATGAACAAGAAGGACGAGGAAGTGAGTGAATGAACGTGCTCGCCGCAGGATGTAAGTACCGTCAATTTGATGATGTCATGTGGGAGAGTTTGATTTCAAACTCCGCCGCACTCGAACTGCATACAGACGCAGTGTTGTTGATGGCGACCGGCTTCAGTTCCGTGTAGGCAGGGACTTGTTGGATGCGGGTGATATGAGTGTGGGGCTACGGTGAAAGGCCGCGATATTAGGGGACTGGGAGAGGGAACTCTTGGAGTTGTCGGAGAATGCGTTGCAGATGGCTTGGTATGTCCCTCCGCATTTTTTGGATTCATTTTGCCTTGTGTTTCTAGGAGGCTCTAACGGGTCTTTGCAAACGAGCTACGTAAGTAGGTTCATCATAAATGACAGCTATCGCTCTAATTTATGTCTCCCTTACTACTCGCCTCACTTGATCGCCATCACCACTATCTGCCTTACTCTCGTTCTGAACCTCAGCGCTCAGCGCTCAAGCAACTATCAACCATCTTCTCCCTTTATCCTCAGCCGACAACGCCGCTGAAAGCTCTCCGCATTCCACCGAAGACCCTGGCATCTTTTCCTCATTCCTAACCAAATGCTAAAACTACGCCTCTTCGGTCTTCCCGTCAATCCTCCCAAACTCAAATCCCAACCCAATTGTCTCAAGCTCATGAAGCATCGTAATCATCAGAGAAACAAGACCCAATAGAGCTCCTCGCCAGCCTCAACGTCTCGTTCTCTCTCGTCTCCACCGGCTCTCAAGAACTCATCTCGCTCTACACCCTCCGGGATCGATATCGCGAAGAGGGTGTCATTACTAGTACAACCTGAGCGAACAATAACGCAAGTACGAGTGGTGGGCCAGAACTTTCGTTTTCTCTCGCTTTGGTCTCCGAACTTAGGTTTGTTATCACCAGGTTCAGAGACCACCTCTCTGACGAAACAACAACTTCACCACCAGAACGTGAATATGGAAACGCTTTCCGGTCATCCTTCGTCTCTAGGCTTTGAATCATCTTGCCCAGCATACAGGGACAGGAAGTGGAGCGACGATGCCGTCGAATAAGAGATCAGCGGCTACGGCTTCGTCAAGTGAGGACGCCTGATCCGACTCACGAGTGCATTTATCTGGAGATGGTGGAAGTACGCTTTTTCGAGGTCTTCGGGCTCACATTGCTCTCGTGGAGGTGGTGGAAACTATTCACCTGAGGACTCGCTCGCTGGTTCTGGTCAGGGTACGGGTATTGAGGGTCGTCCTGGCTTCCCGGAAGGGGGTGGAGTAGTACTGGGTTATAGCTGAAGGTGGGTTGGAAGTAATTGTTATGCAACATCTTTTCATCTACAGCATACTGGGAGCGGCTCATCCGCAAAAATTGGCCTTCTCCCTCTCTACTCTTTTTCTGACAGCAAAGGCGAAGGTGCGCCCGATACGGGAGAAGTGATATAGTGGAAAGAGAGCTCTGCCGAGTTGGATGTGGAGCAATGGGCGAGGTCGAAAGTGAGGGAGAGGCAAGATGATCTGATGACGAATGAAAAGGCGAAAGAGCGACGAGATTGTGTAATAGTTGGTATAGTACGGGGAAGTTGTTGATCAAAGCTGAAATGCTGCTCATCCGGAACTTTTGTCATCGTTCGTTTCTTATCAATGAGTATCCGATACAACAGTACTTTTTCTTTCGACGGTTCTATTCCAAGAACTCGTACTGTGAAACAGACTTCTCTCGTTATTGCGGTGTGCTGTACTGTTATGTCGCTGCAAAGGGAGAAGAGTTGCTGGTACATATCAAGACCGTATACGTAGTGCTGGAAGCTAATCATGTAGGCGAAAGAGAGACGTTGTTAGATCGTTTGATTATACAGATGGTGAGTCCTCGTTTGTTGTGAGCTGGTGCATTATTTTCCCTGACCAATCTCTTGACTGGACTGATTTATGTCTCCCTAGTACAAAACACCTATGTATGCATACACCCTATCAGGCCCCTCATACTCCGAATCACCATGAATTCATCATGATGGACTGAAGGAACTCATTTATCACCTAATACTGACTCACTTGTTTAAATTTAGATGCGCATACAGCGTCCGTGTCATGCACCGCCGTCCTGACTTCTGGGGACCCATCACTCTCGATTTTTACCCAGACCGAGTTATTGACTCTCGGGTGCACGAATATCTCCGAACCCGTTCATCTCCTTAACGATCAACGTGGGCCCGAGGATTTGTTTAGGTCTACAGTTTGCTTATCGCAAAACTTTGTTTTTTTGGTAAGGTTGCTACAGAGGTTTGGGAAGGATTGAATTAGTAGAAGAGGCAATGCCGCTTGAAGAGAGGGTACCGAAGGAATGAAAAGAGGAGGAAGGGATTAAGGCGAGAGAGAAGATGCAGACGAGGAGTCATCTAACCATGTATGTTTTTGTGAGTGTTGAATATTTATTTATTTATTTCGTTTTTGGAGTTTGGGTCAGCGACAGACTTGTTATATTTCTTTTGAAGGAAGGATTGTAGTTGAAAATGGAAGAAGCGGAGGAGGTTGCAGAGGAGGAAGTTTGAGGATTCAATGTACGATGATCTAGGTATTCTTTATGCCTTCTTGTAATTACTATTTGGATACTTACACACATTAAGTTTGTACCCTGTTAATGTTATTGCCGAAAAAGAGATTGTTTTTGCAAGGGAAAGAAATTGTAAGTAGACACCCGTCATTATGCCACGGGATCCGAAGCAAAATTAAATCGCGTAAACTTGCGGTTATTTTCAGTTGCCGCGAACTATTATGGCATTTTTTGCGCTGGCAGAACACTTTCGACGTGACATGTGACAAGACAGAAAATCCCGAACTTCGTTCCCCGCAAACTCAATATTCAGCAGCAGCAGACCTCTTGAGACTATTTTTCAAATTTATAATTTATGATTTATCTTATACTTCTGACTCAGAAACAATATAAAAGCGCTAACAACACATTCCATTTAAGTATGTGAATATCATAAACATCAACTTGAAGTGCTTGAACAATCCAAAAATATGATAATACACATTACCATTCAACTGATCTCCACATGAATTTGCAAATTTTTTCACCATGTCATCAATGTGGACACCAGTGCACTGCTATACTAAATAACCCATGCCTAAATATTGCTAAGCACTACTACAATATTGCCACTGCTCATGTCCTCAATGATTGCATGTTGTAAGATTTGTATGGAGGCCAGTTAGATGGTAATGTGTTGTGTAGACATTATTTTTGTAAATTGTATTTAAGGTCTTGATGTTTATGATTATATATTCACATTAAAGGATTGTGTTGTGAGGATTTTTATAGTGTTTTCGAGTCAGAAGTATAAGATAAATTACAAATTATAAATAGTCTAAAGAGGTCTACTGCTGAATATTGAGTTTGCGGATGTAGAACGAAGTTCGCGATTTTCTGTCTTGTCACATGTCACGTTGAAAGTTCTGCCAGCGCAAAAAATGCCATAATAGTTCGCGGCAACTGAAAATAACCGCAAGTTTACGCGATTTAATTTTGCTTCGGATCCCGTGGCATACGTCATCAACAGTAAGCCCACTCCCGACTCCCGAGCAACGAATTGAACGTGGATTGGGAATTTTCACCTGTATCACGAAAGAGTAGATGAAAGTTACGGAGCTTTGAAAGTGTTTATTCACTTTGATATGTTCCGGTTTAGGAGGTGTGGAAAAACGAGACGAGAAGAAATGAAAAAAAAGTAATAGAAATGAAAAGGAAGAGAAAAAGTAATTGCTAATGAACTGCGGTATAGGAGATAAGAAACGGGTAGGAAACATACCCTATCCATGAAAGGGATTCGGATAGTATTGAACGTGTGTCCTTATGTGTTCAGTCTAGGCTGGATTTGCTTAGACTCGAGCCAGTCGTTCGGAAGAGTTGTAATGACACCGTAGGCGAACAATTTTGATCGACTGTCATCAAAAGTTTGCAAGTGAGTGGTTCGAGTCTAGGATTTGCTCCACTATAAAACATTCATGGTTGAACAATTTCAATGGAAAGAAGGAAAGAATCGGCCCACCAGGATACCCAGAGCTCATTGCCTTCAATATGCTCAAAAACCTCCCGGCGATGAGTCCTCCCACAGCGAAATACTCTTGATCATCACCGCATCTAATTTCCATGCGTTTCAATCGTTCATGAGGTCCGTGTATCACATGCTTAGAGTTAAAGCTGGAGGTGGTGATAGGATGTGCAAGAAAATCTGTGTCCACCCCCGGATGAGTGAGATTATGGAAGAGTCGGGGACGTAAACATGCACGCGTTAAGAAGAGAAAGACGTAGACTGTGAGTAGAGGGAACAGGAGGTTGAGGGGTGTGTTTGATGAGCCTTAGTGTACGCCGAGAAGGATGTCGATACTGAGTTTTAACATCTCTTTTTGCGAGTTGACACCTGCTTTGAAGCGAGATGAAGGCGAGAGTGAGAAGTAACTGGGCACCATATGCGGCAGGCAGTGGAAGACCGGGGTCGTACTCTAGAAGGCCGCATTCAAAAGGCGATGCAACTCAAGCTGAGGGTGATAAGACGTTTGCTTGTTCCACGGATGAACCCGCTAAAGGCTAGAGGCCATTGAGGTGTGTGGTCGTGTTTGGACCGGAGGACTTGTCTCACGATCTTGACGCCCGTCCCGATGGCAGCGGAAACCGCCGTTCCACAACTGGCGTCGTGGCAACGACGATTGCCACGCGTTGGGCAGTGCATCGGCCCTTCTTTTTCTTCCAGATCATAAGAAGGCCATCGCATCATTCTGTGTGCTGCAGCCGATTTGAACGCATTTAAAATTACAATGTGCATATAACATACCATAAGTGCTTATAAGGTCCACAGTGAAAAGCGTTAATACTGTCAGAACACCGTTTCAATTTTGTCTTGTTTACAGAGTGGACTCCGTTTCATGAGCTCCTAGAAAGTCGCAGCCCAAAAATAGTACTTTACAGATCGTATCACGCCACAAGCATTGCATCAAGCATCAGGCCTAGACCAGCTGACTTCCTGAGGGCAATTCAAAGCTGTTGAAGGGCCCTTATTCCAACATTCTTATGGCGATGCGCATGCATCTGCCTCGTGTTGTTCCAGTGTAATTTACACCCAACATCAACGTCCTGACACCTTGTCTACCTCTCTCCCCACCTTCCTCTGCAAAGTAAAGTGACCGAAACTATGTCCAACTTCTTCCAAAATACCTCGCACTCCTCTTTCGAAGGAAGTCATATAAACAATACAGCCGGAGATCATACAACCAACGTAGCGGGAGACATCTATATAGCGGCGGTAGATAATATCACCCAGATTATTGGTTCTCAAGACCAAATTGTTTCTAACGGTGCATGCGGAAAGTCAATTTTTGACGAAGTAGGTGCCTTAGTCACTCGTTTATCATAAACAGGCTCTGATTTACTGGTACATAGTACCACAATTTCCGTCGTTGTGATATACGACTTTTACGAGAACTCTCTACAAGCGAAATCGACGAGGAGACACAGTTGTGGTGGGATCGGAATCCGACACAGAAGAAATTGAAATATACTAGGACTGCTCATAGTGTCAGCTTATTCGGTGTACCTGGTGATTACAGTTATTGTGTCGCTATGTATTACAGTGGGCGAGATGCGTATGCGGTATGTTATTGAGCTTTACTAAAATCTAGAGTCTCAAACTAACCTCCTACAATTTCCGCTTGGAGGCTTGGGAACGGGATTTCCTACAGTATTCTAACCAGTACGATTCTCGTCACCCTTTCGACCATGTTGGTTTTGACAAATGACTTCAATCCAGCCATCAGAATGTTGTTCACTTGTTTGGACTGAGTAGGCAAAAATCAAATCCAGCTTTGGTGTTTTGTGATGGTCAGTGAGAGCTTCGAGTATTCGAGGTGTATCCATTGATCTCCTATCTGACAGATGTTGTTCCTTTGGCACGAGTCTGGGAAAAATGCTCCTCTATTGTCAAGTGCTACCTTTCCATTTATCTTGTATGCTATTTTTTTATATCAGATTCTAGAAGAACTTAGTATTGTCTCCCTTAGAATCTGGCAAGATGGAACTTTCCGGAAAGTATGGGAGGCACCACATTTGCAGATGCCAGTTTCATGGTCAGACTTGAGTGCTTCCACTACAAATTTTGTCATTCACTGACAAGTATCAAGTAGCAAGGTGCTGTTTTTGTTCGACGTGATACAGGAATGATTTGTTTTGGCTCACAAAGCCAAGGAGTAATGGATTCACAATTGATTGCGAGAGAATTAGGGTTTACCCCGGGCCCATTCTTTTGGCCTGATGAGCCTGACAAACTGTTGCCTTTCGACTTATTTCATGATGAAACTCGTACATTGGATTATTTTTGGGGCATTCCAAAAAAAGCTTCCCTCTCACAACAAAATATTGCTGGTTCCCTTTTAGATATGTTGAGTTACCCTCACTATGATTTGAGGCGAGAGCACATGTTTCCGATCACTCTCCCCTCAATATCATTATGGACTGCCAGTGATGAGGACTCATTCAGAACTGTTGGATGGCACAAAAAATTGGATAGGTCATACTCATTCATGGTCAGTCCTTGGACGGCATTTCCTGGAAAAGAAGGGATACTGCTTGAACATGGTTGGACTCGGTATGTTGATTGAGAGAATTCTCAAATCCATATTCCATTATGAACTAATATGCCGGAAAAATACTTTGACAGATTTCACTATGATGTTACCAATTGGGGAAAAGAGTTTACCTCTTCTGTTAGTTTGCCTCGAACATTAGAGAAAAAGCTGTTGTCTGCCTGGTTATGCCAAGGAATGTTTTATGACAATGCAACTGGAGGTGATACATCAGACCTAGAGCATTATGGTGAGCTACCCTTGTTCTTGGACTTGATCAATCTGAATTTAGTGGACCATAGGTGTAACAACTGAAGTGAGGATATATCTAATTCCGGATATTGGGACTGCAGTTCTACATCCAAACATCATCCCACAAAACATTTTCATGTTCATTGCACCAGTGAGCCTCATCCAGTTTCCAGAAAGTGGCTCAACTGAAGTCAGCTGGGGGGAACATGAAGAGAATTACTATTTCTGGTCTTTTGATCTCGATGGGTCTACACAGATATCACAGAGAGTCTGTGATCTCATTGGGCTCCCAAAATACAAAGTGGAGATCCGGCCTTGGGCATTTTCCTGTTTGGACTATCAGTCTCAAGCCATTCAACAAGTCCAAAAGTTCTTTGGGTATGACCCATCAACACAAGATTTTGCCAAGGCCTGTGGACTACCTCTGATTGAAGTAATCTCTCTGTCTGAGGACCCAGGGAAATCTCATGGTATGTGTAACACACTAATAGTATTTGATCTCTTTGAATATCAAGATTGTAGCAGATCAATCCATAGAAGAACTAGATAATTGGCATATTGTCCATGATAACCCAGATGAAGCATTAAGTTCAGATTCAGAGTCAACACATGATGACACTAGTGCAAAACCTCAAGGTGAGTTATGATAATTAGATTTTTCTCTGACAGATTCATGAGTGTTTTTTTCTCCAGGAATCTGGTTTCCAATTCCTAGGTTTCAACAAGAAATGAATTTGACTGTTTCAGAAGTACCCAGTTATCAAGATTTGGATGGTTCTGAGCAGGACTCCTGTTCTGAGGATTGGAGTGACTTGGGGTCAGAGACATCCCAATTTGGCTCTCTATCCAATGTATCCATCCAATATCTTGAACCAAGTACATGGCTGGAGGGATATTTGATTGGCAATGATGGCTTGAGCAAGTCATGTAGAGGTGTAACAAGTCGAGATGGAACTAGGTTTTGTTGGATGTTCGGTTTAGATTTTCCTGATGCTGGGCCTCCAAGGTACACTGAACGGTGGATTTGTGCTTGTTGCCATTACTCTCATTTTTGGGTTCAACCAGTGACATGCGCCAAGTGTGGTGCATGGTTTGGGATCCAAAGCCTCCTGCCTGGGGACAATATCATAGTGCTGAAAGTAATTCACAAGAATCACTATGTGGATATCTAGCTTTGACCAGTTGTAATTTCCATACAAAAAATGGAAATGTCAAGCAATTCCGAATGCAGGGGGAAAGTCAAAAAATATCGAATCTAAAAGAGGATCAAGCCTTTCCTATCAAAAGAGTCCCTGCACCTAAACTCTTGTAATTCAAGTAGTGCTATGACTAGAGAATTGTGCATGTCAGATATGTATCTAGGTTATGTTTGTGCATTTTTCGAGTCCTTCTTTTCCTCCTGAGAATTGCAGTTGTCTTTCGTTTTCGGCATTTACTGTCAATCGGCGGAGCAGAGCAGCATAGCAGGTACAAGACATGCTGACTGTAGGTTGTGGGCAGTGAAAATAGACGCTAACCTGGAGCGCTTAATATTTAACGAAGAATTAAGTATTCATAAGCTACGAGTGCACACAGACCGTTGCAAACCAGTAAACTACAAGAGCACTAGACACTGGTATCTTCTCAGACATGATGGATTTCTTCGAAGTCAAATAAACCGATGGGAAGGAGATGAATCGTAATATGGCAGAGAGTACAACTCTCAGGCGAAGCATCGATTCTTGGTCGGCCTACAGCGACAATGATGTCCATTGAGGTGATTACAGTGATTAGTCGAGTGAGGAGATCCGGAAGATAGACTCGATTATCATTTCATGCGAATTGGATTCAGATACTAGACACCCTCCAACGAATGAACCCTTCAGCGATTCCTTGGCTCGCTACGGTAGCAATGATGGATGAGATCTATATATCTGACTGAAAAGAGCTTTGTTTTTTTATTGTGATTCGGTGAATGAAACCCAAAAATATACGAGAACTCATTCAAAACATACCTGTTCAGCAAACATAAGCGCCAACGCAGAAATTGGTGCAGCTCCTAACGATTAATAAAATGTTTTTTAGACATTGCACTCACAGGTTCTCTCAGATCCGGATGAAAGACATACTCGGCCCAACCAACTCTTTAATCAAATCATACGCATCGATGCGGCCACACACTCGCTCCCCTGGTACCACTAGTCCTCCAGACACAGGCTCTCTCTCAGAGGACCCAGTAACCAGAATTGTGCACGACAGATGAGTATAGGTTAAGTTTGTGTACTGATTTTCCCTTTTACTCCGAGAAATTATCTGAGAAATATGCAGTCGTGTTCCGTTTTTGGCATTTGCGGAGGAGGGCATCATGCCAGGTACAAGACGTGCTGACGGTAGGTCGTGAGCATTGACAATAGACACCGACCCGGAGCGCTTGATATTTGACACAGGATTAACTATTGACGAGGTATGTCATGTAGAATAAGTGGTAAACGGACCGTTGCAACCCAGCAAACTACAAGATTACAATAGATAGTGGCATACCATAGGCGATAATAGAGGTAATCAAGAAGAGGCCGATCTTCCAGAGTAGCCTTCTCACAATATGCTATACTTTCCTCTAAACCATCAATTTAATTGATGTTCAATATTTGACACCGCGGATTAAGACCAGACCTCGATTTTCTAGATTTACTTCCTGCTAGCATCTCCTCTACCGACCCGCTCCCCAATGTCACAATCACCAACCAAATAGCAAACGCCAATAACATCACAACCAATTTGTTACTATAATCCAGCACGGTTGAGACTCGAGTTCTTCCTCCTCTCGATCCTTCCTTTCATGATCTCCAAACCATTTGTTACCTCCACAAACAGGCAGAGTTGCAACAATCAGGCCACCCAAGTCATCATGGGTCGTAGTACCACTTCTGGCCCTTGGATTCACACTAGACGCTGGTACTTTCACACACATGATGGACTTCTACGAAGTCAAACAAACAAGTGGGAAGGAGATGAAGGGTAAGACGACCGACCTGGTATGAGAGTATGACTTGGGAAGTGACGAGTAAGGCGTCGATTTCTGGTTGGCCTGGAGCGACAGCAATGGTCATTGAGGAGATTAGAACAACCAGTCGGGTGAGGAGGTGACGGAAGATGATTATTTTATGCAGAGTATTGGAATAGGATTTAGATACATTGAGAGTACTGGACAATATTATGCAAAAAAAAGACTTACAGAAACCGCACAACAAATGAACCCTTCTCGGTCTGCTACGGTAGCGATGGTAGACAAGCTCTCTATTTCCCAATTGACCAAAATGTTCTTTTTTATCAGGTGAATAAACAAGAACGTATACGCGAACTCACTCACACACAAACCTTTCCAGAAAAAAAAAAGCGTTAACGTGAAAATAGTCGCAGCCACTAAAGATTATGAAATTTCTAGTAGACATTGCATTCGAGGTTCCCAGATTCGAAAGGCACATACCTGGCTCAACCAACTCTTCAATCAAATCATACGCATCGAAAAGACCGACATCGGCTGCACCGCCGACATGGCCGTGAAGGAACACCGCTGGCGCGAGAATTATTACCTTTTTTTCTTTGTGCAAACTGGTTCAAGGGTTCTGATAGTCGAGTCATAGTTATTTATTAAAAAGACACGTTTCGAAGCATCTCAGGTGAATTGTTACAATAAATCACAAACTGTCGATAACTACTGCAAAACCCACCAAATTTATCACGATATCCACCGTTCCATGATAAATTCGGCTCGTCACAAACTCCCCCAAGCCTAAATTGTTTTCCCGATCAACGCATTTAGTAGTGCCATCTACCCAGCTGTTCCTTCGAGCTTGGAGCGAAAAGAGGTTTTGAAAGAAAGCTGGAAGAAGAAGTATGTCTTTTTCAAGAAGTTGGTTAAGAAACGACTCGAAAAGAGGCGGAGGAGGAGGAGGCGGAGGAGGAGGAGGAGGAGGAGGAAGCTTCTGACGAACGAAAACTCAATTTTGGAAGTGTGACGTCATGTCGGAGTTTGCGTGCACTTTTGATTTCAAGCTCCGCCGGACGTTGCTCAACTTGAACTCGAAATGCGCACAGATGGGTGTCAATGGCAACTGACTTCTGGGTAAGCTCACGCTAGTAGGTCCGGGATCATACATCCTCTTCTCTCCATGGCTTTCTCATTCAAATCGTCAGTAACGATGGAAAGTGGACCGAGCGACGTTATGACAGGCTCGTGAGGAAGACCTTGCATAAGTATGCTGGGAGCCAGGAGCCTTTAGATTTCGTGGGCATTTACTTTGCTAACAGTAGGTATTCTCTTCATTCTTTGAGGAATGACCTCTATCTGACATATCCTTGTTTCGTCTCAACCTCATCTCGAAATCGGGCAAAAAGCTCAACCTCCGCCAACGCGTCACCGCAACTGCGACAGTTTTCTTCTGACGGTCGTATCTCAAGAACTCGTATTGTGGAACGGATCCCTTTCTCGTTATTGTATACCGTGCTGTTATGTCGCTTCAAAGGCAGAGGAGTCGCCGGTACATATCGAGACTGTAGTGCAGGAAGCTGGTAATTTGTTCCTGGGTCGTTAGTTTTGAAGAATACTCATTTTTATTTCGTGCCCTTTTTACTCATAATCAACGCGTTATGTAGAAGATCAATCCAAGGTAAAAAAACTTTCCCTCATTCCGACAACACTAAACTCCCCGAAATGGCGTTCCATCTCGTTGACATCCTCGAATGCAACCTGACTGTCTTTCACCCTTACCGAACTCTTCTCGTGCTCTGTAAAAAGAAATAGTGGGAACGACGGGCTTTCACTTGATTCGAGCTCCTCGAGCAACATAGCTTCGATGATAATGATAGAAGCCGAGGCTGGAGAACTTCAATTCGATGTAGGCAGGGACTTATTGGACGCGGGTGGTTTGGGTGTGGGACTGGGTTCTGATGACGGACCGAGATATTGGGGAAATGGAACAAGTGGCTTGGTATGTCCCTTGCATTTTTTTTTGGATTCGTTTTGCCTCGTGTTTCTGGGAGGCTCTAACAGTTTTGTACACAAACTGCGTATATAGGTTCATCATGAATGACCGCTGTCGCTCCCATCTCACCTAATCGCTACCGCCCCTATCTACCTCACTCCCGTTCTAAATCCCAGCGCTCAAGCGTCTATCAATCATCTTCTAAGTCCTCCCTTCACCCTCAACCAACAGCGGCGCTGAAGGCTCTCCTCACTCTACAAAAAGACCTGGCACTCTCTTCTCATTTCCAGTCTAACGCTAACATTACACCCCATCGGTCTTCCTGTTAATCCTCTCAAATCCAAACCCCAACCGAATCGTCTCAAGCTTAAAAACCTTCATCATTATCAGAGTAACAAGGCCCAATAGAATTCTTCGCCAACTTCAACATCTCGCTCTCTCATCTCTATCATTTCTCAAGAACTCATATCGCTCTACACCCTCTGGGACCGATATCGCAAAGAGGGCATCGTTACTAGTACAACCGGAGCGAGCAACAACGCAAGTACCAAGTGGTAAGCCAGAACTTTGGTCGTCTCCCGCTTCGGTCTGCCGATTTAGGTTTGTTATCACCAGGTCTGCAGACCATCTCTCCGACAAATGAACAACTTCACCCACCACCACCACCACCGGAACGTGAATATGGGAACGCATTTCGGTCATCCTTCTCCTTTGACTCCTTTCCGCGCAGCATATAGGGACCGGAAGTGGAGCGACAACGCCATCTAATAAAAGATCGGTAGCTATGGCTTCGTTGGATGGGACGCCTGATACGGCCCATACGAGACACGATTTGTTTGGATATGGTGGAAGCACGTTTTCAGGGTCTTCGGGGTCACATGGTTCTCATGGAGGAAGTGGAGGTGGTGGAGACCCTTCGCCTATGGAATCGCTCGTTGGTTCTGGTACGGGTGCAGGTAGCAAGAGAAGTAATAATGGATTCCCAAGAGCAGGAGTAGTAGTAGGGCTAGCGCTAGCGGGAGGTGGATTGGAAGGAAAGATGCTACGCCGACGTTTTTGTCAAGGGTGTTTTTAAGGATGAGGTAGGCGAGGTTGTTGGACGGAGGAAGGTCAGAAGAGAATACGGGTCCGACTGTGAATAGAATGGTAGAGAACGTGAAGGTTTGTTGACGGGCGGACCGGGATGAACCGGTAGAGATGTCGAAGTGTAATTGTATCATGTACATATTTAATCTCGGTGAATAGAGGATCTTTCTTTAATGTCTGCTCCGAAGTTGCCAAGTTCGAGTGTAAGTTACACTCGAACTTGGCAACTTTTGTGGACAGAGATATGTAATTTTAGCTAAATTTCGGATGTCGGGCTTTCGTCCTTGATCCTATCGTTAAAAAAAGTATACCACTCGATTTCTAGGGCTCAAAAACCCTTACCTGATTTATTCCAGATTTTTTAGACAAAAATTGAGAGTGTCGGGCAATGTCCGAGCAAAGACAAGGAAGTGTAATCGCCCCTGTCACACTGCATTCATGGTCGTGTTTTTCCTAGATTTTTGTTCGATATCTCACCATCCTCCACACCCCACCACTTCTAATGTGATACAAGCACTAATATAATCATTATCTTGGATTCCAAGTGTAAATTCATGCTGTCTGTTGATGTCTTTACTGAGAACTAATGCCTGTCACACGGATTCTGCAACAAATTTGAGATGTATTTTGAACATTATTCTACTTAAACATCACTGGGCCAGCTTCAAACTTGGTACTCCACACTGGACAGATGTAAACTACATTAGAAAAAATCACGAAGCTCGTACGTACAGAGCAACATAAAAAAAAATTCAAAATTACACTTCTATGTCGATTACATATCCCTGTCCACGATAGTAAGTGTAACTGACAACACTAATATTAAGATCTTACAATACCAAACCCTTCACTCACTCTTTCACTCCCGTTGAAATGTACACTTTTCATTGCGCTCGGTGGAGTAGAACATTGGCCTCTGGTGGGAAACGTGAGAGTCATTTCAATCCAGTGTAGTGGAAAAAGACAGCAATAAAATAAGAAAACAACGTAAAGACCGAGTCACGTATAATACATGGTGATCAACGGTCGTGAATAAAAGGTTGAGTTTGGAAGGACAGAACGGGCTTTGGAGTTTGTAAAGTTACTCAGGACATCTCAACGAGGTGCAAGATACTGACAAACATTTGCAGCACCACTCAAAAAGACGTATCTGGACGGAGGATATCCTTTGAAAGTATTGTCTCAGTTGATGTCAAGTTCTGAGATGGTACACATGCAGACTATGACGGATAAGACCTATAACCGGAAGGATTCGGAATAAGTTTTGTGGATCCAAGGTGACGGAAGAGTGGAACGTATGTATATTAAAGTAACGCAAGAAACAAATCGTTGAAATCGAAAGAGAGGGATTAAAATAGTCTCTTGCTCTCTCAATCGCGACCCGAATTTGATCAAAAGAAAAAAGAGGGGAAGAGGAAAGAAAAAAGAATAAATATATAGGACTAACCAATGCCCCAATAAGCGACTTGAAGGACCTCGACGTTTTCCTCAAACAGAGCAAGTCGTGATTAACACTCCATGCAAGAGCTCGAGTTTCGAGAAGAGCAAGCACAGAGATGCGGCGGAAGCAAGGAGCTCTGCGAAGTCAGTAATGATGACCGCTATCTCAGATAAGGCATAAAGAGGGTAGAAAAGTATCCATTGAAAAAGGAGAGGATGGGTTGGGTGAGAGTAAACTTGAAGGAGACAGCAGTGAGGCAAGGTCTGAGGGGAGGAGTGGGAAAGTAAAGGGTTGTCGCTAGTCCAAGTACAGTGCTATGAAAAAGATAAAGGACCATGGAAGGACTTTGACCATTCCCGCAAAAAAAAGAAAACGGAAGAGAATTTATGCAAAGCAACTTCGGTCGTTCAGATGGTCACCGATGTAGTCCTTCCACAACTGGTCTCGATAATTCCCACGCGTTGGGCAGTGCATTAGCCCCACTTTTTGTTCCAAGTCATAAGAAGGCCATCGTCCACATCATTCCGTGTGCTGCAGCTGATGTTATTTTGAACGCATTTCCAATGTGCATATAACATACCATAAGCACTTACAAGATCCGAAATGAAAAACGTTACATTCGAAACTCCTTTTCTTATTTCGAGAGTGGTTCGTTTCATGAGCTCCCAAGAACTCGCAGCCTCAAACATAGTACTTTACTGATCGTATCAAGCATCAAGTCTGGACTCCTGAGGGCAATTCAAAGCCAACATTCTTATGGCGATGCGCATGCATCAGCATCATGTTCCAGTGTAATTTGACTATTTAAACCCCACGTCCCAGTGTCCTGACACCTTATCTACCCTTAACCCAACCTTCCTTCCTAAAGTGACCGAAACCATGTCTAGGTCCAACTTCTTTGAAAACACCTCGCATTCCTCTTTCAAAGGAAGTCATATAACCAATGTAGCAGGAGATCATATCACCCAGATTATTGGTTTGCCAGCCCAAATTATCTCTAACGGTGTACGTGGAGAGTCAATTTTCGATCAAGTGGGTGCCTCAGTGGCTCGTTTATCATGTACAGACCCTCATTTCTGGTAGTACCGCGATTTTCGTCGCGGTGATATACGACTTTTACGAGAACTATCTACAAGAGAAGTCGACGAGGAGAAGACATCGTTGTGGAGTGATCAGGAGAAACTGAAATATACGAGGACTGCACACAGTGTCAGCTTATTCGGTGTAGCTGGTAATTACAGTCATTGTATTGCTATGCATTACAGCGGAAGAGATGCGTATGCCGTATGTTGCCGATGTTGACCGAAATTTAGGGTTCCTCAACTAAGCTACAGCAATCGTTTTTACAGGCTTGGGAACGAGATCTCCTAAAGTATTCTAACCAGTACGGCTCTCACACACATTTTCATTGTGTGTGTTTTGATTAATGATCTCGATTTGTTCAGCCATCCAAACGTTGTTCACTTGTTTGGACTGAGTATCCAAAAATCAAATCCAGCTTTGGTGTTCTGTGATGGTCAGTAAGAGCTTCGAGTACTCGATATGTATTCATTGATCTCCTGGTCTGATAGATGTTGTTCCTTTGGCACAAATTTGGCAAAATTGCTCCTCTATTGCCAAGTGCTACCTTAAGGTTCATTTTGTATGTTATTTATTTACATCCAAAATTCTTGAGGCACTTAGTTGTGATTTCCTTAGGATCTGGCAAGATGGAATTTTCCAGAAAGTATGGGAGGCATTTCATTTGCAGATGACAATTCCATGGTCAGATCCGAGTGCTGCCAGTACAAATTTCGTCATTCACTGACAAGTATCAGTAGCAAGGTGCTGTTTTTGTTCGACGTGATACAGGAACTATTTGTTTTGGCTCACAAAACGAGGAAGAAATGGGTTCACAATCAAGCATGAGCTCTGCATGGTATTCTCTTATGCCTGAGGAACCTAAAAAACTGTTGCCTTTTGACTTGTTCCATGATGAAACTCGTACATTGGAATATCTCTGGGGCATTCCAAAAAAAGATTGCTTCTCACAACAAATCGTCACCAGCTCCCCTTTGGATATTTTGAGTCATTTCACCCACTTTCGGGTGCCAGAATACGGACACAATATATTTCCCATCACTCTCCCCTTTATATCATCATGGACAGCCAGTCAAAAGAACTCATTCAGAGCTGTTGGATGGTTCAAAGAATTGGACAGGTCATACTCATTCATATCTATTCCTTGGAGGTCTATTCCTGGAAAAGAAGGGATAATATTTAAGCATGGTTGGACTAAGTGTGTTAATTAAGAAATTTTCTGAATCTATATTTCATTATGAACTAATATTCTGAAAAAAACTTTGACAGATTTCACTATGATGTTACCAATTGGGGAAGGACTTTTACTTCTTATGTTCAATTGCCTCAAGCATTAAACAAAAGGCTAGTGTCTGCCTGGTTATGCCAAGGAATCTTTTTTGCCAATGCAACTGGAGGTGATACATCAAACCTAGAGCATTATGGTGAGCTGCCCTTGTTCCTGGACATGATCAATCTAGATTTAGTAATCCATAGGTGTAACGACTGAAGTGGAGATATCTCTAATGCCAGATGTTGGGACTGTGGTTCTACATCCAAACATCATCCCAAAAAACATTTTCATGTTCATTGCACCAGTGAGCCTCAATCAATGTCCAGGACGTGGCTCAACTGAAGTGAGCTGGGGGGAACATGGAGAGAATTATCATTTCTGGTCTTTTGATTCAGATGGGTCTACCCAGATATCACAGAGAATCTGTGATCTCATTGGTCTCCCAAAATACCAAGTGAAAATTTTTCCTTCAGAAACCTTTTGTTTCAACTATCAGTTTCAAGCCATTCAACAAGTACAAAGGTTTCTTGGGTATGACATGTTGACACAAGATTTTGCTGAGGTCCATGGATTGCCTCTGATCGAAGTAACCCCTCATTCTGAAGATTTGAACAAACCTCATGGTGTGTGAAACACTTAGAGTATTCAATCTCTTTGAATCTTAAAACTGTAGCAGATCAATCCATAGAAGAACTAGACAACCGGCATATTGTCCATGATAAGCTGGATGAAGTGTTAAGTTCAGATTCAGAGTCAGTACCTGATGACACTGGTGTACAGTCTCAAGGTGAGCTTATGATGGTTAGACTTTTCTCTGAAAGATTTATGAGTGTCATATTTTTTTCAGAAATCTGGTTCCCCCTTCCTAGACTTCGACAAGAATTGAATTTGAATGTGGACTCCTGTTTGGAGGGTTGGAGGGTTGTGGACTCAGAGACATCTGACTCTCGTACTGATGTATCAATCCAATATCTTGAACCATCTCCATGGCTGGAAGGATATCTGATTGGAAATTATGACTTGAGCAGGTCTTGTAGAGGTGTAACAAGTCAAGATGGAACTACATTTTGTTGGATGTTTGATTTGGATGTTTCTGATGCTAGTCACTCAGTTTACACTGAGCATTGGATCTGTGTTGAATGTCATTACTCTCATGTTCGGTTTCAACCGGTGACATGTGCTAAGTGTGGTAGGTGGGTTGGAAATCAGCACTATGCGCCCGAGGACATCATGATGTTGAAGGTGATTCATAGAAATGACTATGTAGATATCTAGCCTTTGAACAGTTGTAATTTCTATATAAAAATTAAGATCTTCAAACAAGTCGGATAGGGGAAAAAACCGAGAATCCGAATTGTGAGAGGATCAAGCTTTGATTATCCAAAGTGGAGTCACGGGACCTGAATAGGCTCGTAATTTCAGTGGCCCAATAACTGGGGAATTGTGCACGTAAGAGTATGTTTGCATATCTTTTTCTCTCCTTTTTCTTCGAGAATTATCCCAGGGATATGCAGTCGTGTTTCATTTTTACCATTTGTATAGCAGGTACGTCATTGCCGGCAAGCTTTGAGCAAGTGGGCACTCAAGCAGTGACAATAGACACTAATCCTGAACGCTTGATATTAGAGACCTTACACTTAGCCAACCGTAGCCAACCGTTGCGCAGCCGATGCGCAGATTTGGCTGAATATGACGTCAATTTTCAATTTAAATCTGCGCAACGGTTGGCGACGGTTGACTACGGTTGGCTAAGCGCAAGGTCTCTATTTAACGCAGAGTTAACTACTCACGAGATATGTAATGTAGAAAAATGGTGAACAGACCGTTTGAAACCAGCAAACTACATAATTACTATAGATGCTAAGTAATAGTAGAGCTAATCAACAAAAGGCTAATCTTCCTTCATGTACATACAGTATGTCATACTTTCCTCTAAACCATCAATGCATTTGATGTTTCAATATTCGACCCATCGATTTTTAGACTTATCTCCTGCTAGGTTTCCCTCTACCACTCACCCACTCCCAGCATCACAATCACGTAAAGTTTAAACCTTTGCAACCATGATTACCAACCAAGTCGTTTTCATAATCCAACATGGCGTCCTCCGGTTGGACTCGAGTTCTTTCCCCTCTCTATCTTTCCTGTCATGATCTTCGACTCTATGCCCATCTCTACAAATAGGGAGAGCTGCATGAACCAAACCAAACCATCCAAGTTTTCGTGGTTCATAGTCCCACTGTTGGTCCTCGGATTAGCACTGGACGTTGGTACTACTTTCACAGACATCGTGTATTCCTTTCAAGTCAGATAAACAAATGGGAAGGAGAATGGTACACGGCGGAGAGTATGACTTGAGGAGCGACGAGTAAGACCTAGAGTAACGGCCATTGAGGGAATTACAGTGATCAGTTAGGTGAGGAGGCGACGGAAGATGGGCTGCATTATTATTTTTAATGTAAAGAGTTGAAATAGCAATCAGATATGGCAGGAGTACTAGACAATATGATGCAGGGAAGAACTTATGGCAATCCTTCTTGGTCTGCTACGGTAGCAATGATCGATGTGCTCTATATATCCCAATTGACCAGAGTGTTGGTTTTTCAAAACTAGGTGAATAAACCCAAACGTAACCCAAACGTATATGAGAACCACGTACCAGCCTAGCAAAATAAAGCGCCAACGTGAAAGTCATCCACAGCTCCTAACGGTCACTGAACCAGTTTGTCGGCCATTGCATTCTCGGGTCCTCTAGGGCCAGAAGGTACACTTACCTGGCCCAAACCAACACTTTGATCAAATCATATACATTGAAGAAACCCGCGTCGCCTGCACCATTGACATGGCCGTAAAAAAACACCGTCGATGCAAGAGTTAAGATCCTTTTTTGACCTCCAAATCGACCCAAGTGTTCAAGTCGTTGAGTTGTAGTCAGTGAGAGAGACCAGGCATGTCTGGAAATCCATTCCGAAGCGTCTAGAATCAGTTGACAAAAAAAAAAGAGAAAAACTCACAAATCGTTAATGGCTACCGTGAACCCCAACAAACTTATCACAATATCCAACGTTCCATAGTAGATATGACTCTTCACGCGCACGAGCTCTCCCAAATTGTTTTCCCGATCAACGTATCTATCCACCTGTTCCTTCAAGCTTGAGGGACTCCGAGGGGGGACGTGGCGCAAAGTTTCGAACAAGAGACGGAGGAAGGAGTACGTTCTTCTTTTAGGAAACGACTCAACCGAGAAGAGATGAGGAGGAGGAAAAGGAAAGAAGATGTCGTAGAAGAAGCCTTGTCATGCGTATAAAGAGAACTCATGAACAAGGAAGATGAGGAAGTAGATGAACGTGCAGTTTGCTGGCAGTGACGAACCAACAAAGAGTGACGTCATACGTGCAGTTTGATTTCAAACCCCGCTGGAGTTGTCCGAGCGGTCTCTTGCTCATCGACTATTCAAATCATCAAGACCAAGCGACGTTGGCACAGGCCCTCAAAACTTAGGGTGATAACTCAATCGAGTTAATGCGGCCGTGAGTGTCACCGATGTGGGACCGGAGATATCTATTATGTCCCAAGATCGGCACGCCGGGTCCGGCAGCAGAGGAGAGCGGAAACCGCCGTTCCACAACTGGCGTCGTTGATTGCCACGTGTTGGGCAGTTTGCACATCGGCCCCACTTTTCTTCCAAGTCATAAGAAGGCCATCGTCCACATCATTCTAGGTGCTGCAGCTGATTTTGAACGCATTTCCCATGCGCATACAACATACCGTAAGCCCTTATAACGTCCACAGTGAAAAATGTTACACTCTGAACTGTCGAAATACCGTTTCAATTTTTCTGATTTGCAGAGTGGAGTCCGTTTCATGAGCTCCCAAAGACTCGCAGCCCAAAAATAGTACTTGACAAATCGTATCACGCCACAAGCATTGCATCAAGCATCAAGCCTGGACCAGCTGACTTCCAAGGCAATTTAAAAGCTGTTGAAGGGCGCTTATCCCAACATTCTTATGGCGATGCCCATGCATTTGCCTCATGGTGTTCCAGTTTGATTTGACCATTTAAACCCAACGTCCCAACGTCCTGAACTCTGATCTACTTCTATCCCCACCTTCCTCTGGAAAGCGACTGAAACTATGTCTAGTTCCAACTTCTTTCAAAATACCTCCCACTCCTCTTTTGAAGGAAGTCATATAACCAACACAGCCGGAGACCACACAACTAACATATCAGGAGATCACACAACCAACGTAACGGGAGATCGTAACATCTATATAGCGGCGGTAGATAATATCACCCAGATTATTGGTTCTCAAGACCAAATTGTCTCAAACGGTGTTCGTGGAGAGTCAATTTTCAATCAAGTAGGTCTCAGCGATTCGTTCATCAAGTACAGGCTCTGATTTTACTGGTAGTACCATGATTTTCGCCGTTGTGATATACGATTTGTACAAGAACTATCTACAAGAGAAATCGATGAGGAGAAGATACCGTTGCGGTGGAATCCGATGCGAAAGAGATTGAAATATACTAGGACTGCACACAATGTCAGCTTATTTGGTGTAGCTAGTAATTACAGCCATTGTGTCGCTATGCATTATAGCGGAAGAGATGCGTATGCTGTATGTTGTCGAGGATTACTAAAATTTAGAGTTTCAAATTAACCTCTTACAATTTGTTTTTACAGGCTTGGGAACGGGATTTCTTGAGATATTCTAACCAGTACGGTTCTCACCACGTTTCCATTGTGTTTGTTCCGATAAATGACTTTAATTTTGAACAATTCAGCCATCAGAACATTGTTCACTTGTTTGGACTAAATAGGCAAAAATCAAATCCAGCTTTGGTGTTTTGCGATGGTCAGTGAGAGCTTCGAGTGTTTAAGGAGTGTCCATTCATCCCCAATCATACAGATATTGTTCCTTTGGTACAAATTTGGGAAAAATGCTCCCCTATTGTCAAGTGCTATTTTGCTACTTATCTTGTATGCTATTTTTTGCATCCCGGATTCTCAAGAAGCTTATTTGTGATTCCTTTAGAACCACGCACGATGGAAAATTCCAGAAAGTATGGGAGGCTATTCATTTGCATATGAAAGTTACATGGTCAGATTTGGATGCTTCCCCCACAAATTTCTCAGTCATTCACTAACAAGTACTAGCAGCAGGGTGCTGTTTTTGTTAGATGTGATACAGGAATGATTTGTTTTGGCTCACAAAGCCAGGAAGAAACAGGTTCACAATCAACTACTACAGAATCCTCCGAGTCATGGCATTCTCTTATGCCTGACTCAGAGCCTAACAAACTGTTGCCTTTTGACTTGCTTCATGATGAAACTCATACATTAGAATATCTTTGGGGCATTCCAAAAAAGCATTCTCTCTCACAACAAATTAGTACCGGCTCTCCATTAGATACATTGAGTTTCTTGAACCGCTTTTGGTGGAGATCATACGGACACAGCATGAAATTTCCGATCACTCTCCCCCAAATATCATCACGGACCCCCAATGATGAGAACTCATTCAGAACTGTTGGATGGTTCAAAAAACTGGACAGGTCATACTTATTCATGGTCAGTCCTTGGAGGTCTATTCCAGAGAAAGAAGGGATACTGCTTGAGCATGGTTGGACTCGGTATGTTGATTGAGGGAATTTTAGATCTATATTTCATTATGAACTAATATGTTGAAAAAATATTTTGACAGAGTTCTATATGATGTTACCAACTGGGGAATATTTTTCTCTTGTTCTGTTTCTTTGCCTCAAACATTAGAGAAAAAGCTGGGGTCTGCCTGGTTATGCCAAGGAATGTTTATTGCCAATGCAACCGGGGGTGATATATCAAAACTAGAGCAATATGGTGAGCAGCCCTTGTTCCTGGACATGGTCAATCTGGATTAAGTAGACCATAGGTTTCACAACTGCTGTGGAGATATCTCTAATACCAGATGTTGAGACTGTAGTTCTACACCCAGACATCATCCCAAAAAACATTTACATGTTTATTTCACCAGTGAGCCTCAACCAGTGTCTAGAAAATGGCTCAACTGAAGTGAGCTGGGGTGAACATGGAGAGAACTACTATTTCTGGTCTTTTGATCCAGATGGGTCTACACAGATATCACAGAGAGTCTGTGATCTCATTGGGCTCCCAAAGTACAAAGTGGAAATCTTCCTTCATATATTTTTCTGTTTGGACTATCAGTTTCAAGCCATTCAACAAGTACACAAGTTCTTTGGGTATGACCCATCAACACAAGATTTTGCCAAGGCCTGTGGACTGCCTCTGATTGAAGTAATTCCTCTGTCTGAGAGTCCAGACAAACTTTATGGTATGTGTAATACATTCAGAATAATTAAGCCTTTTGAACATCAAGACTGTAGCAGATCAATCCATGGAAGAACTAGAAAACTGGCATATTGTCCATGATAACCTGGATGAAGTGTTAAGCTCAGAGACAGAGTCAATACATGATGACACTAGTAAACAACCTCAAGGTTAGTTTTTGATGATTAGTTTTTTTCTGATGGATTCACAAGTGTCTTTTTCTCAGGAATCTGGTTTCCAATACCTATGCTCCGACAAGAAATGAATCTGACTGTTTCAGAGATCCTCAGTTATTATGATTTGGATGCTTCCGAGCTGGACTCCTGTTCTGAGGATTGGAGTGATTTGGGGTCCGAGACATCCAAATTTGACTCTTCATCTGACATATCAATCCAATATCTTGAACCGAGTCCATGGCTGGAGGGATATCTGATCGGCAATGATGGCTTGAGCAAGTCTTGTAGAGGCATAACAAGTCGAGATGGAACTAGGTTTTGTTGGATGTTTGGTTTCGATGTTCCTGATGCTGGTCCTCCAGTATATAGTGAGCACTGGATCTGTGTTCACTGCCATTACTCTCATGTTCAGGTTCAAGTGAGATGTGCCAAGTGTGGTGCGTGGTTTGAGAATCAGGACAGACGGGGTGTGTTGAAATCAATTCGCAGTAATTACTACTATACATCTTTCTACTAGCTTTTGAACATGTAAGAGTTATATATAATGAAAATCTTTAGATGGAGAAACACCAAAAAAATTGTGAGAAAATCAAGCCTTACACTAACAAAAACAAGGTCACTGATTTTGTGTAATTCCATTTGGCCCAGTAACTAGAATTGTGCACGTCAGATGAGTATCTAGGTTATGTTTGTACTTGTCCCTTTTTCTTCCGAAATATTTTCTGGGAAATATGCAGTCGTGTTCTGTTTTTGGCATTTGCGGACGAGGGCAGCATGGCAGGTACAAGACGTGCTGACGGCAGGTGGTGAGCATTGACAATAGATGCTGACCCGGACTCCGCCTGACATTTAACACAGGATTAACGATTGACGAGATATGTTATGCAGAATAGATGGTAAACGGACCGTTGCAAACCAGCAAACTACAAGATTACTATAGATAGTGGTAGGCCGCAGGCGATAATAGAGGTAATCAACAAGAGGCCGGTCTTCCAGGGTAGCCTTCTTACAATATGTTATGCTTTCCTCTAAAATTGATGCTCAATATTTGGCACCGCGTATTGAGACCAGACCTCGATTTTCTAGACTTACTTCTTGCTAGCATCTCCTTTACCAATCCGCTCCCCAATGTTACCACATAATCCACAATCACCAACCAAATACCGAACGCCAATAACGTCACAACCAAGCTGTTACTATAATCCAGCATGGTGTCCTCCGTTTGAGCCTCAAGTTCTTTCTCCTCTCGATCCTTCCCTTCATGATCTCCGACTCTTTCTCCGCCTCCACAAAAAGGCAGAGTTACAGGCCACCCAAGTCATCATGGTTCGTAGTACCCCTTCTAGCCCTCGGATTTGCACTAGACACTGCTGGTCCCTTAACATACGTGTTGAATTTTTTTGAAGTCAAATAAATCAATGGGAAGGAAATGAATGGTAACATGATCGAGAGTACGACTTGGGAAGTGAAAAAAGTAAGGTGTCGATCCCTGGTTGGCCTAGAGTGACAGCGATGGCCATTGAGGGGTTTTGTCGGGTGAGGAGGGGGGTGGAAAGTCGGCTGGATTATTTTTTTTCTCAAGCAAAGAGTTGGAATGTCATTGGGATGCATTGGGATGACTATGCAAAATAAGGACTCACGGAAGCCCTCCAACAAATAAACCTTTCAGCGACTGTTTTACCTCGTACAGTGGCGACGATAGACGAGCTCTAGTTATGTTGCTGTCAATTAGGTGAATAAACTCAAGCATATATGAGAAGTCATTCAAACACGTACCTGCCCAGCGAACAAAAGTGTCGATGCGAAATTCGTAGTGATTCCTAACGATCAATACAATTTTTTTTAGACATTACATTCAAAGGCCTGCCAGGATTCGAATGGAAAACATAGTCGGCCCAATTAACTCATACACATCAAACAGACCTCCGTCACCTGTACTGTCGGCATGGCTGTAGAAGAACACCGCCGATGCGAGATTTAGGATCCGTTTTTTGGTTATGGTCCAAATCAATCCGTGTCTTCGAGTAATCAAAAGAAAAAAAGAAAGACCAGGGGTGTCAGCAAATTCATTTCAAAGCATCTCAGCTCAATCATTAAAACCACAAAAAAACTCACAAACTGTTAATGACGACCGCGAACCCCAACAAACTCATCACGATATACTGGTAAAAATGGCTCTTCATAAACTCTTCCAAAATTGTTTTCCCCGATCAACGCATCTATTTACCTGTTTCTTCAAGCTTGAAGGAGGGACAAAGAAGGAGATTTTGAATGAAAGCTGGAGGAAGGAGTATGTCCTTTTTAGCAGTTTGCTTAGGAAACGACTCAACCGAGGAACGGAGGAGGAGGAAGAAGAGGAAGAAGTCGTGGGAGAAGCCTTGTCCTGTTTATGAAGAGATCTCATGAATAAAGAGGACAAGGAAGTGAATGAACGTGCTGGTTGAGGCCGGTTGCTGGCAAGGGATTGCATAGTCTCAACGTCAGAATACTGCCTCGCAGACAGAGATGACCGTCAATTTGATGACGTCATGTGGGAGAGTTTGATTTCAAACTCCGCCGCACTTAGACGGAGTGTTGTCAGTGACGACTTCAGTCCATTGGAGGCGAGAACTTGTTGGACACGAGGGATTTGGGTGTGGGCCTGGATCCTGGTGCTGGACGATGGGCCGAGATATTAGGGCACTGGAAAGGGCAGGCTGGAGTTGTCGGAAAATGCTTTGCAAATGGCTTGGTACGTCCCTTTCGCGTTTTTTCGGATTTATCTTTCCTCGTTTCTCCAGGAAGCCCTAACGGTTTTTTGCAAACAAACTACGTATATAGGCTCATCATAAATGACAGCTATCACTGTAATTTTTGTCTCCTTTACTCGCCGCGCTTGATCGCCATCACCGCTATCTACCTTACTCACATTCTGAACCCCAACGCTCAAGCGAATATCAACCATCTTCTCCTTTCATTCTCGGCCGACAACGCCACTGAAAGCTCTCCGCATTCCACCGAAGACCCTGGCATCTTCTTACTCCCAATCAAATGCTAACACTACACCTCGTCGGTCCTTCCCGTCAATCCTCTCAAACTCAAATCCCAACTCAAACATCTCAAGCTCATGACACATCACCATCATTAGAGAAACAAGACCCAATAGAGTTCCTCGCCAACCTCAAACGTCTCGCTCTCTCGTCTCCACCGGCTCTCAAAAACTCATCTCGCTCTACACCCTCCAGGATCGATATCGCGAAGAGGGTGTCATTACTAGTACAACCTGAGCGAACAATAACGCAAGTACGAGTGGTGGGCCAGAACTGTCGTTTTCTTTCGCTTCGGCCTCGGACTTATGTTTGTTATCACCAGGTTCGCAGACCACCTCTCCGATGAAACAACAACTTCACCACCACCATCACCATGACCACCAGCAGAACGTGGATATGGGAACGCATTTCAGTCATCCTTCGCCTTTGAGTCCTTTTTGCGCAGCATACAGGAACAGGAAGCAGTGTGACGACGCCGTCGAATAAAAGATCAGTGGCTACGACTTTGTTGGATGAGGACGCTCGATACGACTTATACGAGGGACGACTTGTTTGGAGATGGTCGAAGTATGCTTTTTCGGGATCCTCGGGCTCACACGGTTCTTGTGGAAGTGGAGACTATTCACCTAAGGACTCGTTCGTTGGTTTTGGTCAGGCTACGGAGGTAGTTCTGGTTTCCCAGGAGGGGGTGGAGTAGTACTAGGAAGGTTGGGTTGGAACTGTTACGCAACATCTTTGCATCTACAGCATATTCGGAGTGGCCTACCTCTCAAAAGTTTTGTCTCTCCTTCCTACCCTTCTTCTGACAGCGAAGGCGAAGGCGCGCTCGATACGGGGATAAGCAATTCGATTAGTGGAAAGAGAGCTTTACTGAGTTCGACGTGGAGGAATGGGTGAGGTCGAAAGCGAGGGAGAGGCAAGATGACGAATGAAACAGGCGAAGAGCAACGAGGTTTGTTTAATACTTAGTGGTATAGCACGAGAAAGTTGTTGGTCAAAGCTGAAATGGTTGCTCATTGGAACTTTCGACATCGTTCGTTTCTTATTAACGAGTATCCTATACAACAGTTTTCTTTCGATGGTTCTATTCCAAGAACTCGTACTGTGAAACAGACTTCTCTCGTTATTGTGGTGTACTGTACATATCAAGACTGTAGTACAGGAAGCTAGTCATGTAGGCAAAAGACAGAAGTTTTTAGATCATTTTGATTAATTACACGGATGGTGAGTCTTCGTTTGTCGTGAGCTAATGCAATAGTTTTCCTGATCAATCTCTTGACTAGACTGATTTATGTCTCCCTCGCACAAAGCACGTATATATGCATACACCTATCAGGCCCCTCATGCTCCGGAACTCCTTTATCACCCAAAACTGACTCACTTGTTTATGTTCAGATGCGCATATAGGGTCCTTGTCATGTACCGCCGTCGCGACCTTTGGGGACTCTCTTCTCTTGACTTTGATCCACACCGATTTCTTGACTCTCGGGTACACGAATACTCCACTCCGAACCCGCTCATCTTCTTACTGTTTAACACGGGCCTGAGGATTTGTCAAGGTCAGCAGTTCGCTTATCACGAAGCTTTGTTCTTGGTGAGGCTGTTACAGAGGTTTGGGCGGATTAAATTAGTGGAAGAGGCAATGCCGCCTGGAGGGAGGGTGCCAAAGGAATAGAAAGAGGAAGAAGGGATTAAGGCGAGGGAGAAGTTACAGATGAGGAGTCATTTGACGATGTATGTTGTTGTGAGTGTGATATATATATATATATGTTTTTGGAGTTGGGCGTCAGCGACTGACTTGTTGGATTTCTTTTGAAGGAGGGATCGTAGTTGAAGATGGAAGGAGCGCAGGAGGTTGCAGAGGAGGAAATCAATGTACGATGATCTAGGTATTCTTTATGCTTTCTTGTCAATACTATTTGACCATCTGTAAGGTTATGAATAAGAACTGGGATACTTACACACATAATTTTGTACCCTGTTATTGCCGAAAAAGAGATTGTTTTTGCAAGAGGATATTAGGAGAAAGGGAAAGAAATGTAAGATAGTATCAGTAGACACCTGTCATTAACAGCAAACACTCCAGTCCCGAGCAACGAATCGAACATGGACTGTGAATATTCATAAATATCACAAAAGAGTAGACGAAACGGTAACAACCAACACCACATCAAGATTGAAAAGGAAATCAGAAAGCCTATCCAAGCGGAAAGTGGGAAGGAATACCCGGCTTTACTATGACTGCGTTGCGCATGACGCCCAGAATGGTACCGGGATTGATGAGACAGATTGGTATTAACATACCCTTTTCGAATTTTTCAAAATGAGTAGCTAGGAACGCCTAACTACCACCAAACAATTGAGTTTCAGGAATGAAAAGTTCAAGGTTTTATACAATTTACGGAATTTTGAAGTGTTTACTCACTTCGATATGTTCCGGTTTAGGAGGTGTGAGAAAACAAAGACCAGAAGAAAAGGGGAAAAAAGTAATAGAGATAAAAAGGAAGAGGAAAAGTAAGTGCTAACGAACTGCGGTACAGGAGATAAGAGACGGGTAGGAAACACACCCTATCCTTGAACAAAATTTGCATATTAAACATGTGTCCTAACGTGTCAGTGCTGGAGTTGCTCCACTATAAAACATCCATAGATTAACAATGTCAATAGAAGAAAAGAATCGGTTTACCAACATACCAAGACCTCATTGCCTTCAACATTCTCAATATGCTCAAAAAGCTCCTGACATTGGGTCCTACCACAGTGAAGGACTCTCAGCCATCACCGCGCTTGATTTCCATGTGTTCCAAGTATTCATGAGGTCCGTGTACCACATTGCTAGAGTTAAAGCTAGAAGTGGTGATAGGATGTGTAAGAAACCCGTCCCGATGGCAGCGGAAACCGCCGTTCCACAACTGGCGTCGTTGATTGCCACGCGTTGGGCAGTGCATCGGCCCTTCTTTTTCTTCCAGATCATAAGAAGGCCATCGCATCATTCTGTGTGCTGCAGCCGATTTGAACGCATTTACAATGTGCATATAACATACCATAAGCGCTTATAAGGTCCACAGTGAAAAGCGTTAATACTGTCAGAACACCGTTTCAATTTTGTCTTGTTTACAGAGTGGACTCCGTTTCATGAGCTCCTAGAAACTCGCAGCCCAAAAATAGTACTTTACAGATCGTATCACGCCACAAGCATTGCATCAAGCATCAGGCCTCAGGCCTAGACCAGCTGACTTCCTGAGGGCAATTCAAAGCTGTTGAAGGGCGCTTATTCCAACATTCTTATGGCGATGCGCATGCATCTGCCTCGTGTTGTTCCAGTGTAATTTACACCCAACATCAACGTCCTGACACCTTGTCTACCTCTCTCCCCACCTTCCTCTGCAAAGTAAAGTGACCGAAACTATGTCCAACTTCTTCCAAAATACCTCGCACTCCTCTTTCGAAGGAAGTCATATAAACAATACAGCCGGAGATCATACAACCAACGTAGCGGGAGACATCTATATAGCGGCGGTAGATAATATCACCCAGATTATTGGTTCTCAAGACCAAATTGTTTCTAACGGTGCATGCGGAAAGTCAATTTTTGACGAAGTAGGTGCCTTAGTCACTCGTTTATCATGAACAGGCTCTGATTTACTGGTACATAGTACCACAATTTCCGTCGTTGTGATATACGACTTTTACGAGAACTCTCTACAAGCGAAATCGACGAGGAGACACAGTTGTGGTGGGATCGGAATCCGACACAGAAGAAATTGAAATATACTAGGACTGCTCATAGTGTCAGCTTACTCGGTGTACCTGGTGATTACAGTCATTGTGTCGCTATGCATTACAGTGGGCGAGATGCGTATGCGGTATGTTATCAAGATTTACTAAAATCTAGAGTCTCAAACTAATACAGTTTCCGCTTGCAGGCTTGGGAACAGGATTTCCTAAAGTATTCTAACCAGTACGTGTCTCGTCACCCGTTTGACCATGTTGGTTTTGAGTCTTTTGACAAATGATTTCAATCCAGCCATCAGAATGTTGTTCACTTGTTTGGAGTGAGTAGACAAAAATCGAATCCAGCTTTGGTGTTTTGTGATGGTCAGTGAGAGCTTCGAGTATTCGAGGTGTATCCATTGATCTCTGACAGATGTTGTTCCTTTGGCACAAGTTTGGGAAAGATGCTCCTCTATTGTCAAGTGCTATCTTTCCATTCATCTTGTATGCTATTTTTTTATATCAGATTCTAGAAGAACTTAGTATCTATTTCCCTTAGGATCTGGCAAGATCGAGGTTTCCACAAAGTATGGGGGGCCTTGCATTTGCAGATAAAAGTTTTTGGGTCAGATTTGAGTGCTTCCACTACAAATTTCATCATTCACTGACAAGTATCAGTAGCAAGGTGCTGTTTTTGTCCGACGTGATACAACAATGATTTGTTTTGGCTCACAAAGCCAAGGCAAAAGGGGTTCACAATTAATTACAAGGGAATTACCACTGCTTAGCATTACCACTGAGCCTGAGGAGCCTGACAAACTGCTGCCTTTTGACTTGTTTCATGATGAAACTCGTACATTGGAATATCTTTGGGGCATTCCAACAAAAGCTTTGCTCTCCCAACATATTGCTACCGGCTCCCTTTTAGAAAACTTGCATTACCCTTGGGGAGACTGGGGCAGATACAACATGTTTCCCATCACTCTCCCCCTCATATCATCACAGACTACCAGTGAAAAAGACTCATTCAGAACTGTTGGATTGTTCAAAAAATTGGACTTGTCCTACTCATCTATGGTCAGTCCTTGGAGGTCTATCCGTGCAAAAGAAGGGATACTGTTTGAGTATGGTTGGACTCGGTATGTTGATTGAGAGAATTTTCAAATCTGTATTCCATTATGAATCAATATGCGGAAAAATACTTTGACAGATTTCACTATGATGCTACCAATTGGGGAAAGACTTTTACCACTTATGTGGATTTGCCTCAAACATTAGAGAAAAAGCTGGGGTCTGCCTGGTTATGCCAGGGAATGTTTGTTGCCAATACAATTGGAGGTGATATGTCACCAGAGCAATATGGTGAGCTGCTCTTGTTCCTGAACATGATCAATCTTGATTTAGTAAACCATAGGTGTAACAAGAGGAGTGAAGATATCTCTAATGCCCGATATTGGGACTGTGGTCCTACACCCAAACATCATCCCAGAAAACATTTTCATGTTCATTGCACCAGTGGGCCTCAACCAGTGTCCAGAAAGTGGCTCAACTGAAGTGAGCTGGGGGGAGCATGGAGAGAATCATTATTTCTGGTCTTTTGATCCAGATGGGTCTACCCAGATATCACAGAGAGTCTGTGATCTCATTGGGCTTCCAAAATACAAATTGGAAGCCACTCCTCTTGTACTCCACTGTTTTGACTATCAGTTTCAAGCCATTCGACAAGTACAAAAGTTCTTTGGGTATGACCCATCAACTCAAGATTTCGCCAAGGCCTGTGGACTGCCTCTGATTGAAATAACCCCTCTGTCCAAGGATCCAGATGGTATGTGTCATACACTGAAATATCTCTTTGAATCTCAGGGCTGTAGCAGATCAATCCATAGAAGAACTAGACAACTGGCATATGGTTCATGATAACCTAGATGAAGTGTCAAATTTGGATTCAGGGTCAATACATGATGATACTATTTCACAACCTCAGAGTGAGTTTATGATGATTAGATTTTTCCTCGATAGATTTATGAGTGTTTTTTTCTTCTTCAGGAATCTGGTTTCCAATGCCTCAGCTTCGACAAGAAATGAATCTCACTGTTTCAGAGATCCTCAGTTATCAAGATTTGGATCTTTCAGAGCTGGACTCTGGTTCTGATGATTGGAGTGATTTGGGGTCAGAGACATCTAAACTTGACTCTTCATCTGATGTATCAATCCAATATCTTGAACCAAGTCCATGGCTGGAGGGATATCTGATTGGCAATCATGACTTGAGCAAGCTCTATAGAGGCATAACAAGTCAAGACGGAACTAGGTTTTGTTGGATGTTTGATGATGTTTCCGATGCTAGTCCCCCAGGGTACACTGAGTGTTGGATTTGTGTTGAGTGCCATTACTCTCATGTTCAGGTTGAACCGGTGAGATGTGCCAAGTGTGGTAAATGGTTTGGGAATGGGTACTGGGACACCATGGTGTTGAAAGTAGTTCACAGGAATCACTATGTATATATCTAGCCTTTGAACAGATGTAATTTCTATACAAAAGTGACGATCTTGAAACACGTCAAGTAGGGGAAAGACAAAAAAATTCAAATTGCGAGAGGATCAAGCTTTTAATTATCCAAAGCAGAGTCACTAAGCCCACAGCTTTCTAGTTCCAGTGCCCCAGTAAGTAGAATTGTGCACGTTAGATGAGTATCTAGGTTATGTTTGTGTACTTCTTTTCCCTTCTTCTTCCGAGAAATTATCCGAGAAATATGATGCAGTCGTGTTCCGTTTTTGGCATCTGTGGACGAGGGCGGTATGGCAGGTACAAGACGTGCTGACAGCAGGTGGTGGGGCCGAGCATTGACAATAGACGCTGACTCGGAGCGCTTGATATTTGACACAGGATTAACTAGTGGCACTATTGACGAGGTATGTCATGTAGGATAAATGTTAAACGGACCGTTGCAAACCAGCAAACTACAAGATTACTATAGATAGTGGTATACCGTAGGCGATAATAGAGGTAATCAACAAGAGGCCGATCTTCCAGAGTAGCCTTTTTACAATATGTTATACTTTCCTCTAAACCATCAATGCAATTGATGTTCAATATTTGACACCGCGTATTATGTAAGACCAGACCTCGATTTTCTAGACTTAGTTCTTGCTAGCATCCCCTCTACCAATCCGCTCCCCAATGTTATAATCACATAGACATTCGCAACCACAATCACCAATCAAAAATTAAATGTCACAACCAAATTGTTACTATAATCTGGCACAGTGTAGTTGAGTTCTTTCTCCTCTCCATCTTTCTCGTCATAATCCCCGACTCCTTCTCCATCTCCGCGAATAGGCAAAGTTGCATGAACCAAGCCACCCAAGGTTTCGTGGTTCATAGTACCACTTCTAGTCCTCAGATTCGCACTAGACGCTGGTACTCTCACACACACGAGGGGTTTCTTCAAACTCAAATAAACCTATAGAAGGGAGATAAATGGTAACATGATTAAGAGTACAACTTGGCCTAGAGCGACAGCGATGGTCATTGAGGGGATTGTTTGGGTGAGGAGGCCGAGGGGGTGGAAAGTAGGCTGGATTATGTCTTTTTCAAATCGAGAGTTGGAATGACATTTGGATGCGTTAGAATGACCAAAGGACTTACAGAAAAACCTTCAGCAACTGCTTGGCCTGCTACTGAGTAGCGATGATAGACAAGCCATACATCCCGATTAAAGAAAACGTTTTTTTTTTGTCAATCAGGAGGATAAACCAAATCTATACGAGAATTCATTCAAAACACATACTTGCCTAGTAAAAAAAGCGGCAACGCGAAACTGGTTGCGCCTCCTAACGGTTAATCAAATTTTATTTTAGACATTACATTCAAAGGCCCTCCAGGATTCGAATGGAAAACATACCCGGCCTAACACTCTTTAATCAAATCATACGCATCAAACAGACCTGCGTCACCTGCACCGTCGACATGATCGTTAGAAGAACACCGCCAATGTGAGATTGAAGATCCTTCTTGCGGCGTTTGTCCAAATCGATCCAGGTCTTCGAGTGGTCGGGTTGTGGCGAGTAATTAAAAGAAGAAAAAAAGAAAGACCAGGCGTGTCAGTCAATCCATTTCGAAGCATCTCGGCTCAATCATCAAAAACAAAAAAAACTCACAAACTGTTGATGACGACCGCGGACCCCAACAAACTCATCATGATATCCACTGTGCTTGTAAATATGGCTCTTAAAAAACTCTCCCAAAACTGTTTCCCAATCAACCCATCTATTTACCTGTTTCTTGAAGCTTGAAGGAGGAACACGGAAGGAGGTTTCGAATGAAAGCTGTCCTTTTTAGGAGGAGGAGGAGGAGTTTGCTTAGGGACGGCTCAACCAAGAGGATGAGGAGGCCCAGCAAGAATTCGAAGAAGCCGTGGAAGAAATCTTGTCCTGTTTATGAAGAGAACTCATGAACAAAGAGGACGAGGAAGTAAATGAACGAGCTGGTTGACCGTCAATTTTATGACGTCATGTGGGAGTGTTGATTTCAAACTCCGCCACACTTGTCTGAGCGGACACGCAGTTTTGCTCATCGACCAGCTTAAACTCGAACTCCACACAGACGGAGTGTTGTCGATGGCGTCCGACTTCAGTCCATTGTAAGCGAGGACTTGTTAGACACGGGTGATTTGGATGTTGGACTGGGTCCCGGTGATAGACCGAGATATTGGGGGACCGGAGAGGGAAGGTTGGAGTCGGAGAATGCTTTAATGCATATGGCTTGGTACGTCCATTTCTCGCATTTTTTTTTCGGATTTATGCTTCCTTGTATTTCTAGGAAGTCCTAACGGTTTTTTGCAAACAAACTACGTGTATAGGTTCATTTTAAATGACAGCTATCGCTCTAATTTATGTCTCCCTTACTACTCGCCTCACTTGATCGTCATCACCACTGTCTACCTTACTCTCGTTCTGGACCCCAGCGCTCAAGCGACTATCAACCATCTTCTCCCTTCATCCTCAGCCAAAAGTGCTGCTGAAAGTTTATCGCATTCCACCGAGGACCCTGGTATCTTCCTCTCATTCCTAACCGAATGCTTACACTACACCTCGCCGGCCCTTCCCGTCAATCCTCTCAAACTCAAATCCCAACCCAGTCGCCTCAAGCTCATGACTCATCGCCATCATTAGAGAAACAAGACCCAATAGAGTTCCTTGCTAACCTCAACGTCTCGCTCTCTCTCGTCTCCACCCTTTCTCAAGGACTCATCTCACTCTACAATCTCTTAGATTGATATCGCAAAGGCGTCATTACTAATACAACTGGAGTGAACAACAACGCAAGCGCATATGGTGGGCCAGAACTTTCGTTGTCTCTCGCTTTTAGGGTTCGTTATCATCAGGTTTGGAGACCACCTCTCTGATGAAACGATCTCACCATCACCAACTGAACGTGAATATGGGAACGCTTTTCAGTCAACCTTCACCCCTGGGCCTGAATCTTTTTGTACAGCATACAGGGACAGGAAGTGGTGCGACGACGCTGTCGAATGAGAGATCAGCGCCAGCAGCTATGCCTGCGTTGGATGAGGACGCCTGATATGACTCACGAGGGGATTTATTTGGAGATGCTGGAAGTACGCTTTTTTGGTGTCCTCGGGCTCACATGGTTCTATGGTTCTCGCGGACGTGGTGGAAACTACTCAAGGAATCGTTCCCTGGTTCTGGTCAGGGTACGGGTAATGACTTTGAGGGTAGTCCTGGGTTCCCATAAGAAGGTGGAGTAGTACTAGGCTGTAGCTGAAGGTGAGTTGGAAGGAATTGTTATGCAACATCTTCGCATCTACAGCATATTCGGGGCTCAACCCTCAAAAATTTGCCTTCTCTCTCCTGTCCTTCTTCTGACAACAAAGGCGAAGTGCGCTCGATACGGGAGAAACAATTCGATTAGTGGAAAGAGAGCTCTGCCGAGTTCGGTGTGGAGGAATTGGGGGAGGTCGAAAGTGAGGGAGGGAGGAAGATGACGAATGAAAAAGGCGAAGAGCAACGAGATTGTGTAATAGTTGGTATAGTACGGGGAAGTTGTTGGTCAAAGATGAAATGGTTGCTCATCCGGAACTTTCGTCATTGTCGTTTTTTATCAACGAGTATCCGATGCAACAGTTTTCTTTCGACGTTTCTATTCCAAGAACTGATACTGTGAAACAGACTTCTCTCGTTACCACGGCTTGCTGTTCATGTCGCTGCAAAAGCAGAAGAGAAGTTTCCGGCACATCATATCAAGACCTTAGTGCAGGAAGCTAGCCATGTAGGCGAAAGAGAGGTTTTGTTAGATCATTTGATTAATTATACGGATGATGACTCCTCGTTTGTCGTGAGCTAATGCATTATTTTCCCTAACCAATCTCTTGACTAAACCGATCTATGTTCCTCCTGGTACAAGGTACATGTATATGCATACACCTATCAACCCTCTCATACTCCGAATCACCGCAGATTCATCATGGATTGAAGGAACTCCTTTATTACCCAAAACTGACTCACTTGTTTATGTTTAGATGCGCATACAAGGTCCTTGTCATGCACCACCGTCCTGACCCACTGCTCTCGATTTTGACCCAGACCAGTTTCTCCAATCTCGGATGTACCAATACCTCACCCCAAACCCATTCGTCCTCTCACCGGTCGACACGAGCCCGAGGATTTGTTTAGGTCAACCGTTTGCGTATCATGAAGCATCGTTCTTTTTAGTAAGGTTGTTACAGAGGTTTGGGAGGATTGAGTTATTGAAAGAGGCAATACCGCTTGCAGTGAAGGCACCCAAGGAATGGAAAGAGAAAGGAGTGATTAAGGCAAGGGAAAGGGTACAGATGAGGAGTCATTTGATGATGTATGTTGTGGTGAGCGTGATATATTTATTTGTTTTTTTTTTCGTTTTTGGAGTTTGGGGTCAGCGACTGACTTGAAGTATGTCTTTTGAACGAGGGGTTGTGGTTGAAGATGGAAGAAGCGGAGGAGGTCGTGGAGGAGGAAGTTTGAGGAATTTCTTTATCCCTTCTTGTAAATATATATTTGATTTGGATAAGAACTGGTACGTACACTTTTATTTGTACTCTGTTATTCCCGAGAAAAAAGGAGGCATCAAAAAAGGCAAGAATTGTAAGATAGCATAAGTAAGTAGACATCTGTCATTAGCAGTAGACTCCCCAGTTCCAAGCAATGAGTCGAACGTGGATCAGGACTCTTCACTTGTGTCATGATCGAATAAAATGGACATGAGGACGAAATGATAACAGTCAGCATTATATCAAGATCAGAAAGGATGAAAATCAGGTTTGAAAAAAGGCTACATACGTAAACGGGATGCGGGAGGAGGAGGAGTTTATTAACCGGACTGGTCCAAGAGCTGAACGCCGGGTTCCGGGATGCATCCCGATGGCAGTACATCATCGATCCCGGGAATCTATAACCTGGCTTTGCTATGTATGTACATGGTACCCAAGACTAATATCAGGATTGATAAGCTAAATTGTAATTACCATGCCCTTCTCAAATTGAGTAGTGCCTAATAACGACCGAACAATTGAGTTTCAGGAATGAAAACTTCAAGGTTTAGACAGGTTATGGAGTTTTAAAAACGTTTGCTCAATGCTCGCTTTGATATGTTCCGGTTCAGGCAGTGAAGATCTAGGTGTGAAAACAAAACGAGAAGAAAAGACAAAGTATAATAGAAAGGAAAAGGCAGAAAGGAAAAGGTCAAATAAAGTAAAGTGCTAATGAATCGCAAGAGAGGAGATAAGAAACGGAAAAAAAAAACATACCTTGTTTCAATGTTTGTGAGCAGAATTTGCATATCGAATGTGTGTCTTAACGTGTCCAGTATGCGCTGGAGTTGCTTCGCTATGAAACATCCATAGATCAACAATGTCAATGGAAAGAACGAAAGGATCGGCCCACCAGGATACCCAAACCTCATTGCCTTCAACTATGCTCAAAAGCTCGTCCTCCCACAGTGAAGGACTCTCAGCCATCACCACGCCTAATTTCCATGCGTTCCATGCCTTCATGTATCACATGCTTGGAGTTAAAGCTAGACGTGGTGATAGGATGTGCAAGAAAGCCTGTCTCTACCCCCGATGAGCGAGATTGGGACATGTAAACACGTGTTAAGAAGAGAAAGACGTAGACATAGACTGTGAGTGGAGGGAAGAGGAGTTGAGGGGTGTGTCTAATGAGGTAGAGTACGTGGGGAGGGATGTCGATGTTGAGTTTCGACATCTCTCTTTGCGAGTTGACACTTGCTTTGAAGTTTGAAGCGAGGTGAAGGCGAGAGTGAGAAGTAACATATGCGGCAGGCAATGAAGGACCAGGGCCGTACTCTAAGAGGCCACATTCAAACGTCGATTCAACTCAAAAAAGGGTAATAGGATGTATGCTTTGCTGCGCTGTTGCTTGACGAGTTACGAGGCCGTGAGGTGTCACTGATTGGTCATGATTGAATCGGAGGAAACCGGGCTTGTCTCAAGATCCGGGAAGCATGCCGATGGGCAGATTCAACAGCCGTTCCGCAACTGGCGTCGTTGATTGCCACGCGTTGGCCAGTGCACGTTGGCGTCACTTTTTCTTCCAAGTCATAAGTCTATCGTCCACATCATTCCCTGTGCTGCAGCTGATTTGAACGCATTTCCAATGTACATATGACATACCTAAGCGCTTATTATAAGGTCCACAATGAAAAACGTTACACTCTGAACTGTCGAAACACCGTTTCAATTTTCTTATCTGCAGAGTGAAATCCGTTGCATGAACTCCTAAAAACTTGCAGCCCAAAAATAGTACTTTACAGATTATATCACGCCCCAAGCATTGCATCAGGCATCAAACCAGGACCAGCTGACTTCCTGATATCAAAGCTGTTGAAGGGCGCTTATTCCGATGTTCTTATGGCGATGCGAATGCATCTGCCTCGTGTTGTTCCAGTGTAATTTGGCTATTTAAACCCAACGTCCTAACGTCCTGGCCCCTGATCTAGCTCTATCCCCACTTTCCTCTGGAAAGTGATCGAAACTATGTCTAGCTCTAACTTCTTTCAAAATACCTCGCACTCCTCTTTTGAAGGAAGTCATATAACCAACACGGCCGGAGACCACACAACTAACATATCAGGAGATCACACAACCAACGTAACGGGAGATCATAACATCTATATAGCGGCGGTGGATAATATCACCCAGATTATCGGTTCTCAAGACCAAATTGTCTCAAATGGTGTTCCTGGAGAGTCAATTTTCAATCAAGTAGGTGTCTCAGCAATTCATTTATCAAGTAAAGGGTCTGATTTACTGAGAGTATCACGATTTACGTCGGTGTGATATACGACTTTTACGAAAACTCTCTTCAACCGAAATCGACGAGGAGGAGACATCGTTGTGGAGTGATCGGAATCCGACACAGAAGAAATTGAAATACATTAGGACTGCACACAGTGTCAGCTTATTCGGTGTAGCTGGTAATCACAGTCATTCTGTTGCTATTCATTATAGCGGAAGGGATGCATATGTCGTACGTTGCCGAGGTTTACTGAAACCAAGAACCCCTCAACTTAACCTTCTACAATTTCTTCTTGTAGGCTTGGGAACGGGATTTTCTAAAGTATTCTAGCCAGTATGGTTCTCGCCACCCTTTCGACTGTGTTTGTTTTGACAAATGACTTCAATTTAAATAATCCAGCCATCAGAACGTGGTGCACTTGTTTGGACTGACTAGGCAAAAGTCAAATCCCGCTTTGGTATTTTGTGACGGTCAGTGAGGACATCGAGTACTTAAGGAATATTCATTCATCCCCAATATTATAGATGTTGTTCCTATGGCACAAATTTGGGAAAAATGCTCCCCTATTGTCAAGTGCTACCTTACCGTTCATTTTGTATAACATTTTTTTTCTATCCGGGATTCTAGAAGAGTCAAAGCGTAATTGTGTTTCCCTTACATCAGTATTTTCAGACTTTGGTTGGCAACCGTTGCACAACCCTGTGCAACCTCGGACCGGCCATTTTTCTGCAACCTGGCAACCCCAGTCGAAAATTCCGGAACCCACATTAATTTTCGGTCTTTTCCAACCTCGCAACCGTTGCAACCTGGAAGTCTTTTATGTGCCTGAACTTTTATTCGTCAAAATGATCCTTCTTATAATTTATTTCGACTCAGACTAAGAGTTTGGTTATGAGGTTGTGGGGTTGCATGGTTGTGGACTGTCACAAAAACCTCTGCAACCCCAAAAACCTCACGACCAAAGCAGGTAATTTGCTGATGTAGGATCGGGCAAGATGGAACTCTCCAGAAAGTATGGGAGGCATTTCATTTGCAAATGAAGGTTATCGGGTCAGATTTGAGTCCTTCTACTACAAATTTCGTCATTCACTGACAAGTATCAGTAGCAAGGTGCCGTTTTTGTCCGACGCGATACAGCAATGATTTGTTTTGGCTCACAAAGCCAAGGCGAAATGGGTTCACAATTAATTACAAGGGAATTACCACTGCTTGGCATTAACACTGAGCCTGAGGAGCCTGACAAACTGCTGCCTTTCGACTTATTTCATGATGAAACTCGTACATTGGAATATCTTTGGGGCATTCTGCAAGAAGATTCCCTCTCACAACATATTATTACCAGCCCTCCTTTAGATACATTGAGCTTCTTGGAATACTTTTGGGGGGGAAACTGGCAGTACAGATACAACATGTTTCCCATTACCCTCCCCTCAATATCATCATGGACTGCCAGCAACAAGGACTCATTCAGAACTGTTGGATGGTTCAAAAATTTGGACAGGTCATACTTATTCATGGTCAGTCCTTGGAGGTCTATTCCAGAGAAAGAAGGGATACTGCTTGAGCATGGTTGGACAAGGTATGTTGATTGAGAGAATTTTTGAATCTATTTATCATTATGAACTAATATGCTGAAAAAATACTTTGACAGATTTCACTATGATGTTACCAATTGGGGAAAAAAATTTACCTCTTATGTTTCTTTGCCTCGAATATTAGAGAAAAAGCTGGCTTTGGCCTGGTTATGCCAAGGAATGTTTGTTGCCAACTCAACTGGAGGTGATATATCAAAACTGGTGCAATATGGTGAGCTGCCCTTGTTGCTGCACTTGAGCGATCTAACTGTAGTAAACCATAGGTGTAACAAGTAGAGCGGAGATATCTCTAATGCCAGATGTTGGAACAGTGGTTCTACATCCAAACATCATCCCAAAAAACATTTTCATGTTCATTGCACCAGTGAGCCTCAACCAGTGTTCAGAAAGTGGCTCAACCAAAGTGAGCTGGGGTGAACATGAAGAGAATTGCTATTTCTGGTCTTTTGATCAAGATGGGTCTACCCAGATATCACAGGGAGTCTGTGATCTCATTGGGCTCCCAAAATACAAAGTGGAAATCGAGCCTTGGGCATGGTCCTGTTCCAACTATCAGTTTCAAGCGATTCAACAAGTACAAAAGTTTTTCGGGTATGACCCATCAACTCAAGATTTCGCCAAGGCCTGTGGACTGCCTCTGATTGAAATAACGCCTCTGTCCGAGGATCCAGCTGAATCTCATGGTATGTGGCATACACTGAAATATCTCTTTGAGTCTCAGGGCTGTAGCAGATCAATCCATAGAGGAATTAGACAACTGGCATATTGTTCATGATAACCTAGATGAAGTGTCAAATTTGGATTCAGGTTCAATACATGATGATACTATTTCACAACCTCAGAGTGAGTTTATGATGATTAGATTTTTTCTCGATAGATTTATGAGTGTTTTTTTTTTCTTCAGGAATCTGGTTTCGAATGCCTCGGCCTCGACAAGAAATGAATTTGACTGTTGCAGAGATCCTCAGTTATCAAGGTTTGGATGCTTCAGAACTGGACTCCTGTTCTGAGGATTGGAGTGATTTGGGGTCAGAGACACCTAAATTTGACTCTCCATTTGATGCACCAATCCAATATCTTGAACCAAGTCCATGGCTGGAGGGATATCTGATTGACAATTATGATTTGAGCAAGTCATGTAGAGGTGTGCCAAGTCAAGATGGATCTAGGTTTTGTTGGATGTTTGGTTTGGATGTTCCTGATGCTGGTCCCCCAGTTTATACTGAGTGCTGGATTTGCATTGACTGCCATTACTCTCATGCCCAGGTTCAGCCAGTGACATGTGCCAAGTGTGGTAATCTGAACAGCTGGCTTTGGGATCCAAAGGTGTTGAAAGTAATTCACAAGAATCACACTGTATCTATCTAGGCTTTGAAAAGTTGTCATTTCTATAAAAAATAAAAATCTTCAAGCCAGTCATGCAGGGGGGAAAGCCAAAAATCGAAATTATGGAAGGATCAGGTCAAAAGCAGAGTAACTGGGCCATAATCTCTAAATTTGTGTCGCCCAACGACTAGCGAATTGTGTACGTCAGAGTATGTTTGTGTACTTCTTTCTCTCCTTTTTCTCCCGGGAGTTTACTCAGAGATATGCAGCCGTTTTTGTCATTTGTACTGCAGGTACAAACGATCAGTCCCGGTAAGCTTTGAGCAGCGAAAGTAGACGCTGACTAGTGTTGCACATGACTCGACTCGACTCCGGCTAGTCGACGAGTCGAGTCGATTTTTAGTCGAGCCGAGTCGGACTCGTGACTCGTGACTCTGGCAAGTTTAAAGTCACTTGAGCGAAATTGAGTGATCCAGCTCAATAATTACCCTTTTTTGGTAATTGAGATGTCGTATGCAGCTGAATTACCTGGTTTGGTAACAGTTACTCATCTTGAAAGTATTCAATTCTATTCAATAATATATTCACATAATAATAAATTAACTACATTGGCGACTCGGCTGACTCAACTGACTCGAGTCGACTCCAGAGTGGAGTCACCAGATTTGGAGCCGGAGTCGACTGGAGTCGAGCCGGAGTGAGTCATAGCCGAGTTTCGGCAACACTAACGCTGACCCCAACGCTTGATATTTTAATATTCACCAGATATGTAATATGGCAAAGAAACCATTGCAAACCAGTGAGCTACAAGATTACTATAGTAGGATACTAGATAATATGTCAGAACTTTTTTATTAACCGATATAATGAACAAAAAGTTTTGTAGTCGTTTGCCTCCAATACTCATCCTCCTAGTCCCACAACTTATATTCCCTTAGTTTGATATATTATTTATGATTCTGTATACTCAAATTGCTGGTACAACGCCGCAAGCAAAAGATATAACAACTCTGGTTTTCGGCCATAATGCCGTAATAACATTGTAATAACCGGCCAATAGAGAAGTACAAATCATTATTACGGTGGTTCAGAAAGTGATAACGGCGGGATGGCCAGGGAATTCACAGAGCAAAATGATACTATAGATACTATATCTCTGCTACATATCTTTAGAAAGGGAAAGAGGGACATATGAACTACAAGGACGAAATTCAAAGAGAATTGGTGAGAAAATCGTTATAATGGCATGCCGTTATTTAAGCCGTTTAAAAGTTCCGACATAATAGAAGAGGCCGATCATCAGAGTAGCCTTGCTGTACATACAGTGTACTATACTTTCATCCAGACCATCAATATTCGACCCCGCATAAGGCCAGGCTTCGGCTTTTTCGACTTACCACCTGCTAGCGTTCCCTCTACCGCTCACCCGCTCCCCAACGTCACAATCACATAAATTGGCAACCGCCAACTGAATGCCAAACGCCAACAACGTCACAAGCGAAGTGTGACTATAATCCAACATGGTGTCCCTCCGGTTGAGCCTCGAGTTCTTTCTCCTCTTTATCTTTCTTATCATAATCCCCGACTCCTTTTCCATATCTATGAATAAGGGAAGTAGCGTGAGCCAAAACACCAGTTTTCGTGGTTCATAGTACCACTTCTAGCCCTCAGATTCGCACTAGACGCTGGTACTCTTACATACCAGATGGATCTTTTCGAAGTCAAATAAATCAATGGGAAGGAGATAAATGGTCAAAGGACCGAGAGTACGACTTGGGAAGTGACGAGCCTTAAGACATTGATCTTTGGTCGGCCTAAAGCGGCAGTGATGGCCATTGAGGATTAGTCGGGTGAAGAGGGGGGCGGAAAGTAGGCTGGATTATCTTTTTTTTAAGTAGAGAGTTGGAATGACATTTGGATGCATTGGGATGACTAGATAATATTATGCAAAGGACTTACGGAGGCTCTAAATAAATAAACCTTTCAGCGAATGTTTGGCCTGGTACAGTAGTGATGACCGGCGAGCTCTAAAAATCCTGAGTTTTGTTGTTGTGAATATATGAGAATTCATTCAAAGACGTACCTACCCAGCGAACAAAAGCACCAACGGGAAATTCGTTACGATTCCTAACGATCAATAGAATTCTTTTTAGGCATTACATTCAAAGGCCTTCCAGAAGTGGAATGGAAACATTGCTGGTCCAACTATTTGATTAGATCAAACAGACCTACGTCACCTGCAGCTCGACATGGCCGTAGAAGAACACCGCCGATGCGAGATTTAGGATCCTTCTTTCGTGGCTATTGTCCAAATCGATTTAGGTCCTCGAGTAGTCGAGTTGTGGCGAGTAGTCAAAAGAAAAAAAAAAAGAAAGACTAGGCGTGTCAGTAAATCCATTTCAAAGCATCTCGGCTCAATCATGAAAACCCCAAAAAAACTCACAGACTGTTAATGACGACTGTGACCCCAACAAACTTACTGGCACTGTTCTCTCCCAAAATTGTTTTCCCAATCAACGTATCTATCTACCTGTTCTTTCAAGCCTGGAGGGGAGACACGGAGGAAGGTTTTGAATGAAAGCCGGAGGAAGAAGTATGTCCCTTTTAGGAGATTTTCAACCAAGAAGAGGAGGAGGAGGAGCAAGAAGAGGAAGTCGTGGAAGAAGCCTTCAAGTTGTCCTGTTCATGAAGAGAACTCATGAAAAAAGAGGGCAAGGAAGTAGATAAACTTGCTGGTCGAGGTTGTTTACTGGCAGGGGTTTGTATCGTTGTGGTCAGAATACCACGTCGGAGACAGAGATGATACGGTCAATTTGATGACGTCATGTGGGAGGGTTTTCAAACTCCGCCGGACTTGTCATCGACCAGCTTAAACTCGAACTGCGCACAGACGGAGTGTTGTCGATGGCGACCGACTTCAGTCCATTATAGGCGGGGAATTCTTGGATGTGGGTGACTTGGGTGTTGGACTGGGTCCCGATGATGAGCCGAGGTATTAGGGGACTGGACAGGGGAGGTCGGACTAGTCGGAGAATGCTTTGCAGATGGCTTGGTACGTCCATTTCTTGCATTTTTTCGGATTTATCTTTCCTCGTATTTCTAGGAAATCCTAACGGTTTTTTGCAAACAAACTATGTATATAGGTTCATTATAAATGACTGTATATCGCTCTAATTTATGTCTCCTTTACTCGCCTCACTTGATCGCCATCACCACTATCCACCTTACTCTCGTTCTGAACCCCAGCGCTCAAGCGACTATCAACAATCTTCTCCCTTCATCCTCAGCCGACAACGCCGCTGAAGGCTCTCCGCGCTCCACCGAAGACCCTGGCATCTTTTCCTCATTCCTAACCAAATGCTAACACTACACCTCGTCAGTCTTCCCGTCAGTCTTCTCAAAGTCAAATCCCAACTCAATTGTCTCAAGCTCATGACACAATCGTCATCAATAAAGAAACAAGAGTCAATAGAGTTCCTCGCCAACCTCAACGTCTCACTCTCTGGCGTCTCCACCGTTTCTCAAGGATTCATTTCACTCTAGTCACCACTCTTAGACCAATATCGCGAAGGCGTCATTACTAGTTCAACTGGAGTGAACAACGCAAGTACAAGTTACCACCAGGTTTGCAGACCACCTCTTCGATGAAACAACGACTTCACCACCATCATCACCACCACCAGAACGTGAATATGGGAACGCATTTCGGTCAACCTTCGCCCCTGGGCCTGAATCCTTTTGTTTAGCATACAGGGACAGCAACCAGTGTGCCGATGCCGTCAAATAAGAGATCAGCGGCTATGGCTTCGTTGGATGAGGACGCCTGATACGACTCACAGGGGATGATTTGTTTGGAGATGGTGGAAGCATGTTTTCGGGGTCTTCAGGCTCACATTGCTCTCGTGGAGGTGGTGGAAACTATTCACCAAAGGACTCGTTCGCTGGTTCTGGTCGGGGTACGGGCAATGAGGGTCGTCCTGGTTTCCCAGAAGGAGGTGGGTGGAGTACTAGGACATAGCTGAAGGTAGGTTAGAAGGAATTGTTATGCAACATTCTTTGCATCTACAGCATATTTGGAATGGCCTAGCCCTTGAAAATTTTGCCTCTTCCTTCTACGGGTCTTCTGACAGCAAAGGCGAAGGTGCGCTCGATACGGGAGAAGCAATTTGATTAGTGGAAAGAGAGCTCTGCCGAGTTCGATGTGGAGGAATGGGTGAGGTCGAAAGCGAGAAAGAGAGGCAAGATGTTGAATGAAAAAAGACGAAGAGCGACGAGATTGTGTCATAGTGGTATAGTACGAGAAAGTTGTTGGTCAAAGCTGAACTGGTGCTCATCCGGAACTTTCGTCATCGTCGTTTCTTATCAACGAGTATCCGATGCAACAGTTTTCTTTCGACGGTTCTATTCCAAGAACTCGTACTGTCGAAACAAACTTCTCTCGTGTTTGCGGTGTGCTTTTATGTCGCTGCAAAGACAGAAGAGTTGTCAGTACATAACAAGACCGTATACGTAGTGCTGGAAGCTAGTCATTGTAGGCGGAAGAGAGGTGACGTTGCTAGATCATTTGATTATACAGATGGTGAGTGCTCGTTTGTCGTGAGCTAGTGCGTTAATTTTCCTGATCAATCTCTTGACTAGACTGATTTATGTCTTCCTGGTACAAAGCACCTATATATGCATACACCTATCAACCCTCTCATGCTCCGAATCACTGTGGATTTGTCATGGACTGAAGGAACTCCTTTATCACCCAAAACTGACTTACCTGTTTAATTTAGATGCGCATATAGGTCCTTGTCATGCACCGCCGTCCTGAGCTCTGGGGACCCACTGCCGTCGACTTTGATCCAGACCGATTTCTTGACTCTTGGGTACACAAATACCTCACTCTGAATCCATTCAACTTCTTACCGTTCAATCTGGGTCCGAGGATTTGTTGAGGTCAACAGTTCGCTGATCACGAAGCTTCGTTCTTCTTGGTGAGGTTGTTAGGTTTGGCAGGATTGAGTTAGTGGAAGAGGCAATGCCGCTAGCGCTCGGAGGGAGGGTGCTGAAAGAATGGAAAGAGGAGGAAGGGATTCAGGCGAGGGAGAGGGTACAGATGAGGAGTCATTTGACGATGTATGTTGTTGTGAGTGTGATATTTCTTTGTTTTTGGGTTCAACGACCGACTTGTAGTATTCATATCGAAGGAGGGGTTGTAGTTGAAGATGGAAGAAGCGGGAGGAGGTCGTGGAGGAGGAAGTTTGAGGAATTAATGTACAATGATATGGTATTCTTTATGCCCTTGTGGATACTCTTCGACCATTTGTAAAGTTATGAATAAGGACTAGGATATGTATATGCATAAGTTTGTACCCTGTTATTGCCAACAAAAGAGATTGTTCTCACAAGAGGAGAGATAAGGAGAAAGGGACAGAAATGTAAGATAATACCAGTAAACACCTGTCATCAACAGCAAAGAGCCCCGAGCAACGAATTGAACGTGGATTGGGAATCTTCACCTATATCACAAAAAAGTAGACGAAAACGATAACAATTAGCATCACATCAAGATTGAAAAGGAAATCAGAAAGCCTATCCAAGCGGAAAGTGGGAAGGAATACCCGGCTTTACTATGACTGCGTTGCGCATGGCACTCAGACTAGTACCAGGATTGATGAGACAGACTGGTATTACCATATCCTTTTCTAAATCCTCAAACTAAGTAGCTAGGAATCCCTAACTACTACTGAAAAATTGAGTTTCAGGAATTAAAACTTCAAGGTTTAGCCAAGTTACGGAGCTTTGAAAGTGTTTACTCACTTTGATATGTTCCGGTTTAGTAGGTGTGGACAAACTAGACAAGAAAGAAAAAATTAATAGAGACGAAAAGGAAGAGGAAAAGTAAGTGCTAATGAACTGCGGCACAGGTGATAAGAAACGAGTAGGAAACATACATCATTCCTGAACAGAATTCACATGTTGAACGTGTGTCCTAATGTGCAAAGTCTGTGCTGGAGTTACTCCGCTATAAAACATCCGTGGATTAACATTGTAAATGGAAAGAAGGAAAGAATCGGTCCACCGGGATACGCAAACCTCATTACCTTCAACATCCTCAATATGCTCAAAAACCTCCCGGCGTTGGGTCCCGCAGTGAAGGACTCTTGGCCATCACCATGCCTAATATCCAGGTGTTCCAAGCGTTCAGAGGTCCGTGTATCACCTGTTTGAGTTAAAGCTAGATGTGGTGATAGAATATATAAAGAAATCAGTCCAGCCCTCGATGAATGAGATTATGGAGGAGTCGGGGACGTAAATACGCGTTAAGAAGAGAAAGACGTAGACTGTGAGTAGAGGGAACAGGAGGTTGAGGGGTGTGTTTGATGAGCCTTAGTGTACGCCGAGAGGGATGTCGATACTGAGTTTTGACATCTCTTTTTGCGAGTTGACACCTGCTTTGAAGCGAGATGAAGGCGAGAGTGAGAAGTAACTGGGCACCATATGCGGCAGGCAGTGGAAGACCGGGGCCGTACTCTAGAAGGCCGCATTCAAAAGGCGATTCAACTCAGAACTGAGGGTGATAAGACGTATACTTTGCTACGCTGTTGCTTGTTCCACGGATGGACCCACTAAAGGCTACGAGGCCGTTGGGGTGTGTGGTCGTGTTTGGACCGGAGGACTTGCGATGGCAGCGGAAACCGCCGTTCCACAACTGGCGTCGTTGATTGCCACGCGTTGGGCAGTGCATCGGCCCTTCTTTTTATTCCAAATCATAAAGAAGGCCATCGTCCACATCATTCTGGGTGCTGCAGCTGATTTTGAACGCATCTTCAATGTGCATATAACATACTTACCATAAGCGCTTATAACGTCCACAATGAAAAACATTACACTCTGAACTATCGAGACACCGTTCCAATTTTTTACTTGCAGAGTGAAGTCCGTTTCATGAGCTCCCAAAAACTCGCAGCCCAAAAATAGTACTTTACAGATTGTATCACATCACAAGCATTGCATCTAGGCCTGTGACGTAGGCCCTTCTGATTTTCGAAGTTGTCTCAAAGCAAAGCTTTTCTTCGACAGAGGGGCCTGCAGAAGTTGCCAAAATTTTGGCAGATAATGAGCATGTGATGTTCACTTTTGGTCATTTCCTTATTGGGCTGCTCACGCTCTTCTGTCGTTGTTTCTTTGTTTGGTCCTCGGTTTGATGCTGCTTCGCATATCCAAATCGCTCACGACCCTCCAATATGATTCTACTTTACGAGGCCGACCGAAGGGAAGGACTCGTCCTTACTCAACCCAGTCGCTTAGCTGATCGGGGTTAGGCCCATTTGGTATACTAATCACAATCACATTTTTGACATCATTGATTCTCAATCGGCCTCGTACATGCCGCGCGAAAGCGACGGCCCTCTTCTTTGATAAAGCCTAGATCCTTCTGTTCATGATGTCTTCAAAGAAAAAGGCCATAGGCCCTAACTGAGATCCCTAAACCATTTATGAAGTGGCTTAGAGATCTCAATCACGTACACAACTCTACGAATCAGATTCTAATCACTACGGCTTCTTTTCAAGACAAAATTATTATGTTCCACCATCTCAGAGTCCTGATTGGATTGTGATTGAGGAATTTTGACGGAGGAAGAAGGGAGGGAACAGAAACCTGAGCTAACATTAACATCCCAATGGAGGTAGCAGCGGATACCACAGTTTCATTGATGGAAGGGTGTGAGACTTGACAATGATGAGAAGAAATCATCATAAGAGCACCTCCTAAAACAGGTGAAGAAAGGTCTTGCTTGTACAGGCGGTGGTAGTAAGCAAAAAAACATAAGCATCCAATATGGAAATGAGCAGATTTGGACATCACATGCTCAAATAGCTACAGTGGCTGCAAAAAAGGATGTCCCCTCCCAATTCAAAAACTCAATTGGGAGCGGACATCATTTTTTGCGGCCACTGTACGTCATATGTACTGTCTGCCAAAATTCTGACAACTTCGACAGGTCCTTCTATCGAAGTCAAGCGGAGCTTGTGTCAAACTTCAAAAATTTGAAGGACCTCATTACAGGTCTACATTGCATCAAGCATCAAGCCTGGACCAGCTGACTTCCTGAGGGCAATTCAAAGCTGTTGAAGGGCGCTTATTGAAACATTCTTATGGCGATGCCCATGCATCTGCCTCATGTTGTTCCAGTTTGATATGACCATTTAAAACCAACATCCCAAACGTCCTGGCTCCTGATCTACTTCTATCCCCACCTTCCTCTGTAAAGTGACCGAAACTATGTCCAACTTCTTCCAAAACACCTCGCACTCCTCTTTTCAAGGAAGTCATATAACCAATACAGCCATAGATTATAACATCTATATAGCGGCAGTAGATAATATCACCCATAACATTGGTTCTCAAGACCAAATTGTCTCTAATGGTGCACGTGGAGAGTCGATTTTCGATCAAGTAGGTGGCTCTATTACTCATTTATTAAGTACAGACTCTCATTTCACCGGCAGTACCACAGTTTTCGTCGTGGTGATATACGATTCTTACGGAAACTATCTACAAAAGTGATTGACGAGGAGAAGACACCGTTGTGGTGGGATCGGAATCCGACGCAGAAGAGATTGAAGTATACTAGGAATGCACACAGTGTCAGCTTATTCGGTGTAGCCGGTAAGTACAGTCATTGTGTTGCTATACATTATAGCGGAAGAGATGCGTATACCGTATGTTGTCGAGATTTACTGGAATTTGGCGTTTCAAAAATAATCTCCTACAATTTCTTTTTACAGGCTTGGGAGCGGGATTTCCTAAAGTATTCTAATCAGTACGGTTCTTGCCACCCTTTCGACTGTGTTTGTTTTGACAAATGACTTTGATTTAAATAATCCAGCCATCAGAACGTTGTGCACTTGTATGGACTGAGTAAACAAAAATCAAATCCAGCTTTGGTGTTTTGTGACAGTCAGTGAGGACATTGGGTAACTAAGGAGTGTTCATTCATCCCCAATATTATAGATGTTGTTCCTTTGGCACAAGTTTGGGAAAAATGCCCCCCTATTGTCAAGTGCTATCTTCGTGTTCATTTTGTATGTTATTTTTTCAGATCCAGAATTATTGAAGAGCTTAGTGGTGATTCCCTTAGAATCTGGCAAGCTCGAAGTTCCCAAAAAGTATGGGAGGCTATTCATTTGCAAGTGACAGTTTCAGGGTCAGATTTAAGTGCTTCCACTATGAATTTTGTCATTCACTGACAAGTATCAGTAGCAAGGTGCAGTTTTTGTTCGACGTGATACAGGAATGATTTGTTTTGGCTCACAAACCCGAGGAGAAATGTGTTCTCAATCAGTTACAAAGGAATTAAGAATGCTTTTCCTTGGTGCTGAGCCTGAGGAGCCTTACAAACTGTTGCCTTTTGACTTGTTTCATGATGAAACTCGTACAATGGAATATCTTTGGGGTATTCCAAAGAAAGATTTCCCCTCACAACAGATTAATACCAGCTCCCCTTTAGATATGTTGAGTTATTTTGCCCTCTTTTCGGCGCCACAGAATAAACACAACACATTTCCCATCACTCTGCCCTTAATATCATCATGGGCTGCCAGTGACAAGGACTCATTCAGAACTGTTGGACGATTCAAAAAATTGGACAGGTCATACTCATTCATGTGTAGTCCTTGGAAGTCTACTCCTGAAAAAGAAGGGATAGTGTTTGAGCATGGTTGGACTCGGTATGTTGATTGAGAGAATTTTCAGGTCTCACTGGGAACAAATTTGTGTAATTCCACGGAATTACAGAAGAATTACAGAGGATTTATAATAGGAATTACAATGAAATTATTGTATCTCCACTGTAATTCCAAATTTTACAGTAATTCCTAGCATAATTCCACTGTAATGTTTCTGTAATTCTGAGGAATTACAAAACTTTGCACCCAGTGTCTATATTTCATTATGAACTAACATGTTGAAAAAATACTTTGACAGATTTGACTATGATGGTACCAATTGGGGAAAAAATTTCTCTTGTTCCGTTAATCTGCCTCACACATTAGAGACAAAGCTGTTGTCTGCCTGGTTATGCCAAGGAATGTTTGTTGCCAATGCAGCTGGAGGTGATGTATCAAAACTGGACCAATATGGTGAGTTGCCCTTGTTCCTGGGTGTGATTGACCTAGATTTAAAAAACCATAGGTGTAGCTACAAGCATGGAGATATCTCTAGTGCCAGATTTTGTGGTTCAACATCCAAACATCATCCCAGAAAAAATTTACATGTTCATTGCCCCAGTGAGCTTCAACCAGAGTCTAGAAAATGGCTCAACTGAAATGAGTTGGGGGGAACGTGAAGAGATTCACTATTTCTGGTCTTTTGATCAAAAAGGGATTCCACTATTGCAGAGTGTCTGTGATTCCATTGGGCTTCCAAAATACAAAGCAGAAACATGTTCTACCATGTTGTTCTACTGCAACTTTGAGTTTCAAGCCATTCAACATTTACAAGAGTTCTTTGGGTATGACCCATCAACACAAGATTTTACCAAGGCCTGTCAACTGCCCCTGATTGAAGTAATTCCTCTGTCTGAGGATCCAGACAAGTCTCATGGTATGTGTAACACACTCAGAGGATTAAATGTCTTTGAATATCAAGACTGTAGCAGATCAATCCATAGAAAAACTAGAGAACTGGCATACTGTCCATGATGAAGTGTCAAGTTCAGATTCAGAGTCAACACATGATGACACCGGTGCACAATCTCGAGGTGAGTTCATAATGATTTGATTTTTCCTTAACAGATTCATGAGTGTTTTTTTCTTCAGCAATTTGGTTTGCAATGCCTGGGGTTCGACAAGAGATGAATTTGACTGTTTCAGAGATCCTCAGTTATCAAGATTTGGATGTTTCTGAGCTTGACTCCTGTTTTGAGGATTGGAGTGATTTGGGATCAGAGACATCTAAATTTGACTCTCCATCTGATGGAACAGTCCATGGCTAGAGGGATATCTGATTGGCAATGATGGCTTGAGCAAGTCTTGTAGAGGTGTAACAAGTCGAGATGGAATTAGGTTTTGTTGGATGCTTGGATTGGATGTTCCCGATGTTAATCCCTCAGTACACACTGAGTGCTGGATCTGTGTTTATTGTCATTACCCCCATGCTCAGATACAACCGGAATGTGCCAAGTGTAGTAGGTGGTTTGGGAGTCAGAATGATCAGCCCGGTATGCTGAAATTAACTTACAAGAATTACTGTGTATCTATCTAGCCTTTGAGCAATCATAGGCTTTCTATATAAACTGAAAATCTTAAAGCAAGAAAACTGAAAAAAAAAATTTTGAAAATACGAGGGGATCAAGCTTGTTATGATCCAAAGCAGAGTCACCAGGCCTATATTTTTGTAATTCCAATGTTCCAATTACTAGGGAATCATTCATGTCAGATAAGTATCTAGCTTATGTTTGTGTACTGCTTTTCCTCGTTCTCCCGAAAAATATCTCTCAGAGGTATGCAGTCTTGTTTTGTTCTATGCTGCTCGTGTGAAGGGAGACTGAGAGATAGTGATTGGGCAAAAAGCGATGTTCATTTGTTTTTGTCGCCAAAGCTCTCCCGCAAGGCAACCCGAAAAAGGGGAGGCGAAGCTCAAGCTGGCACAGGCAAACGTATGTAAGGCATAACTATGTGAGACAGGCAGCAAAAGAACAAAACAACTGGGAAAGTGGAAGGGTGAGTGTGTAAGAAAAAGAGGCTCGATGTCAAAGACTATCGAGCTCTATGTGAGATAAAGTGAGAGAACTGAGAACTACAGAGAACGCCACCTATCAAGCTCTATGTGAAATAAAGTGAGAGAACTGAGGACAAGAGAGAACTACTGAGTGAGGAGCTGTATAAATATATGCTATGGATAAAGAAATGCCACCATTGTGGCCAACAACAAGAAAGGTATACTGGGAACAAGTTTGTGTAATTCCAAGGAACTATAGAAGAATTACAGAGGATTTATCCTAGGAATTACAGTGAAATTATTGTATTTCCATTGTAGTTCCAAATTTTAAAGTAATTCCTAGCATAATCCCACTGTAATGTTTGTGTAATTCTTTGGAATTACACAAATTTGCACCCAGTGGTAAATGTCCAAGCGTTGGGAGGGCGCGACAATGAGTCCAAGTAGCTCTTTGCTGCATAGACCTCGGTCAAACATGCTTTGATCGGTCCATTTTGGCATTTGCTGTTAGTTGGCGAAGCAGGGTAGCATAGCAGGTACAAGGCGTGCTGACGGCAGGTGATGGGCATTGACTATGAATACTGACCCAGAGCGCTTGATAATCAATATGAAGGAATAGGGTCGTCGCTTCGCGCGGCAGGTATGAGGCCGTGTAAGCCATAAGGTTATTAGTAATGGTAAAAGATAAGATTAATGATATACCAAAAGGATTTAACTCATGGTAAAGTGCACCGCCACCCTGCGACTCCAGATAAGCAAGAACGAGTCCCCCTAAAGTCGGCCTCGTAATAGAATTAACTATTCACGAGCTATGTAATGTAAAATGACGAACCGTTGCAAACCAGCAAACTATACGAGGTTACTGTAGATACTAGGGGATAATAGAGCTTAACAGCAAGAGGCCGATTATCCAGAGTAGCCTTCTTATAGCTATAGTATGTTATACTTTCGTCTAAACCATCAATGCAATTGATGTTCAATATTCCCCTTCACATCAGGCTAGTCCCAATTTTCTAGACCTACCTCCTGCTGGCAATCCCTTATCAATCACCCGCTCCCTAATGTTACAATTGCAGGAACATTCACAACCACGATTGCCAACCAAATGCCAAATGCCAATTAAGTCAAAACCAAGTTGGATATCATAATCCAGTACAGTGTTCTCTGGCTGAGACTCGAGTTCTTTCTCTCTCTTTTTCTCATTATGGTCTCCAACTCCTTCTCCAACTCCACAACCAGGCAGAGTTGCATGAACCAGACCACTCAAGTTTGTAGTACCACTTCTGGCCCTCGGATTCACACTAGACGCTGGTACTTTCACGCACATGATGGAATTCTTTGAAGTCAAATAAACCGATGGGAAGGAGATGAATGGTAACACGACTTGAGAGTATGACCTGGGAAACTGTGAGTAAGGCGTTGATCCTCCACACCGTTAAGTAACGTTACTTGGTCAGCCTAGAGCGACAAGGACGGCCATTGGGGGGATTACAGCGATCAGTTACGTGAGGAGACGACGGAAGAAGATAGGCTGGATCCTTATTTTATGCAGATAATTGGTACATTGGGAGTACTCGACAAAATTATGCAAAAAAAGACTTACAGAAACCCTTGTTGGCCTGCTACGGTAGTGATGGTAGACAAGCTCTCTAAATCCCAATTGATCAACGTGTTTTGTTAGTTAGGTGAATAAACCCGAACGTAGACGAGAATTCATTCAAGCACAAACCTGTCCAGCAAAAAAAAAGCGCTAACGTGAAGATAGTCAGCCACTAATGATTATGAAACTTTTTTAAGAGACATTGCAGTCAAGGCCTCCAAGATTCGGAAGGTACACATACATACCTGACTCAACCAACTCTTCAATCAAATCATATGCATCGAAAAGACCGGCATCAGCTGCACCGTCGACATGGCCATAAAAGAACACCGCCGGTGCGAGAATTATTATCTTTTTTGTCAAAACTATTTCAAGGGTTCGAATAGTCGAGCCATAGTTATCGATTAAAAAAATAGACATGTCAGTAAATCCATTTCGAAGCATCTCAGGTGAATTGTTACAATAAAACCAAAAACTCAAAACTGTCGATAACTACTGCAAACCCCAACAAATTCATCACGATATCCACTGTTCCATGATAAATTCGGCTCTTAAAAAATCTCCCCGATCGTTTTCCCGATCAACGCATCTCTCCAGCTGTTCCTTTGAGCTTGGAGAAGGGACACGAAGGGAGGTTTTTAATGAAAGCCGGAGGAAGGAGTATGTCCTTCTTAGGAAGTTGGTTAGGAAACGACTGAACCGAGAGGCGGATGAGGAGGGAAATGAAGAGGAGAAGGAGGAAGATGTCGTGGAAGATTCAGAAGCTTTGTCCTGTGTATGAAAAGAACCCATGAACAAAGAGAACGAGGAAGTAAATGAACGCATTGGTTGAGGTCAATTGCTGGCATGGGTTTGTATCGTCTCAGCGAAGTTATTGTCGGAATAAGTAGTCGCGATGCACTTCCGAACGAAAACTCGCGCAATTTGAAAGTGTGACGTCATGTGGGAGTACGCGTGCACTTTGATTTCAAACTCCGCCGGACTTGTCCGTTGCTCAACTTGAACTACAGATGGTGTCAACGGCAACTGACTTCTGGGTAAGCTCACTAGCTAGTGGGCCCGGGACCATACATTCTCTTCTCTCCATAACGTGCTCATTCAAATCATCAGTAAACGATGAAAAGTGAACCGAGCGACGTTAGCACAAGCTCGTGAGGAAGACCTTGCATTTGCTGGCAGCCAGGAGCCTTTAGGTTTCGTGGGCATTTACTTTGCTAACGGTAAGTATTCCCTCCATTTTTTGAGGAATGTCTTTTACTTTACCTATTCTTGTTTCGTCCGAAAGTCATCCCGAAATTAGGCAAAAAACTCAATCTCCGCCAGCGGGTCATCCCAACTGCAACAAGTCTTCTTCCGACGGTTCCATCTCAAGAACTCGTACTGTAAAACGAATCATATCTCCTCATTATTTCAGCATGTTGCTATGTAGCTACAGGGGCAGGGGAATCGTTGGTACACATCGAGGCTGTGGTGCAGAAAGCTAGACATGGGTTTAGTTGTAAGTTCCAGAAGATTTATTTCGTGCCCTTTTCATTCATAGTCAACGTGTTATGCAGAATATCAATCCAACGTGAAAAACTTTCCTTCCTTCCGACAACACCAAACTCGCCGAAATGGAGTTCCACCTCGTCGACATCCTCGAATACGACCTGACTGTCTTTCAACCTTACCGCATTCTTCTCGTGCTCTGTAAAAAGAAATGGGAAAGACGGGCGTTCACTTGATTCGAGCTCCTCGAACAACATAGCTTCGATGATGATGATAGAAGCCAAGGCTGGAGAACTTCAACTCGGTGTAGGCAAGGACTTGTTGGACGCAGGTGATTTGGGTGTGGGACTGGGTTCTGATGATGGACCGAGATATTGGGGAAATGGAGAGGGAAGGTTAGAGTTGCTGGAGAATGCTTTGCAAATGGCTTGCTATGTCCCCTGCATTCTTTTTTGGATTCGTTTTGCCTTGTGTTTCTAGAAGACTCTAATGGTTCTGTATACACAAACTGCGTTTATAGGTTCATCATGAATGACCGTTATCGCTCCCATCTCATTTAATCGCCACCGCCCCTATGTACCTCACTCCCGTTCTAAATCCCAGCGCTCAAGCGACTATCAACCATATTCTAAGTTCTTCCTTCACCCTCAACCAACAACGCCGCTGCCACAGGCTCTCCTCACTCTACAGAAGAACCTGGCACTCTCTTCTCATTTCCAATCTAATGCTAGCACTACACCTCGCCGGTCGTCCTGTCAAACCCGCTCGAAATCAAATCCCAACCCATTGATCATCTCAAGTTCAAGACCCATCGGCATCATCAGAAAAACAAGAGCAAATAGAACTTCCCGCCAACCTCAACATCTCGCTCTCTCATCTCTACCATTTCTCAAGAACTCATCTCCCTCTACACCCTCTGGGACCGATATCGCAAGGAAGGCGTCGTTACTAGTACAATTGGAGCGAACAACAACACAAACGCATATGGCAGGCCAGGACTTTTGTTGTCTCTTGCTTCGGTCTTTGACTTAGGTTTGTTATCACCAGGCTCGCAGACCACCTCTCCAACGAAAGAACTTCACCACCATCACCAGAACATGATTACGGGAACCCGTTTTGATCACCCTTCGCCTTTCAATCTTTTCTGCGGAGCATATAGGGACAGGAAGTGGAGCGACGACCACTAGGAAATCAGTGGCTACGGCTTTGTTGCATGGGGACGCCTGATACAATCCATACGAGGGACAATTTGTTTGGAGATGGTGGAAGTACGTTTTCAGGGTCTTCAGGGTCACATGGCTCTCATGGAGGAAGTGGCAGTGGAGGTGGTGGAAACCGTTCACCTACGAACTCACTTGCTGATTCTAGTTTGGGTGCAGGTAGCGAGAGCAGTAGTAGTGGATTCTCAGGAGCGTGGGTGGGTAGAGTAGTGGGATTAGCTGGAGGTGGGTTGGAAGGAAAGATTGTTATGCCAGCGTCTTTGTCAAGGGTGTTGTTAAGGAGGAGGGAGGCGAGGTTGTTAGGAGGAGGGTTGGTGGAAATACAGGTCTGGTTGTGAATAGAATAGTAGAGAACGTGAAGGGATCTAGGGATGGTTGCAGGGTGGAGCTAGGATGAACCGGCAGACGTGTTGAAGTGTAAATGTATCATGTACATATTTGGTGAATAGGGGATCTTTTTAATGATGTCTGCACCAAATTTTGGGTGTAACTAAGAGCACTAATGTTAAGGTTTTGCAATGTCGAACCCTCCGCTCACTCTTTCACTCCCGTTCAAATATACATTTTCCATCGCGCTCGGTGGGGTAGAACATTGGCCTCTGGTGGAAAATGTGAGAGTCATTTCAATCCAGTGTAGTAGAAATGAGGATAGAAACATAGCAACAAAATAAGAAAACATAAAGACTGTGAATCACGATGTAGAGTGCATGGTGATCAACGGTTGTGAATAAAAGCTTGAGCTCGGAAGGACAGAACGGGCTTTGGAGTTTGTAAAGTTACTCAGGACATCTCAACGAGGTGCAAGATACTGACAAACATTTGCAGCACCACTCAAAAAGACGTATCTGGATGGAGGATATCCTTTGAAAGTATTGTCTCAGTTGATGTCGAGTTTTGAGATGGTACACATGCAGACTATGACAGAGAAGACCTATAACCGGAAGAATTCGGAATAAGTTTTGTGGATCCAAGGTGACGGAAGAGTGGAACGTATGTGTAGTAAAGTAACGCAAGAAAGAAATCGTTGAAATCGAAAGAGAGGGACTCGGAGAAAAAGAGAGAGGGATTAAAATAGTCTCTTGCTCTCTCAATCGCGACTCGAATTTGATCAAAACAAAAAAGAGGGGAAAAGGAAAGAAAAAAGAATAGATATATAGGACTAACCAATGCCCCAATAAGCGACTTGAAGGACCTCGACGTTTTCCTCAAACAGAGCAAGTCGTGATTAACACTCCATGCCAGAGCTCGAGTTTCGGGAAGAACAAGCACAGAGCTGCGGCGGAAGCAAGGAGCTCTGCGAAGTCAGTAATGATGATCATGACCGCTATCTCAGATAAGGCATAAAGAGGGTAGAAAAGTATCCATTGAAAAAGGAGAGGATGGGTTGGGTGAGAGTAAACTTGAAGGAGACAGCAGTGAGGCAAGGTCTGAGGGGAGGAGTGGGAAAGTAAAGAGTTGTCGCTAGTCCAAGTACAGTGCTATGAAAAAGATAAAGGACCATGGAAGGACTTTGACCATTCCCGCAAAAAAAAGAAAACGGAAGAGAATTTATGCAAAGCAACTCACTGCGTTTGTACTCAAAAATATCCCGCAGTATAGATAAAGGTATATACCCCCAATAATTTAAAATGTACAGTGATGTACAGACCCACAATCACTTGGGGTATTTATTGCATTGTTTACACCAATTACTTCAATCTATAAAGTGTCGGTATAGAAAGTATAGAGATCAGGATAGATACTGCCATAGAACTGAAAGGTTAAATGATATCGAGTGAAAGACTTCATGAAATATTGAATGAAAAATCATAAATGCCACACAAGATAGATTAGAGGATATTTCTTATGTATGATTGAAAGAAATAAGCAATGAAAGGCCATCAATACAGTACTGTATAGGTATAATGAAAGATAGTTGGATATATCAATATATATATGATGCAATTTATTGGGACTCCCGACATCCCGCCATCCTGCCGCCTAGCCATACTCTCCCGCCCTCCCTACACTACTACCCCCGCTCCCTTGTCCACTGCATTCCCATTGTAAATCCCACTGATACCGTCACCCTGTCTAACCGTCACACCAAAGGTAAAGCGTGATCCCGGATACTCTAAATTCACAAATAATTCAAGTCACGGTCCATGACAATATCCAACAAGCCCAAACACTCACCTGAAAACGGTTAAATACGGATGGCAGTTTGGCAAACAGGGACTGTAGTGTAATGATTTCAAAGGAGCAACCTGCGGCCATGTGCAGTGGTAGGAGTACACAAGGAATGGGTGGGCATCTCAGAAATGAAGATGTTGGGACTTGGTTCACGAAGTGGGTTTTGGGGTTAAAATATGTTTTTGGATCTGTAGAAGGTAAAATAATTAGATGAAATATTGACTATGTATCCATGCAAAGAGTTGGGTATAGTTTAGTAATCTGTTTTCACATCTGTACCAGTAAAAATAACTAGATGATAATAACTATGGACAGATGCCAACTTTTACTAGGTTAAATGCTTTTATGAATAATCAAGTGTACAGATGGCATTTTGTCTATCCTCGATCTATACTTGATTGTCACGGGTCGGGTAAGGAAAGACCAACTATCCTTGCCCAGTGATAGTCGGCCTATACCATCATATTTACATGGGTGCAGTATTCTTGTAAGTACAGGTGGTATAGAAGGGATTTATTGAGGTATAGGCACCCAGATATTTTTGGGAGAAAACGCAGTGACTTCGGTCGTTCAGATGGTCACCGATGTAGTCTTTCCACAACTGGTCTCGATAATTCCCACGCGTTGGGCAGTGCATTAGCCCCACTTTCAACCCACTTTTTGTTCCAAGTCATAAGAAGGCCATCGTCCAGACTCCACATCATTCCGTGTGCTGCAGCTGATGTTATTTTGAACGCATTTCCAATGTGCATATAACATACCATAAGCACTTACAAGATCCGAAATGAAAAACGTTACATTCGAAACTCCTTTTCTTATTTCGAGAGTGGTTCGTTTCATGAGCTCCCAAGAACTCGCAGCCTCAAACATAGTACTTTACTGATCGTATCAAGCATCCTGAGGGCGATTCAAAGCCAACATTCTTATGGCGATGCGCATGCATCAGCATCATGTTGTTCCAGTGTAATTTGACTATTTAAACCCAACGTTCCAACAGTCCTGGCCCCTGATCTACTTCTATCCCCACCTTCCTCTGTAAAGTGACCGAAACTATGTCCAACTTCTTCCAAAACACCTCGCACTCCTCTTTCGAAGGAAGTCATATAATTAATACAGCCGGAGATCATACAACCAACGTGGCAGAACATAACATCTATATAGCGGCGGTAGATAATATCACTCAGATTATTGGTTCTCAAGACCAGATTGTCTCAAACGGGGTTCGTGGAGGGTCAATTTTCAATGAAGTAGGTGTCTCAGTGATTCGTTTATCAAGTACAGGCTCTGATTTCACTGATAGTACCGCGATTTTCGTCGTGGTGATATACGGCTTTTACAAGAACTATCTACAAGAGATTGACGAGCAGAAAACACCGTTGTGGTGGGATCAGGATCCGACACAGAAGAGATTGAAATATACTAGGACTGCACACAGTGTCAGCTTATTCGGTGTAGCTGATAATTACATTCATTGTGTCGCTATGCATTATAGCGGAAGAGATGCATATGACGTATGTCGTCGAGGTTTACTAAGTCTAGAGTTTCAAATTAACCTCCTACAATCTCCTTTTGCAGGCTTGGGAACGGGATTTCCTGAGTCATTCCAACCAGTATGATTCTCATACCATTTCGATTGTGTTTGTTTTGATAAATGACCTTGATTTTGAATAATTCAGCCATCAGCACGTTGTTCACTTGTTTGGACTGAATAGGCAAAAATCAAATCTAGCTTTGGTGTTTTGTGACGGTCAGTGAGGGCATTGAATAATTGAGGAGTACGTATTCATTCATCCCCAATATTATAGATGTTGTTCCTTGGGCACAAGTTTGGCAAAAATGCTCCTCTATTGCGAAGTGCTACCTTACCATTCATTTTGTATGCTATTCTTTTGTATCCAAATTCTTGAAAAGCTGAGTTGGGTTTCCCCTAGGATCTAGCAAGATTGAGGTTTCCGGAAAGTATGGGAGGCACTTCATTTATAGATGATAGTTTCTCGGTCAGATTTGAGTGCTTCTACTACAAATTTTGTCATTCATTGACAAGTATCAGTAGCAAGGTGCTGTTTTTGTTCGACGTGATACAGGAATGATTTGTTTTGGCTCACAAAGCCAAGAAGCAATGGGTTCACAAGTAATTGTGATGGAATTATTCCCTACCTATATCTCTGGGGAGCTTGAGAAGCCTGACAAAATGTTGTCTTTTGACTTGTTTCATGATGAAACTTGTACATTGGAATATCTTTGGGACATTCCAAAAAAAGATTCCCTCTCACAACAGATTATTACCAGCTCCCCTTTAGATATATTGAGTTTCTTGAACTACTATTGGGGGAGATGGTACAGATACAACATGTTTCCCATCACTCTTCCCATGATATCATCAAGGACTTCCAGTGACAAGGACTTATTCAGAACTGTTGGATGGTTCAAAAAGTTGAACAGGTCATACTCTTTTGTATCTACTCCTTGGGGATCTATTACTGAAAAAGAAGGGACACTGCTTGAGCATGGTTGGACTCGGTATGTTCATTGAAAAAAAAAATTGAATCTAGATTTCATTTTGAATTAATATGCTGAAAAAATACTTTGACAGATTTCACTATGATATTACCAATTGGGGCAAGAATTTTACCTCTGATGTTTTTTTGCCTCAAACATTAGAGAAAAAGCTGGTGTCTTCTTGGTTATGCCAAGGAATGTTTGTTGCCAATGCAACTGAAGGTGATATATTGAGTAGTGTTGCAACGGCGCGGCTCAGAGCCGCGGCTTGAGCCTAGCCGAGCCTAAAAATTACCAGCCGCTACATGTGGTCGGCTCACTGGCTCAAGATTACCGGCGCAGCTCGTGGCTAGGCTTCAAAGCCGCTTCAGCTGGCTCAAGCCGGAGCTAATAATAATTGAATAGCGATCAGTAATTTCCCAGTGACATAACATCATGCCACGTCTCATCCGTGGTCTTGCCAAAACCTTCTTAGCGACTTCTATGGTTCCCAGCCTATTCAAAGCTGGCCCATTATTATTTCAATATAATTTCATTCATGTTCACACTATGCTCAATCGTATTTAAGACTAGAAAAACTGGGAAATCAAGCATTGCAAAATTGAGGGAATTACCGGCTCAAGCCATGGCTTGAGCCTAGCCAGCTGTGCAAAGAGCCGAGCCACATGATTAAATCGGCTTAGTGAGCTGATTTAAGCCTTAGCCGACTCAAAGCCGAGCCGAGCCAAGCCGCACCTAGCCATTGCAACACTAATATTGAGTCTAGAGCAATGTGGTGAGCTGCCCTTGTTCCTGGACATGATCAATCTAGATTTAGTCAACCATAGGTGTTACAACTGAAGTGGGAATAACTCTAATGCCAGATGTTGGGACTGTGGTTCTACATCCAAACATCATCCCAAAAAACATTTTCATGTTCATCGCACCAGTGCACCTCAACCAGTGTCCAAAAAGTGGCTCAACTGAGGTGAGCTGGGGAGAACATGAAGAGAATTACTATTTTTGGTCTTTTGATCCAGATGGGTCTACCCGGATATCACAGAGAGTCTGTGATCTCATTGGGCTTCCAAAATACAAAGTGGAAATCTACCAGCTCCCATCTTTTTGTTTCAACTATCAGTTTCAAGCCATTCAACAAGTACAAAAGTTCTTTGGTTATGATCCATTGACACAAGATTTTGCCAAGGCCTGTGGACTGCCCCTGATTGAAGTAGTTCCTCATTCTGAAGATTCAGACAAACCTCATGGTATGTGTAACACACTCAGAGTTTAAATCTCTTTGAATATCAAGACTGTAGCTGATCAATCCATAGATGAATTAGACAGTTGGGATATCATTCATGGTGACCTAGATGAAGTTTCAAGTTCAGATTCAGAGTTAATACATGATGACACCAGTGCCCAGCCTCGAAGTGAGTTAATGATGACTATACTTTTTTTCTGATACATTCATGAGTGTCTTTCTTTTTTTCTAGAAATCTGGTTTCCAATTCCCAGGCTTCAACAAGAAATGAAATTGACTGTCTCAGAGATCCTCAGTTATCAAGATTTGGACAATCCTGAGCTGGACTCCTGTTCTGAGGATTGGAGTGATTTGGGGTCAGAGACATATAGATTTGACTCTCCATCTGATGTACCACTCCACTATCTTGAACCAAGTCCATGGCTGGAGGGATATCTGATTACCAATGATGGCTTGAACAAGTCTTGTAAAGGTGTAACAAGTCGAGATGGATCTAGGTTTTGTTGGATGTTTGAATTGGATGTTTCTGAGGTTGGTCGCCGAGGATACACTGAGTGTTGGATTTGTGTTGAATGCCATTACTCTCATGTCCGGATTCAACCAGTGACATGTGCCAAGTGTGGTAGGTGGGTTAGGAATCAGCCGAACTCGCTCCAGCACACCATGGTGTTGAAAGTTATTCACAAGAATCACTATGTAGTTATCTAGCCTTTGAACAGTTGTAGTTCCTACATAAGAAATGAAAATCCTCAAGCAAGTCAGGTAGGGGGAAAGACAGAAAATCCCGATTGACAGGATCAAGCTTTCTATTATCCAAAGCAGAGTCATTGGGCCTAAATTCCGTAATTTAAGGGGCCCAATGACCAGGGAATTGTCCACGTCAGAGTATGTTTGTGTACTTCTTTCCCCCCTTTTCTCCCGAGAATTACCTTAGAGATGTGCAGTCGTATTTCGTTTTTAGCATTTGTACAGCAGATGCAACACATCGGTGCCGGTAAGCTTTGAGCAGTGAGAATAGACCCTGACCCCAAACACTTGATATTCATTGCATAATCAACTACTCGTAGAAAAAATGGTAAAAGACCGTTGCAAACTAGCAAACTACAAGACTACTATAGATACTAGGCGATAATAGAGCTAATCGACCTTCCAGAGTAGCCTTCTCATACATACAGTATGCTATACTTTCCTCTAGATCATCAACGTTCAATATTCGACCCACGTATTAAGCCAGGCTTTCGTTTTCTAAACTTACCTCCTGCTAGCATTCCCTCTACCGCTCACCCGCTTCCCACGTCACAATCACATTAACATTCGCAACCATCACCAACCGAATACCGAACGCCAACGACGTCACAACCAAGGTGTTATTATGATCCAGCACGGTGTCTCCTGGTTGAGACTCAAGTTCTTTCTCCTCTTGATCCTTCTCTTCATGATCTCCAAGTATTTCGCCACCTCCACAAACAGGCAGAGTTGCATGAACCAGGCCACCCAGGTTCATAGTACCACCTCTGGCCCACGGATTTGCACTAAGTACATGATGGATTTTTTCGAGATCAAATAAATCAATGGGAAGGAAATGAATGGTCGCAGGACTGAGAGTACAATCTGGGAAGTGACGAGTAAGGCATTGATCCTTGGTCGGCTTAGAGCGACAGCGATGTCCATCGAGGGAATTATTCGGGTGAAGAGGGGGCGGAAAGTAGGCTGGATTATCTTTTTTTCAAGTAAAGAGTTGGAATGACATTTGGATGCATTTGGATGACTAGATAATCATATTATGCAAAGAAGGACTTACGGAAGCTCTAAATAAATAAACCTTCAAGTTTCAGCGAATGTTTGGCCTGGTACAGTAGTGATGACACTCTAAATATCCTGAGTTTTGTTGTTGTCAATTAGGTGAATAAAATCAAGCTTATATGAGGATTCATTCAAACACGTACCCACTGTCGAGGGCAGCTACTGCTACTGCTGAGTGCACAGTGGCATGACCTACCACGACATATCTGGGGACAGAGAAGTTAGACGTTAGTAAATATACTTAAAGGACTTAGGGCGACTGCTCCTCCAATAAAGGGAAAAGACTTATATTAAAGACAGTAGATCAAGTCTTTATATACTACAAAGAAGGGTGCACAGACCATGCAGTGCTCATAGCCATAAGATCATACTACATATAGAAAGAGGCTGTGCATAATTGTAGACAGAGATGGAACAAAGTTCAACACTCCCCCTCGCTAAATACTACCTAAGAAGTATGTAAGCATATCTACTTTGTACAGTAAAAGTAAACATAATTTTGGCGCTGATAAGCAGCCGATAAATGGCGCTAAGAAGTTGCCAATAAAGTAAAAGGTGGCATAAATGGCGCTAGATTGGTACTTAAATGAGTAGCCGAGCAGCCGAATAGTAAAAAGTAAAAAATGGCGAGATTAACTCAAAGCCATGTATAGTGCTAAGAGCAACTGTAATTGACAAAAGTCATGAGGTCGATACTGTGGTAATGGAGTTTTTTAGTGCAATGCAGCTCGTGCAAAGTGCAGCAAGCACTTATGCAGTCAAGAGTGTGCTAATTAGCAGCAAAAAACTATTACGTAATCAGACCATGTAAAATCAACAAATGCAGCAGTGTGAGATGCGCAAATGGATAAAGGGGTTTGTCATTTCCGTTAAAGACGTACTTTGACGTGAACATTGAACATGACTAACTCTTTAGTGCAGGACTGTGGCTGCAGAGTCTATCAACAGATCAAGTTCGGCGTTTGCAGCAAAAATTGCACAAGTTTAGTAGTCATAGCGTAAAAATGTTTTATCTCCAAAATATAGAGACAAAATTCGATAAAATCAAGAATCTTTAACAAAAGAATGGGATTAAGTTCCACAATGTTCGAGAAACTCTTTAATGCAAGACAGTGGCTGCAGAGTTCTACAGAATGTGGTAGAGAGTGAAATTTCGCGCAGGCGAAGCATATTGCATGCCGCAGCAGTTTATCACCTAAGTAGGCGTGTTTGCAGCCATGAAGTAATGACAATAATATAATGCTCAGTTGGGTGGTAACACAACTATATTGAGGGAATGAGAATATACCTAATGACAATAATATAATGCTAGGAGTCATAGGTATAGTGAGCAATAGATATAAGTAAAAGAATGGAAACATACCTCAGTTGGGTGGTAACACAACTGAGGAAAGGAAGAAAGAAATGTCCGACAAAAGCCAAACATGATTACATAACACGTCACGTGACTATTGACGTGTACAGCTACGGCTACGCTATTCAACACTCCCCCTCGACGAGTACGGTCAGATCATACGGTATACCAAGTAAGAATACTTTCCGTTCATAAGTAATTGTGATGGAATTATTCCCTACCTATATCTC